>VZRI01014111.1:0-31441 GCA_013397515.1 Upupa epops | reverse complement strand
GGTCACCATCTCTGGAGGTGTTTAAGGTTAGACTGGATGAAGTGCTGAGTAGCATGATCTAGATGTCAGATGTTTAGGGTTGGTTTTAGGTTGGACTGGATGATCTTTAAGGTCTTCTCCAGCCTCATCATTACTGTAATACTCCAGATGTGGTCTCACCAGTGTAGAGTAGAGGGGGAGAATGCATCGATCTGCTAACCACCCCCCTTCTGATCCCCGCCCAGGATGCTGTTGGCCCTCTTGGCCACAAGAGCACATTGCTGGCTCATAGTCATCCTACCATCCACCAGGACCCCCAGGTCCCTTTCTTCTACAGTGCTGTCTAACAGGTCAGGCCCCAACCTATACTGATACACCTATACCCATAGTGATAAGGTCTCCCCTGAGCCTCCTTTTCTCCAGGCTAAACAACTCCAGTTCTCTCAGCCACTCCTCACAGGGCTTGTGCTCTAGATTCTTCATCAGGTTCATGCTCTTCTTTGGAGACACTCTGTATACTTCCAGCACTATTGTAGGGTCACAGGCAGCAAAATGCTCTACTGGAGCTTGCTTGTGTATCTCTTCCTTGTGGGCCAGTGTGTTCTCCTACTTTTTAATGGTCTTTTGCATCTGCTAGAAGATACAGCTCTATCAGCATTTGGGAGCAGTGAAAACATTTGCAGGAATTAATTAGAAATTTCTTTTACATTTAGTATTTGTCAGGCTCACCTGATACAGCCTTCCAGGGACACACCTTTGGGTGCAGACCTGCACTAAGCTGTTTGCTTTCAGCTGCTCCAGCTTTGAGTACACAAACCAAATCATCTTTGATTTTTCACCTGTGCTAGCCTGATCTTCCTCATGAAATAGATCTGTCTGGCTCAATGCATTTCATTCATCAGAACATTAATTGTGGAACAGAAGTGGCTTTTATAGCACTGGTATCCAGTGGAGTGATCTGTAAAACCTTCTGTTATCTGAAGGAGTGAACTTGTCACAGTTCCCATCTTCACAGCCTTGTTTCCATTTCAGGCCTGTGAAACTCAGAGCCAGGCTGCAAAGCCCTCTTAGATAAGGTCAGGGAAGTAAGAATTTCTTCTGTGATCCATTCTAAACCTGATCTGCCCTATAACTGGATTCTTTGTCTCCCTCTCTCTGTCACACATTGAAAGGTTCACAAAGTGAGATTTTAAGTCTTCCTTGCACCCTGAGAAGAGTGAACAGCAGATGTGCAGAAAAGGAGGAGAAATATTCAGGAGACAACAACAACATAGAATAACTCTGAAGTTGCACCACTCCTTCAAGGACTGACCTAGCCCTAAAGAGATATGGAGTTCCCCATTGCAGCACAGTGGCAGTTCTGGTAAAGCCTGTAACATGGTTGGGCAATTTGTGCCAATGTAGCTTGTTGGTAACCATTCTGGGCCAGAATTTCTAGTGGTGAAAGCTGTCCCTTACACAGACTGCTTACGGCACTGCAGTAGTAAGGTCAGAACTAGTCCCAAAGGCTATGCACTTCAACACCAGTTAGATGTGGGTAGGCCATGCTCTGTGTGGTATAGGCTGAGATATCCCCTGTACACTGCACTATCAGCGGAAAAACTGGGTATTTCTGAATAGAAATTGATTTTACAACAAGAGGTGAGAATGTAGTCTTCTAGTTTTACCCCTGAACTGGAGGAAGATGCCTCTAACCTGTTTTATGGGTGATAGCTCACGCCTGTGTCTTCTCTAGGCTAGATATGAGTGTCTCAGCATATGGTTGTGAAACCAGAGGTGATTATTTTCAAAAGTGTTTTGACAGATTGCAAACTTGACAAATTCCCTGTTAAAATAACCACAAGGTTTTGTTTGATACTCTGCTGATGAGGCTGTGTGGATTTGGGATCATACCTTGCTTTATATTCCTTTCAAAGGTAGAGAAGGAAGAGCACCTCTGCTATAAACAATCAGCAGGATAAATTTCTTTGATAAATGCCAGGGTTGTGCGGAGTAGTGTGTCCTGTTGTCATGGTGCTTCACCTCTAATTCTGTGACTGTCCCTTCCTAAGGGAAGAAGTGCTAATTCAGTGAGTCAGGCATTGCTATGGGAGTTTTATTTAACATGGTATCTTTACAGGGGAAGTCGTTTTAAATGGCAACACAGAGATACCTCATTATTTCGTTAGGAACATCCTAATCTGTGATAAACCAACACATGTGCCGGTTTATCACTTAACTAGATTCTCACTAACCCTGACAAGAAACAAATGTGAAGTCAAGGAGACCAGAACTGGACAGAGCAGCTTCAGTGCTCACCTTTGAGGAAATGTTTAGAGCTGCTAAAATACAAGACCCAGGATTAGGAGACCCAAACTTCATTTCCAGAAGTGCCTTTCCTCTGTTTTTTAGCTGCAAGAACTGACCTCTCTTCTCTTTTCATACCCTCCCTTCATCTTTATCCTCAGTACAACTGAGGAGGTCTGAATCCAGGCCAATCTGTGCAGCATCTTACCTCATGATATTGCTAATCAATGATATAAATAACAACCAGACATGCAACAGACCTAGACACACGGTAATTACCACAATTAATCCTAAAAATAAGTGTCTAGTTCTATGAGCAGCAAAAGCAAGAAGGCGGATTTCCTTGTGGGTTGGTATTCTAAACGCAAATTCTTGGGTGGTCTCTAATAGATCCAACAGGTCTCTGGTATTTGATCTTTCACAGAACCTCTCATCTCAGTAAGAGTGGTTTCTTCCCAGATGTCAACTTCTGTGATGCTTTCAGAAATGTAATTTTTGGAGACCCCTGACTGTCTGCCAAGCTTTGGCTGAAATTAGACACAGTCCTCAAAATCTGATGAACAGAGGTGAGGGGAGGGTGTGGGCAAGGGGAGCAGACAGGCAAACGCAGATAGCATGATCCTGCAAGCTGTTAAGAAATCAGGCTGAAAAATCATAATGGTGACAAATGAGATTTTACTCATTTAAGCACAAGCATAAAAATCAAGTTTGTAGCTTTTAAAGCAACCAGACACAGACCTTCACTTTGAATTCTTCTGCTTGCTCTGCTAATTGGCAATATGTTAATAGAAACCTTTTTTCTCTGCTTTCCTGCTTACTTCAGTTAATAACCATAGCAGCATGAAATTTCCTTGACGCTACACCAGTACTGCAGGAGAGCCTCCTTGCATTCAGCTTCCTAAAATGGCAGACTGGGGTCCCACTAGCTTGTCCCATTGCTTTCAGTAGTGACCGAATAATTCAATTATGAAAGCAGCAGAGAAATGATCCTGTGCTGCTCTTTGCTAGGCAGTGTGAGGCATATCCTGCTGCTCAGCCTCATCAGATACTCCTCACAGTCTGGAGAACTCAGCACTGGTTTCTCTGCAACCATTTGGTGCTAGAAATCTCTTTGTGCTTATGAAAAATATAGGTCTGACCTGAAGTTAAGTGCAACCAGATAGCACGTCTGCTCTGTGTCCTTGAGTGATGAGTCCAAGCTGTAAGCTCAGACTTCAGTTTTCTGGAATTGAAATTCTGATTCATACCTGTCTCTTCACTGAAGGATCTTCCTCTTCTGTATAAAGGCGCTTTCTATTAGTGCCTTCATTTCTCTCTTTACTGTGTGATATAACATCTCTTAACGTAGTCCTAAATACAAACCAAAGACACATCAGGGAACAGGAACATTCATTCTTTTACATAATTTCTGCATAAAGTAAAGAGAAGCTTGAACTAAAATCAGGACTCTGAGACTTTGGATTTCTTTTCACATGGCCTTGGTGCTAAACAGCTATGTGCTATTGCACTCGGCAGCTTTAGGAGGGTAAATTGGAGAAGTCTGATTGACAGGTTCAAAAACTTTGTCATTGTCTTTATGTATTACCTGAATTCTGCACATGCTTCAGCGATGCTCTGTAGGTGGATCAAAGGAGCATGCTGTCTGTCATGAAAGGTACCCCACTGCTGTCCAGAGCCCACTTAGTCTTGCACTGGGTCTGTCAGGGCTTGAACCAGCAATAAGTCACAGTCAATTCATAGCGATACCAACACACAATGAAGACAATCTTGTTAATAATGAATCAGGTATTATAGCAGTGCTGGTTTTTAAAGTGCCTCTAAGAGTGGAGTGTAGCTTTGCCACTCCTGGAAGTCTGAGTCAATTTATCTTTGTATCAACAATAAACCAGAAAGAGTAGAAATCAAAGCAAGCAATGTTTTTATTACTGCTTTTAAATAAAACATTGTGCCAATATATTTCCCTAACATTACATCTTTATTTTCTCAAATTTATTGACAATTACTATTTATCCTCATTTCTCCTTTATTCTGCAGAACAGTCTCATCCTTTGATTTATTTCCTCCAGAGAATATCACACATAATTATTTTTATTTTTTCTCTGATAAATCCTTGATTAATTGTATGTTATAAGCTCTCCATGCCACATCATTTCTTTCATTTCTAAATAAGCTGCTTTTATGGATTTCAAGCACAAACACTTTTCTCTCTAAAGCCAAAACCAAATCCATGCTCAATGTTTCCTTAAACAAAGCAAAGCATTTCAAAAGCAAGTATGATTCTCAGCACCATGGATTCCTTCCTCTCAGCCTCTGCAAGCACAGGAGAATCAGACCTTTAGTTTGGACTTATCCTCTATCAGGTCTGCTATAAATGTGGTCACCCATTAGAAGGTCTCTGCCTAGTAACTTTCTTAATCCATTGTGGCTTCAAAACTGCCATAAGCTGTTGATTTGAGAGCATTTTGATTGAGATGCTGATTCCAGGCTGCATTTTTGCACTTTCAGTTGTGTCCTGTGTTTGGTTTTGAACTGACTTGTCCTGTTGGTAGGAAATGAAATCAGATGTATAATAAGAGTCTGAGGGAAGGAGGCACTGCAGCCTAACGCTGCACAAGCAAGCTGTGTAGTACATGTTGACACGAGATACAAAAATAAAGTGAAGTGAAGAGAGAGGAACAAAAGCAGAGATGCAAGTTCAGACCAAATTTCCAAGCCAAACTCCCTGAGAGGTGTCAAAGTTGTGCTTGAAAAAGAAACACTCAAGCACAGTTCAAGAAAAGTACCCATAGCTACAGATGGAAAATAGGAATTCTGTCAGGAAAATGAGTGTCTTTTGAAGCCAGCCCCTGCACATTGCTGTGTAATGCTGCAGACCAAAGTCTGTCACCTTTAAAGAGCCTGAAAGGCCATATCACACTGCAAGAAAAACACAGGAATCCAGGTGTTCTTCTTGTTCCTGTCAAAACTGATATCCAAATGAACTCATTTTCAAGCGTGGGCCCATGAAGAGATCTGAAGGAACTATTGAAAATCTCACATCTTCAATGGCAGCTGATCTCTTCTAGCATCTATTCACAAAGATAAATACCTGATAATAAGATTGAGGGCAGAGATAGAGAATCAGCACTGCACTGACTAAACTGAGGACCTTTCCAGATCATTTGATTCTTTCACAGCCAACAAAGACACCAGACAGTGACTCTTAGAGCATGGGAGAAAGAAGAGTGAGCACAGCCTGCAGGTCCATAGGTGTTACATTGTGTCTGTATTGTAGTTGCATTGCCAGAAGAGGATGTGATGAGTAATTTCACAGAGGTAAAAAACGGAGAACCTACTTTCAAGCACGATGTTGAGTTCCAGAAGCTACTACATCTGAGTCTGTTACTGCAGTCCTCTGCTGTGTAAACGGTTTGGACAAATAGGAGCTTCTCAGTCGTGCAAATGACAAATGCTGTGTGTGACTCCTACTGGGAAAGCTGTCTATGATTATGTGAGTTTAATTTAATAGCAGGCAGTTTAGGTAAATGAGCAGGGAGGCATATGAATATCTGTACATAATGTGGAGCATGATTACTAGAAGATGCTGTAGGAGATCATCTTGTCTACTCCCTGTTGAAAGCTCACCCAACATTCCTGAGCTCAGAGAGAAGCCTTGTTCAGTCTTGGACAATATCCCTCTGAGATAGAGTCCCAAGGGTACTTGACTGACACTGGGGCTAAAGGAAGGTAATTTGGCACGCTTGGCAATGCCTGACTTCCTACATCCTTTGGTTAGTTTAGGTGTTAATATAACCACAGTGGATTTCAAGGCAGTAGAAACTTGCCCAGGACCTGAAGTTTGATTGATACACTTTCTTTAGCTTTCTTGCGTGTAAAGATAATTTCTTCCTTATGGAACCTAACCCTGTGCAATTTACTTCTGTAGTTGAACTGGTCTGAGAATGGGACAGTCAGGGCTTCTCTTCCTTATCTCTGCTCTACACAAGAAAACTCCTTGTTTTCAAAAGACCTTTTCCTTATTTATGAAGTTAAAACCTTTTCACTTGGCTTGGAGCAACTTTTACCTGAATCATCCATGAAGGTTTAGCTCTTGCACCTTGGACCTTTTCAAAGAGAGGCCCCTGTCCCTGTCTCTAGAATATCTCTGTTATCATTTTAATGATCAATTTCCCCAGGAGTTCTCACCTCTCTTTCCCTGGAAAAGTAAATGCATATCTAATACATTGATACCAATGATCCATTTCATGTGAGTCAGTGACACCCCGTGACAATTCATTGCTGCAGGAGGCCATTGAGCCCAGCATTAGTGGCTGGGCTTTTAAAGGGCACTCGGTAATTTTAAGCCCTATTTCTACCTGTCTGAGTTAAGATAATGAGGATAATCTAATATTATGCTTCAGGGCTTTAGTTACCTGCCTGTGGGGTTCAGAAGGGGACTCTGCTTCCAGGGACTGTGCAGAATTTAATTGGCCAAGTGCTTTATGATTTGTATGGCATTTCCCCTGAAGCCTCAGGTAGTGGCTGTTGCCAGAGGCCAGATACCAAACTGATGACACTCAGATTTCGTCTCCTTTTAATAACAACAGACTGCTGGGCAGCTACACCAATATTTCAATATCTCAACTCCAGATCTATGCCATCACTGGAGTTTTCTGACTTTCCTCCAAAGCCCTGAAGAGAAAAATCCTTGTTATATGTTTCACCAGCACAAACCACAAGACATCTGAGATTTTAAAACTTCAGGAAGAATCTTGACACCTGTTATTTATTTAAAGAAAACCAATGGGTCTTCCTCTGTGAATGATCTTTTTATCATTAGAATGAAAAATGTAAAAAACCAAATCAGAATCACGCATGTAGAATATAAAATTATGCCTATGGGGTAGGCTCAGTTGTTTGTTACTCAAAATTCAGGTGTAAAAATACATCATGTAGATCTCCCTTGCTTAACTATCCCTGCTCTTTGGAAAATGTATTTATTGTTACATCAAGGCTCTGGCAAAACCCTTGCACCCCTCTTATTATCCATAGGCTTGGGATCTGTGTCCTACCTCACAAATGAACTTTTATCTTCATCTCCAGTGGTCTGTGTAGCTTCTATTTCTTGATCCTTCCAGTCATCAATCTGTTTATCTCCTCCTGAATTATCTGTTGTAATTAGAATACATTTTCTCATCTCAAGGGGAAGCCAGCTCCAAATGAGTATTCTATAAAAGTAATTACTTTTGATATTAGATATCTGTACATAAAAACACAGTATTTCTTCCAATTAAGAAGCACTAATGAATTCTGTGTCTAGAGAGGGAGTAGCCTATGCAATGTTACTGTTTCTACTAAATCAATAAGTAAAAAATTCAACCTGAAGGTGTCGAATGAAACCAACAGTGGCATGCGATCCCCAGAGACAAGATGGGTATGCAAGGCTATATATTCCTTTGTTACCCAGCCTGGCTTTACATTGCTCATTTTTCTTTGTATTTCATTAGATATTCCTCTCTTCTTCCTCAAGGTCGTAAGTCATGCACCAGGAATCTTGCATTTAGCATGGAGCAGCTTTACCAGGTATGTCTATGGTCTCCTTCCCTCTACAGACAGTAGGACTCATGATGAGCCTTCTCAGTGGGAGACCTGTCTTATATACATCAGAACTGACATCTTCCATCATCTCAAAATAACCTGAATGAGTAGGGAGTTTTTATCATATGATTTTCTTCAGAAGGAATTATTTTAGAGGCATCTTGATTGTGTTGTTTTGGAGAAGACTGTAAACTCTGTCCTCAGTTACTTTCTCACGAAAAGGATCTCCTTATTCTTAAGAAGCCGTCTGTGTATGGAGGACACCATGAGACAGAATCAGTAGAGTGGGGTGGAAAAGAAGAGTCTCTGGTGGACAATGAGAGAATGGGAAAAAAAATAAATCCATGGACTGCTTTTGATATTGCCTTGTTTTATTCCCTGGTTATTTTTCTGCATGTTTCTTCTCTTCAACACTGACAGCAAGCTCTTTGACGGAGGAGCTGTCTTTCTGGACTAATGTAATGTCCTGAGTCTAGACTGCATGCTGTGGAAGTATCAAGGAAAAAAAAAATGAAGCTGGCCAAATCCAGTCCTGGTAGGGTTTACTTTGCAGGGTTTTAAGTACTAATAGATCACTAGGATAGGGGCAGAGAGGGTAGGATGCAATGCCAAATGCTGATAACTGCCCTGGGCACTTCTGTGGTATTTTCCATCTAATGTACTTCAAGCTCTTGACAGATATTCATAGGCTGTGCCTTGGAGAAGTCTCTGCAACCACAAATGTCTCAATTTTAAAGAAGAAGAAGAAAAACAGGGCAAAGTATATCTGGGGCTGGATATCAGTCCGCTTTCCAAACAATTTTTCCTAATTTATGTAATTTCCAAGCCTCCTGATTCTGCATTCTCTCTGCCTGACTGGCTTTTGGGGACAGAAAAAGAACAGCCCTGTTAGAAGCAGAGCTGCCAAATCACTTCATGCCTTCACCCTCACTCAACAGTCTTCGCACGCATACGTGTCTTACAGGATTGTCAGTCATCTGTGGGTGAAGGCTGAGAAGCACTATAGCAGGCTTCCATGGACAGAAGGGTCCGGAGATGAGGTCAAGGTAAAAAAGCTCTGCACCTTCTAGTTTCTAGAGCCAAAAAGTTGCACATCAGTGCATCAGCTTTACAAGTTATTGTACTTTTTGCCTTTGCAAACTAGCAAAGATACTAGACTCAGGATACTGTTTGTATTCTCCATGGAATATCCTCAGAGATACTTGAGATTGATACTGGAAACTAGGGAACATAAATCTTTCAAGCAAGGATGCACCAAACTTGATTACAGCTATAAAAAATGGGCCTGCATTTTGGATTTCAGATAAATGGAAGTACTGAAATAATTTAAATTGGATGAGGGTTAGATTGTTGCTTTCCTTTTTGCCAAGAGTTATCCTGCATCCCTGTGGAGGACCATTTGTTGACTGTGTCTGTATGTAAAACTATATCTCACCTACATCCAGCATTCCTTCTAGCATAGAAAGTAAGCACCTCTGATATGGACAAAATTGAGTTCTGTGGGCAGCAAATCTTATATATTTTGTAGGCTTACTGCAGGGTCATGGTGGGGGAAATTGATTTGGGGCATGGGAAGCTTGGATATGCAGAAATTAAGGGCCTGGCTCTGTTTAACATTTAGATTGCATCATGAGCTAGACACTACTGACTCCTGCCGCACAGTGCTTGCAGAGTTGACTGTAATACTGTCAAATAGTGAAATAGTTCCAAATAATGTTGGATTTTGTTTTTTCTGGACATTGTTGATCCTTGTGCTTGCAACTGCAAAATGCTTTTACTTTTCCAGGTCTAATTTTGGTGCTCTGCTAATACTTCCAGCAATGTTTATGCCTATGGAATGAAAGGTATTTGCTATACTCTCCAAGACAGTAATCATAATGCTATCTCTAGCTATGGTGATTTCATCATATTCTGTAGTTTGTGCAGTGTTTAGGGGGGTCAAAGAAAGGTAGATACCTGCATTTGGTGAATTTTTTGCATAACCATAACTTTCTGTTCACTGGGGGCTGCTTTGTGTTGAGTAGCCCAGTGAAAGGACATGTAGGCTGGTATAAAATCATTATTCTGGAGCACCTCAACAGCTGAAGTATCTAAGGCAGAAGGTTTTCAAGAAAAGATGTTTCAAAGAAAAGATATTTTTCTGAATCTGAATGTCAAGCCCTAACTCTGCTTCTTTTGAATCTTCTAGTAAATAGGTGTAGTAAGTAATTTTTTATTCAGAGATTTTAAAGCATTTTGTAAAAGTAGATACTGATGCCATTTTGTAGCCCCTCTCTGTTCCTCCTTTGTCAAACCTTGTGCCTGGTAGGATCATCAGCTCAGTCTGAAATTCAGACAAAGCTTATGGCATGACTGTAGCAGCTGTGCCCTAGAGGGGCTTGTTTAGCCTCCCCAGGATGTCTCTCTAGCACCCAGTCTGGGCAACATACTGATGAGAGCATCTCTGGGCTCTGCTGGGTGGGTACAAGAGGCAAGGCACTGTTTATGTGGGTGAGCCTTTCTTTGGTGTAAACATGTTATTTTGGAAAAGTTGTGCCTTTTAGTTATTTTTAGGGCTCACTGGAATGGAGCTATAAACAATAAGACAATGGGTGAGCTCTGACCTTTTGCTTAGCGTTGAACAGTTTACTCATGTTGCTCTTTCTTCCTCCTTCCCCAACCAGCTGCTTTTTTTGCGCATCTGCTTTGCTCTAACATGTACAGTTAAGTCTGAAGAAGGGCCAGTATTTTCCTCTAAACCTACAAACATGCCACTCAGCAAGGCTGTAGCCTTCAGAAAAAGTTTCTAGAACAGAACAAGATGACAAAATTAGGACAACACAATAATTCAGCACAGTGGAAGCATTACGGTGATTCATTAGATGCAATTTAGCACTTGCTTCTAAAGGAGTGGTTTATGTATAGAACTAACTTCAAAAAGACGTTGTGAGCTGGGTCTTGTTTTAGCTGTGATACTGAGCCTATTCTAAGCTGCGAGCCTTCTTCTTTTCTCTCAAAGGTTGTAGCTGAGAACGCTGAAACTTTTGCCAATCTATATAGAATGGCTATTGCCCCTTTTCTTTCCTTTTGCTTAAGCTACAATCTAAACCTTTTACTTGCCTGACAGGGTGTTCAGAGATGCTTTCAACTGAGAAATTAGAATAGGAAAAGGAACAAAAGAACTATCTTGCTGATGAGCATTATGTTTTCTGTTTAAAGGAGAGAGAAGTGTTTCAGATTCACAGGTAAAAAAACCCTGGGTGACTCTGCCAGGTTTGCAGAAGGAAATGTTTTATTACCTCCTTTTAAGGTGCCAGGAACCAGCATAATTTTGTATAGTTATATGAGAGTGCAGATGGTCTAAGTGTAGATGAAGCTCATAAGTTGGGCTTTGGAGCCCTTCTCAAACTGAGACTGAGATAGGTCAGGAAGGACATTTCAGAGATCTCACAGCATTTCTTACTATGGTGGCTTTGGTGATGGAGCTGCCTTGTGATTGTGCCCAGGGTCCCTAGTACCACCTGGGCAGACTTCTGATGAAAGAGGGATGAGGTGTGGGAGCAGAACCACAGCTGCTGAAGGGGAATTGTCCTTGCCAGAAGTGTCAAGAAGGACAGAAAAATGCCAAGAAGATCTGTGCCACTGTGAATGTGGATGTATAATTATTTCCAGTTGCTTATTTTTATTTTGAATTGTCAGAAGTTTAATTATGTCTGAGAACCTTGGCTGAACCTGATTTACAGCTGCCTGTAATTGTGTTGCAAATGTATAAAAAAAAGACAGTAAAATTATCACAGAAGTAGTTTGATCTTTCTTTTGCTATAGCTTCTCACATTAATCTCTTCAGTAATTTTACCATTGTGACAGGGTTTATGGTGAAAAATAGAAGGTCTCTCTTTTTCCTAGAAAATTATGCATCCTGCAGAGTAATTAATCTGGTTTAAAAACTAAGAGTGGTTCATTCTGCTCTCCATTCTCCCAGCAATTCCTGTCTCACACAGAAATCTCTGCAGTGAGAGCAATAAATTTGAAATGAATGATGGACAGTAATTATTTGTGACCTCATTGTCATCTGTAGCATTGAACTGGGTATGACTGATCCCAGCATCTGGGCTGTAGATCTTTTTAGTCTAAAAATGAAGAGGCAGCTGTAAAAATAGCAGCTTGCTGGGCATTGAAACTCTTTCCTTCCCTTCCCTCTCTGCCCATCACCATGATGATTTCAACCCTTTGCTCTGACACCACCACAGGTTTAGACTCTTAGCTGTGCTGCTGTACCCTACTCACAATGGCTTCATGAGCCATGGAAAAATTGGTGAAACGATGCTAGTCAGAGCCAGCCACAGATAAGGAATTCAAAAGATTAGAGAAGGATCTTGAAGTCTGCAATAAGCTTTAAAAGAAAAAAAAGACAGAAAGGTGCTGTCATCTGATCTGCCTTGGTTAATAACCAGGTATATGCTGGAACCTGAACCAGAAGCACTTATCTGTCTTTTTTAGGTTTTATGCTGTGCCACATCACTGTAGGACCTAGCATACAAAATCAATAACAATTGTCTCTCTGCTGAGCAGCAGTATTTCCAGAAATACATCCCTTGTCTTGTTGTTGCAGTAGGCAAGACTTGTGGGAATGGATTTTCTTATGAGTTGTCCTTGAAGGCTCTCAGGGATTTTGTTTAGCAGAAAATGTCCATGCCCTAGGGCACAAAAACCTTGTTCTTTGCTGACTCTATCTTTGGTAGCCCTAATATTATGCATCCCAATATTATACAGCAGTGGGAGCACTGCTGTAGAGTATTCTGCTTGTCCATGACACCCCAGATGTTGTACTCACATTCAGCATGCTGAAAGGGCTCTGATGAGGTGACTGATGAAATGATGCTTGATGGTCCCAGCCTGTTGGGCACCCCTTGGATAAGGGGCTAGAGGATATCTTGTTCACCAGCAGCCTCTGCTTCAGCCAGACATGATAGGACACTGGCTTCTATCACCTGTCTCCTGATCACATCTCTTAAGACCAACCTTTTTTGGGACAAGCTGCTGCTGAACTGGGGCCCTTTTCTGGTTTGTTGATTTGGGGATTTGATGGTTGTTCCAAAGGCTGACCAGTGCAAATAACTCTGGATTTAAGGGTTAGCAAGTTAGAATCCTGACTTAGGAAGTCATGGGGCAAACCTTTCTGTTGAGAGGATGTTTGCCGGGGCAACAGGTGACAACAAATACAACATGTATGTGAGATATATTATGTCTGACTAACCAACCGTGCACTGGAGAACATAGCTTGTAACTGCTGCATTTAACATGCACACACACATGTATGAAATACACAGTGTTAATTGACCCTAAGAATTTCTAGAGACACGAGTACTTTTCTTGAAGCATAATATCATCTATTTAATTATTGCTATATACTGATTGATGATGCTGCATTGGTATAACTCTCAGACTGGGCTACAGTTGGGTAATAAATGGGGAAAAGCCCTCACAGCAGCATCCTCAGAGATTGTCAGAGATAAAACAATTATTTCCTAGAAACAAGATCAGATAAGCAGCATGAAAAGCTAGAATATCTGATTTAGGGAAAAAGTCTAGAAAATTGTCATTATGCATGATTTGGAGGGTCACCCAACTTGTTTTCTCATAAGAAAAATAACAAAGTGCTTGATGCTTCCTGTAGGTTGAAGGTTTCATTCCCCTCATGCCACAAAGATACAAGTGTTCTGTTCTGTAAATGGAACAAGCATATCATACAAAGAATAAAGTTTTCCACTACTGGAATTAAATCATTGCTTAAAGTCAAATGAGCAAACTGTATCTCGAAGACTCTTTTCATCAAAGAAGGTCAGTTAACTTCTATGAAGTCATCTTCAATTTGCTTTGATGGAACATCGAAACCCAGCCTAGCTGATTCCAAATGATCAGCAAATGAATTTCCACACTGCAGACTTTCAAGGACATAGGGTTTATGAAGTGTCTAGTTTTCTGGATTCTTTAACTTCTAAAGCACCTAATGTGTTCCTTCTAACCCAGCCTGCTAGTGCTTCTTTTTCCTTTTTTAGCTTGTGTGTTTTCCTTTTGTTTTGTTTTATTTTGAGGAAACTGCTGACTATTTTCTGCATCTCAGTCCCCTGTAAGATGCAATACATTATACTGGGCAAGTAAAGCAGAGGCATGCAACATCAATGCTTGCTATGACTTGTTTAACCCAGTATCATGCAGGAAGATTAGGCTGCTGTGTTTTTTCTTTTGGGTGGGGAGAATTTAGAGTCTCAGACATGTAATTACTTGAGCAATAAGTAGTTGCCAGGCAAGGGATGGCAACATTAGGCCCTTCTGTTCTAGTTTTTCTGCAGGAAGTAATATTAAATACAAAAGCTATTCAGAGTGCCAAATGGTCTCTCATTCTAGATTGAGTTCTTTTATTTCCTTCAAAATGCAGCTCTCTAGAGTATTTTCAGAAATATTTAATGGGTATAGAAGTGTTTAATTTAGATTGACTTAAATCACGACTATTGAAGAGCTTTAGTCTCGTTTCAAGAAACTACTACTCACATTCTCCACTTTTCTTGCAGAAAATATTTTCATTAGAAAATTCAGATAGTCCTTCTTAAATACCCCCCAATATCATAGTATTACATTTTTTGCTTAACAGCATCTTCCTTTGCCTGACAATGTTGAAGAAACTATTATATCAACTTCTAATTGTGAGTCTCTCTTGTGCTATTTTCTCCATGTCCCTGCAGAATGCAGAGTTATAGTAACAGCTGCAGGTTGATCGCTTGATGCTAATCCACTTGCTTTATGATGGTTGCCACAAGCAAGAATAGAAGGCTTTTTTTAATCAGTTTTACTAGAAGTGTCATGAGGTGCATTTCTACAGAGAAATCTGAACAGTCCAGGGGAGAGGTTTGTCATGTATGAAGTAAATCAGTTTAATTTTTTAGGGGCAAAACCACTGGTTTTCAAGATACCACACAGGACTAACGTTGGTCATTTAGAGTAGAAATTCTAAACATCTTTGTACATTAATAGTAAACTGTGTGCATCATATCTTTAAATTAGTATTAGGACTGCACTAGATTCCTAGCATTTTGTTTTACTTTGAAGAAGTTCATTATTGATTAAACATCAGCAGGTTAGTACTTTGGTCTTCTCTCTCTGTTTGTCCTTGTAATGCAATACCCTAGAAAAAGATGCTGTTTTGAGGTTTCATCTTTGTGCTTCACCTTCATGGGTGCATGGCCTGTGAGGTCACTGCTTGTGCCTCCTTTCTATCTCCCTTCCTAGTGAGATCTGGATTTCATCTCCCACACACACCTCTACCATGAGACCATGGCTATGAGAGCCTCTTCGTCTCTCTTCTTTTCAACAACTCCCTAGACCTAAATTCTTAGAGCTTTCTGAATTTTTCAAAAGCTTGGACACCTCCAGAATGTTTTTCTGTAGGGTGTCCCTTTATTCTTCTTTTGCCTTCTCCTCTCCTGCTAAGCCTCATGATTCATTCCAAGGCACCTGAGTGTTTCAGTGCATGATGATGAGGAACATGAAGAGGACATCAAAGATGCAAAGACAACAAAGTCTGTTCTGACTTGGGACCACTGGCTGCAGAATGAGTTAGACACCTTTATAGGCAATGTTTGAAATGCAGCATCAGAATTCCAGAGTACTGCAGATGCAGACACTCTGTCCTTTTTTGTTCAGACTATTTGTAGCGTTGTACTTCTTAACACAGGATTGTCTCATGAGCACTAGAGTCAACAATGATAACTTCACTCTTTCAGAGCTACAACAAACCTCTGCCTCTCTGTTCTGTCCCTTAATTAAGATATGAAGATACTTGAGACACAAGTGAAGATAGAATTAGCAATGAGAGGAGTTTATGAGGGACTACGTTGTCCCAGACCTTATTTGGACCTGAAAAACCCAGTCCCAGCTTTGTACGGCCTTGTGTGTTTTTTATTAGCAAATGTCAACAGTTTCTTTTTTGTCTTTCTCTTTAATTGTTTAGTTGAAATAATGACATTTTCCTCTTGGAGAATTCTTAATTTGAAAAATGTTGAGCAGGTCAAACCGCAATTGTTTTGCTCTGCATTGTAAATTATTTGGAGGATATTTGCAAGTTTCTGTGTGGTATTCCCAAGATTATTCTAAATAACTTCTTCACTTGTAATGACTTGTTGATAAGTGAACCTTTTGGAAAGGAAAGCTTTGACATTAAGCACAGGGTATTTGAGGAGATTTTTTATGAGAATGCAGCAACAAGTTAAAAGGCATAGAAGAGGTTCTTCACAATGTGATCATAAGGGCATTTTCTATACTGCTTTAGTTTTGCTTTACGTATCTTTTTTAATTGGCCACTGATATACTAGCGAATGAAACCTGTAAAATGTGTTGTTGACTGGCTAATATCTCAGCACTTAGCAAGCTAATAATTTGAGCTCAAGTGTATCCAAACTTTCCAATCCTGTCAGTTGTACAGAGCTGAGTATCCTATACAATGCATGCATTTTATTTGTCAGAGAACTGAAGGACAGAGGAAAACTAGGCAAGAGAGAGATGGTGTCAGCTCCCGAGCAGATTTAGCACCTCTGTGTGGGAATAGGCTGGCCAAGGTGTGCCTCTGAGTCCAAATGATCCATCTATTGACTCACACGGTGATACTAGATTAACCCAGTATTTCCTACCTAACAGCCAGCTGGTAAGCAGTCATGTAGCTGTATTCCCAGCATGGGAACCAAACCTGAACCACTCAAGGGATGCAGGTGGTCTTTGGGCTACACAGCAGATGCCTCAGCTCCAACACTTATTCTAGCATAGACATTAATACAGAGTTAAACTAACAGGCCTACCTGTGGTAGAACTTTTAATTTATCTCCCTTAAAATGAAAGGAGCAATAACAGGTTATACTGAGAAAGGGCCTGGCCTCCAGTTCTTATGAGGAAAATTAATCTTGATTACCTCAAGGATAAGTAGGTATTTTGGAATGCTGGGAAATAAAACTCCTGTTTCCAGGGATTCATGCAGGTAAGAGGAGATGTCCAGAAAGCTACTAATTGCTTCTTTATAGTTTGTTCATTAATAATTGTGCACTGATACTGCAGAATATGTTGTTTTGGACTCTGGTTTCAAAAGCTGGGGATAATTTTCACAGAGCCCTAAGGGTTTCAGAGCGGAGTTTCATGGGAGTTCAGATCTTGTTTATCTAAAACACCTTCTGTGGTCACAGAAGGGGTTGAATCAATTTCCTTTGTGTTAATAACATGATGTATTTGTTTTTGTCATTCAGGTTTGGCAAAACCCATGGGATTAGTTGAAGGCCCAGGAGGCTTGGGCCAGGGTGGAATGGCTGCTACCCTGCGAGATGATAGCCATGAATCAGAGACTAAATATGAAGAATATGGTTACAACGCCCAACTCAGTGACAGGATATCACTGGACAGGTCTATCCCAGACTACAGACCCAAAAAGTAAGTTGAACTCTACATCTTCATTAAGAGTAGTTAGTGATTGACGTTCTGTTGACCCATGGTAGCACTCTTCCCTTGCTGTCTCAAGCTTAAAGTGACACTTTATTAAATGCATAGCTAATTCTGCAGGTAATGCATTAGCATGCACATTCAGGGATTCAAATCAGAAACTACATCAGGATACTGGAGCTTATTTGGTTTGATTCACATAGAAAAAGCCAAGTCGTCTCAGCTGAGCTCACCACACAGTTGAAAGCCTTACTCTGTGCTTGTACTTACTTGAGATGGAAGGTGAAGCAGTGACAACAAATGTTTCATAGACATTGGTCACTTAGAAAAGCCCAAGCCATCAAATCAACTGCCTTTTCTTTAATTGCATTTGTTGTTCTTGTAATAGTTTCATCGGGGTTTAGATTGTGCTGAAACACGAGCTAAATGCAATCCATCGGGGTCCTATAATTGCTGTAAGATATTTTTTCTGTCTTTGGAATGTGTGTTTATTTTTATTCTTGTGTTATAGGCTTCAAATGCCTGTGCTGTGTTTGATGTTGCAATTATGTTTAATATTTGTGCTGATTTATTATATTTTGTATTAAATGTCTTTCGAATCTTTCATATTTATGGAGTTATGTATCTTCCAGATGAGACAGCTACACTAGCATTCTACGAATGACAATCAGTAATGTCTTAATGCAGAGGAGATCTGCAGCAATGCCTGGTTACTCTCAGGAGACAGAATTGAAAAGAATACTTAATTAATTTCTAATAATACTCTTTTGTTTTAAAAGACCCACTGGGGCTCCTAGATAGAACTGAAAGTTAAATAAAAAAATGTTATTAAGTGGTGAGAAAAGTTTAGCCAAGCAAAACAGCTGTGCTCTGTGAGTAGGCTGCAATTGAATTAGGATTTTAGGGAGCTCAAGCTGTGAAAAACAAAATCCAGCAAAACAAAACTTAAGCCTAACTACAAATTTCATTAGCTGTGTTACATGCTAATCTAATCTCAGAAGTACTGACTCAGCATTTGCTTTCTTAGACTCTTGATATACAGAAGAAAACCTAGATAAAAGAAATAGCAAAAAGAAAGTGTCTGCTGCTTTGATGCCATATTCGATGTAACTAGACTGACTTGTCCAATGATCTCATCTGGGTATACCATAAAAATCTACCACAGAATTATTCTTGGGAAAAAAAGTAGTCTGCAAAAGATTTGAATTGTCCATCAGATTTGGTCCAGAGGCACTTAGTGACTTCAGTCAGGTTTGACCTGGCCTGTTATTAGCTGCTGTGGTCAGGCTGATAAATGAAAATGCTCTACTGGGAAACGCAAAAGCACAGGTTGCAGAGCTGGAATTGAGCTCAGCAGCTGTCACAAGCAAGACTGCATTTGCAAAGCAGTGATGTTTTGTTTTGCATTATTCTCTTCCAGTTTGTCTTGGAAACTCTGATGAGTCATTCAGATGAGCTTTTTGACATGCTCATCTTGGGTATTTATAAGGCCATGCTGCATGATTGATTGTGTGAATTACTGGGACAACTGCCTTCTCTGTGGTGTATTGACATTTTTGAGGTGGTTCTAGTTGGGTCTAGATGCTGGAATTGAAACACTTGTCTCTAGATTCCAGTGAGTCACAGGAAAATCCTTCAAACTGAATTTTCTATGGAAAGTGAATGAAAGTTTAGAGAAGGTGGAGGCTCTTGTTATGTAAAGAGTTCTATCAAACTGAAGAGTTGTATCAAAGGGGCTTTGGTTGCCATTAAGTTGCCGGTTTTTTATGATCCTTATGATCAGAATTTCTTTGTCTCTGACCCCTTCAGATACACAGCTACTCAGATGCAATCACTCCTTGGAGCTCTCACTAATGCTGAGAAGCAGTTTTCTCTCCCTACCCTACCAGCCTCTTCATATCCACCATGCAGTTCCACATCTGCCCACCTAGCAGGTGATAGTTACTCATTACAGCCATAAGGCAAAGCTCTACTTGATTTTGGTTTGATTTAGGCTCTCTGTTCTTAATTATATATTGAAGAGAATTAAATCTCCAGATCTTTCAGACAGGCTTTGGGTAAACCTCTTCTGTTTAGTCCAACTTTGTATGCTGACTGGCCCTATGGTCTCATCCCTTCATCTCTTGATAATAGCTCTTGTCTCTGAGGTCTTCTCAGTCTGCTTGTGATTTATATTCATGTCATTCCTAGAACTTTTCATTTTTGAAAAGGCTGGGCTTTTAATTTTTAAATTGAGTTGCAGGGTAGAATTAATGTCCAAGGCCATGAACAAAGTCCATGGCCGGTCTATGAATAAAATCACTTACCTGGATTTGCATTCCTGAAGCATTAAATAGTGCTTTTTCCCCATTCTGGCTTACATTTAAAATGTCCAGATGTACATATTTGCACACATTAGTAGGTAGTAAAGACATGAACCTGGAGAATTTATGCAGAATTCTGCACTACACAGATACAATTTATGACTGTAAACATACGTCTTCTGTGCAAATGTGGGACTTGTAATATTCCAATCTTCTAAAAGAAATTTTATCAGAAAGTTAAAATTAAAGGTAATTTTAGTTAATGTTATTCTCTTTTAGGTCATTTTATCACCACTCTTACAGTAGTCCAGTACCCTTTTCTGGTCGAATAAGCCTTTTGTTCCATCTACTAGAACAGATTCAGTAAACATTCAGCAGTTTAATTGCTTTTCAGGAAGTGTTTTCATCTCCACACAGTAAATTAAAAAAAAATATATTACACTGAAGAGGTGTACAGGCAGGCAGCATGACCATGAAGGCTTCTAAATTGGAGTCATCTCCATGTCCTTCCACTGCGGTAAAATCTGAGTGTGTAGTTCTGCTCTTGAGATGCTGCTCCCATGCACTTATTTTATGTTCTGCTCTCCTACCTGCTGCTGCCAGTGCAAATACTCCCCTTATTTCAGAAGCCTTTTTTTTAAGACAGGAACTAGTAAGTCAGTACAGGAGATAGCAGCTGAATGAGTGCGCATCGTGTTTATGTGCCAAATCGAAGTAATGACAGTAAATAGCTTCCTTGCTACTGCAATCCACACAATAATTACAAAATTACAGTTTGATCCTAATGTGCTATAATAAATATATCTCAGCTTTTTCTTCTCTGATATTGCACCTCCCACGGCTTGAACGCTTGCCCTGTCTCTGTGCAGAAAGCAGACAACCCTGGGGAACAGTCCAGAAACATGCTGTGAATTGGTACTTCAAGCTATGTTTAGTTTCAGCAGACACATAATACACAGAGAAGTTGTGATTTTGGTTTTATAAAACAATGCAAAGCCTTTGTAGTGAGGTTTTTCAGTGTGACCTTGAATGCTGTTTTCATTTCTTTTTGGGTTTCACCTAAATGAAGTGGGCTGATTGTGAAGTTGTGCTGATGAACGTCCCATAAGGTTTAGTATATTTTAATCATGGCTTTGTGTCTTGAAGCAGCTGAGAGAAGAGCTCTGCGAAGCAGCAAGGACAAGGTGGTGGGAATGAAATGTTTTTGAGTTGAACATCAATTTATTATGGTTGATTGATGACTATTTAGAAATGTTCAGTTAATTATAATAGTGTTGGACTGACCTCAGATTTTGATCCATGTGCTCAGTGGAAAGTGGTTGATGACTGTCAAACTACATCAAAATAACTCTTAAAATAGTGGTCTGATTAGTACTGACTGTTACTATCTAAATTCTAGAGTAAAAGTTTCAGTATGTCTGAAATCGACATTAATGCCAAAAGGATTTTGCAGGATTATTTTTTTACAAGGGAATTTGTAATGCTTGTTATGGAATTATTTTCATCCCCTTTGATACAGACACATATCAAGCTTGAAAAGCCAAAAGAAGAAGGGGTAATGAAAGTAGTACAGTTCTGTACCTGTCCCTGTGCAGCCCCGGGTTCTGGAGTTTTTAATGGGCCCTACTGCCATGGAAACTGTCACAGAGAGCTCAGGATGTTTAATGTCCTGATCTATCTCCCCAGCAGTAAAAAATTAGCAGGATGTTCTCTCTCTCACCAACATATCCTACATCATCTCTGCAATGGAAGAAAGAGAATCTTGTAAGGAACAGGGAGTGTTTCCTGAGCTTTGTGGTTCTCTGGGAAAGGTGTTATTTAATTGTGAAATATTCTTGGATTCATTCTTGTTTATGTTCTTCCATATTCACAACAAATGTCACAATCACATAAATCCAAGTACTTAGTGGAGAAAAATCCAGTTTGGCCAATGACCCTGGTGCACATGCATGGGAAAGCATAAGCACATATGTTTCTACCAATTATCTCTACCAAGGCATGCAGATATAGGATAGTCTTAAATCCTACCTGTGAGTATGCTGTGAAATCTGCTGGGCTGTGTCCATGCTGTTCTGACCATGAACAGAATTCTTACCATAAAGGTTCAGTGTTTGAATAGAGCAACACAGTTGAGATTTTTATAGAGATCCTGCACTTTTAAACAGAAGCACTCAGACTCAACTACCTAAACCCCTGCACAGTCATTTGTCTTCAAGTGGCTGGCTAGGGGTACTGAGAGTAAAGAAAGCCCAGGTTTAGGTGGGACACACTGTATTGCTACAACAGGCTTCAGGAACAGCAGCAGCTGTCCATCTGTCTTTTTTGGGGGGAATAACAGCCTCCAGTGCAGCCAGCTGTAGCACAGTCATGCATGAAGACAAGAGGTGCTAGAGCCCTGTGTGACAGTACAGATTTTATTAAAGGTGAAGAATGCAGAAAAAAATCAAAACCTTCAGGAATTTCATTCAAAGGCAGAGAAAAGGCCCCCAAACTTACAAAAGCTGTTTGTTTTACAGAGTGGCATCCTGGCAAATTGGGAAGAGTCAACTAACCAGATGCTTTCAAAGCTAAGCGTTTTCTCTCCGGGTAATATAAATTCCCCTGTTCTTTCTGGTGCACAGGCTGGATCACAAAAAGTTGAATTAAACAGGTTGAACACCTGTAAATCTGGCATTTTCTAACTTTCCATCACTTGACTTTGCAACTTAAATAATTTCCGGGGTCTCTTTATATGCAGGACACGTCCAAGCATACGCACACACGCACTTGTCAAACCCACTTGCTGTGATGCATTATGCATACTTTTGAGAAAAGTTAATATGATCCCAGGGCTTCCATAATGGCTAAATTGGCTTTTACAAGAAATTGTCGCTGCTTGGTGAGGATCTTTAATTTAACTGATCTTTTCTAGTGCAACTTGATGCTCAGTGCATTGTGGCAGTTCAGAGATAACAATAACACAAATATATGGATTCAGTCTGCTGGGTTTATCGGCCAAAGAAGCTATTTCTTTGTGTAATGGTCATGGATGTTTGTATTGAGAAGATTCAGCCTTAAAGAACAAACTTATTAATGTTGAGCAGCTCAAGTCTTCAGCCATAAAAAGCCGAGGAATCTAGGTCTCAAGGAAATTGCTTTCATTTATTCAACTCTTTTATAGAGGCGAGCATTTTCGTTGCTTGCTAGAGACATTTCACAATAGCAAAGGAATTGCATCTCTAGGGCTCGGAAGTATAATTAATGGTTCACTCCACTCTACACCTAAGGAAAAGCTTTTTTAATTACGTATCAAAAAAGATTCTGGAATTCATCAAATAGCGTTATTAAGGGGCCAGACTTGGTAAATAGACCCTGATGTGTGCATTCAAGGGTTTAAAGCTTTTCCATGAGCAACTGTGAGAGTGGCTGGTGAGCTCAGTCCTTTTGACTGTGCAGGGAGCTCACCTTCAGTTCCTTTTGGCAGTAGAGGATTGTGGACTCGCAGTGGCATTTGAGCCATAAGTCAGCAGCAATCTCGAGCCAAATTATCTATGTGTTTGCAAGTTCTCTGTTGTGAGAGGAGGATCAGTGGTCCAGTACAACGGCCCCTGCCTGAGGCTGTCGGAGCAGGCAGCTCCTCTACCCATCTGTGTCGGATGTCCCTGCAGGAGCAGAGCAGGAAGGCAGATGGCTTTCAAAGAGCATCAGCTTTTGGATCAGTGGATCAGAGAGGGCTAGACCTGGTATTATTTGATTTTCTCCACCTCTGCAGCCTGCTCTGTCTCATGACCCACTTTTCAAATCTCTGGGGACACTGGGTATTCTTGCACTGCTTAGAAAAATGACACAAGGCTCTCAAAATTAAAACAGAATCCTTAGGGTCCTTCCCAGATTAACCAGAGTATGGTGTGATGGACCCCTTCACAAGGAATATGTGCAGATCCAGAGCTTTTCAGGAATCAATTTCTGATGAGCAGAAAAAGACTATTTAAAAAACCCCTCCAAACCTAGAAGCATTTAGTGTCAGGCTGAACACCTGTTTCTTTAAACTAAATTGCAACCGAATGTTTAGACCAATGAAACATCTAGTTCCTTGTGAAAATTCTGGTGTAAAATAACGAATTTACCATCACTGGTTTCTACCAATAGTTTCAGATCAATTTCAGGACAGAGAAAATGGAAACTTCCATTAAAATTAAGCTGCTGGAGCGAGTCCAGGGGAGGGCCACGAGGATGATCAGAGGGCTGGAGCACCTCTCCTATGAGGCCAGAATGAGAGAGTTGGGGCTGTTCAGTCTGGAGAAGAGGAGGCTCCGAGGTGACCTCATTGTGGCCTTCCAGTATCTGAAGTGGGCTACAAAAAGCTGGGGAGGGGCTTTTTAGGATCTCAGGTAGTGACAGGACTAGAGGGAGTGAAGCACAGCTGGAGATGGGTCGATTTAGACTGATGTGAGGAGTTTTTCACCGTGAGAGTGGTGAGAGCCTGGAATGGGTTGCCCAGGGAGGTGGCTGGGGCCCCATCCCTGGAGGTGTTTAAGGCTGCGGTGGATGAGGCTCTGGCTAGCCTGATTTAGGGTTTGGTGTCCCTGCCCATGGCAGGGGGGTTTGAACTGGATGATCCTGTGGTCCCTCCCAACCCTAACTTCAATAACTTCTGCTCAGTGAGGGTGATGGGGCACTGCAGGGGGCAGCCTGGGAGTTTTGTGGAGTCTCCTTTTCTGAAGATGTTTTGAAACCTGCCTGGACGTGGTCCGAGTGCCCTGCTGTGGCAGGAGGATTGAACTAGATGATCTTTCAAGGTCCCTTCCAATCCATGATGATTGTATTCTATGATTCTAAGTGTTTCCTTCTTTTCACAGTTACAGCACAAGCACAATATTTTGATTTTAATTAGACTTGACTTAGATTTGGTGGGGTTTTTTTGGTTGGAGTTTTTTTCACTCCATAATACATCTGAAAACATGCTAAAATCCTGAAAACTCCATTTTGACCATGGTGATTGCATATATGATGTAAGTTGAAGCAGATAGAAGGCAAAACAGAGGCAGAATATGGAGCAGGCAGAATTCCCTCTTGGGTAACAACTTGGGATTGTTTATTAGAGGGAAACTGAGTAAGAGATGACCTGGAGTGTTTTAGTTAGATCCCAAATCAATGTCCAGATGTGGATTTTGAACAGTGCAAAGGGGACATGTGTGTACACGTGCTTGGGGACTTTATATAGATCTCATCCAGCTTTGCCAAGTTGCACAGGCTGGACATTTTCCTCAGGCTGTGAATCCCTATAAATAGCCCAGGAGCCGTTGTGCCCACACTAGCTGTGTGTCTATAGTGCTGGAGCTTTGCAGAGATGTACCCAAGTTTAAGCTGACTTTCTGTCTTGCCCAAGAGCAGAAGGAACTAGTGTAAACTGAGTAAATCCCTGTGCGGCTTCCTCTGCAGGGAGCTGGGCTCTGAACCTGCTACTGCACAGTTCTTCGTGTTGTACTTCTGACTCAGTTCATTTGGGATATCACTTGACAACTTAAATTTGCTCATACTGCTGCCTCTGGGCCAGTTGTGCTTCTTTGTGTATTCTTGTGTAAGCCAAGGGCTTATCACTGTATTTTGGAAAGCGTTTCCTAGTTGAGTGCACAGGGCTCAAACTGGAGCTGTGCAATGCCATCAAAGATGGGAAAAATCACCTGCTTCCTTGTCTAGGAAAAAAAACCTCCCTGGGAATCTTAGGTACAGCCAGTCAGCCCCTGACTTTATACATACACTGCTTTTTATTTGTACTGCATCTCTAGTTATCACTGAGCACTGCAGTCGTGACTTGACTCAATTATGAAGGCTTTCTCCCAACGTCCACTGGAGCTCTGCTCACTTTGCATAAGTAATGATATCCTGAGTGGCTCAAACTTTCTCTCTCCAAAATCCCAGGCCATTTTTATGTCTTTGAATGTTTGATTAGTTATACAAAGATAAATTTATTTGATGTGAAGGCTAACCGAGCAACAGATTATTACCTCATAAAAAGTTATTGAGAAATTTCCAACCACTTTTTCAGACCATCATCAGTAAGGTTCTCAGACTGCTTTTGGTTCATCAAGAGCATGACCATAAGGTAGGACCATCAACAGCCCAGGCTGCACTACAACAGTACTCTTTCTGCTTTGTTGTGCATAGGGATTGGAGACCTGAAAGCGTTGGGGCAGACAATACCATAAGACAGCACCAGAGTTTTTTGCAGGACATGGCTCCTAAGCACAGGCTCTCCATGAGCTGGGCTCTGTTCTGTCTCCATAGCAGCAGTGCTGGACACATGGCAGTATCTCACAGTTGTTTCTGATATTCAGGAGAAGTTTTCTCTGGCTTTTCCCATTAGGTATGTTATTGATTTGCTTTTGTTTAGTGCTAGCTAGGCTTTCCAATTAAGTGGAGACTTTAATTATACCATAAAGCTTAAAACATGGATCTTGATTATTAACACTAGCCCATGAGATAATGAAAGGAGGACCAGGAAAATTATAAAGAATCATAAAAAACAAATAACCTTTTCCAAGACCCTCCTTATTTTCAAATGCAGTAATTTTACTAGTTAGATTTTTGCAGTGTCTTTGTGTATGTTAATTGTTGAAGACAAATTCTGCATGACTGTCAGCACTAATAAATGTAGATTTAGTGGAGGCTGAATTTGATTAACTAGAGAGCATGAAAAATAACTGATTGCAATGTTGTATTTAAATGCAGTAAGCCTGGAAGCCATTCCCTAGAATTTGTCTGCACCAGAATGTACTCTTGAATACATGAATAGTTTACCTAAGGTGGGTTGCGTAACACTCAGTAAAAATTAGTTATCTAATTTTAGATGATCAGCTTGGCTGCTTTTACAGTCAAAGGAGAAGACGACAACAAGGTAGGATTGGTTAAGATGTAGTGTGCAATGTCCTCTGGAGGTCTCTCCCACAGGAACGTAGGACAGCCAGATTAAAGATTTCATGTGAGTCCAATCCAGAATGTTAAATGCTCCAAGTCATACAGAAACAAGAGGGAATTTCTGTATTAGTCACACGTGTTGGTGAATGACCTGTCACAACAGGCAACATGGGCAAGTTCCCCTCTCAGCAGCTGTGGAAGAAAAACTGTGGAAGCAGCAAAGTTTTCAGCTGGGAGAAAAAGATGATCAAAAAGCTGTTTTGCATCCTTCCATTTTTCTCACAGTTCATATGACCGAATGTGTCTCATGTGACCTGTACATCGACAGGTGTCTTAAACACGGTTACTTATTATTTTACAATAGGTATGCTGTACAGACTGCAGCAATTTTCTGAACTTGAAAGCAGACACAGTATTTCAAGCAGAAGTACTTCCTCCTTAAGAAGAGCAATCATGTAGTGCCATCTAAAAATTGCATGTGCTTTTCTTTCCCAGGTAATACATATCTGTGATGCAGAAGCACAACAGAGATCCAGCCATGACTTGCAGCTGTGTGTTGACATTTCATAGCTTCTCTCATTTCCCTCCCCTGGGCCCAGGGCTGATTGTTGCCCACTATCAGTTCCAGGGAGAAAAGGATATTCCTGTAAATTTCTGAACTGTCATGTTATGTTTCACTCGGTGATATCACATTACAGGATAAAAAGAAGTAACAGAACAAGTCAGGCAATAAATTCAGGGTGGTATTTCTTTTCCTTTTATGTTTCCTTACATGTGTCTCTGTTGCACTGCTCCTGATATCCTTCTTAAGGCTTTAAAGGACATTTTTTTTGGTGACTCAAGGTGAAAATATTCCCCTTTATTAAAATGTGCATGAAAATGTAGTTCTTCTGACAACATGAGATATGTATTAGCTCCAAACACCTTCCTGATGTAACTGCAAAAATTATCTCGTTGTGGTTCCTATTCTATTAAGATGGGTTTCACAGTGTAAGAAAGTCAAGGTTTCAGGTCAAATAACATCAGGGGGGTTTGGCTGTTGTTGTTTGTGAACATGAACAGGCCAAAATGTCAGACAATTTACTCTTCTGTCTGAAATAAACCTGAATTGTGAACTCCGAGTTGATGCAGTGTGTCATTTTTAGGAGTGTCAGTTCTTGCTTGTTTTGCCTGTGATCCCTGTTTTGAGTGGTAATAAAAGTGAAAGACTCTTAAAACTAGTCAGAGACAGAAGTACCTGACAGTTTCAGTCCAGCAAATATGAGCTCCCTGTCTTGATTAGCTTCTTCTAGGTGCTTTGCAAGGTTCTGTTTCTCTCAAACAGCACCTGCCAGATAAATTGTTCGATAGTTTTATGATGATGAAATACAGGGGCTCTATTTTCTGTTCCTTCAGCTTTCTGCAAAATCCCTGACTTCTGTTGTATGCCCCTAAACGTTGTGCTGTGATCTCAGAAACAAGCATAGTCAAACCAGGTCACCTTGTTGCATGCTTTTCCATGCTTTTTCACATCTGGGGACAGTTTCTTCCCATGCGGTTTGTGCACTCTATTCCCTAAATTTCTTCCAAACCAACTGACTGACTTAATAAGAAGCCACTGGACAATTTTAACCTGCATCCTTTCAGTCACAAGAAAACCTGCAGTAACTGAGCAGTAACTACACAGAGACTTCTCTTGAAATGTAGTACAAGCCATGAAGAGCGGGAGCTCCAGGGCTGTGCCTTGATGCCTCTATTGAAAAGCCAGGCTGTCCAGGTATGCTTCAATAACCCCTGTGCAGCAGGTGTCATGCTCTGTTCTGAGCCTCACTACCCTAGGATGCTGAAAAACCCACTCTCTGCATATACCACAGGGTGCTCATGATGTAAAATGTGGTGTCAAATTAGATCACCGATCTCTGTGGTTCTTGACAATGCTGTGCATTGAGAGGAATTGTCTTGTGAGAGCTGGGGAAACTCAACTGGGAAATTTCATTTTTCACACAAAACTTGTGCTGGAGCTTTTGACTATTGGTAGTGTTGCGAAGGGAAGAGACGGACCACACGCTTTGTGTTTCTACTATTTTTTTTTTCATTTTGTATGCAAACAAATGCTCAGTCCTAGCTGACTAGTCTATAACTAATGCATTTTTGAGGCAAATTTACTCTTTGTGAAGAAACTTGGTATGAGCTGCAGTTTCTCAAGAATCCTCTGTCGGTTGCTGTGACCACCTCTGGTGATAGATTAGCATATGCATGAAAAGAATGCTTGGAGAACACTCCCAATCAATGTTCCTTATCTCCCCTCCCCACAAAGAAAGCTGGAAGACCTTTGCTTAGCAAAGGCTAACAATAGTGACAGAAGAGGAAGCAACATCTTTCTATGTTTTCTGTAGAGAATTGTGATACAGCTGATATATCGTGTAGAGACCACTTAGGCAATGACAAGAAGCCATTCAATAGAGGAGAATGGCAGAGCTGGCAACCCAGCACAAACACACATTTTTCCTTATATGTCTGAATTAGAGAAAATCTGCATAATTATCATGCAGACATCGGGCAAAATCCAAACCCACTTGTACTAAGCAATGCACCTACAAATTTTGGTGTTGGTGTGTCAGGATTTATCCTTTGAGGCATTAAACAGCTTTCAGCTACAGGAAATGTTGTCTCTGTGTATTGGTTATGCACAAAGCTCCCTGCTTCTCAGCTTCAGAAATAAAGCCCTCTGGAGTTGCAGTTTACCTGTGTCAGATGCCTTCAGGTTGTCAAGTAGTTCCTTAATTAGTTTATTTTCTTCTTTGCTCCAAGGGATGAGTAATATTATTTACTCAACTCTTCCAGGCTTTTGTTAGTCTGCATTTATGTATTTTGTCTTCAGCTTGACCCAGCGCTGGGCTGGCCTCTAGGGTAGGATGAAACACACCTCTCTGGCAGAGACAGTAGTTCAAACTTGACTAACAGTAGAATATTGATAGCAGCAATAATAATTAAAACAGTGCACTAAGATACCCTTGGGTGCTATTGCTAAGTTAGACTGCACCCCTAAACTTCCAGAGGAAAGGCATAAATTTGAGTTATTTCCATCCACAAAGTGAACAGTTGTCTCATTTGGCAACTGGAGTGAGCTTTCATCCCCTCTGCGGATGTTTCATTAGGACATAGCTCTCCCAGAGGGTCACAGTGCAGTTTACATTAAACTCGAGATAAAAATGACATTGAAGGTTTGCTCCTGTATTTTCTACACTGCCTGAAAATAAAATGCATGACCTACAGCTAGTTCGTTGGCTTATTGCCTTGCAGTTATTAACCCACGTGTACCCAGGAGTTGGAGAGTTTGTGTTCCTTCTGCTCATAGAGGAAATCTCCTTTGTCTGGCAGACATGGGAATCTCTGGAAGCAGTGGAGGGGAAGTTTCTTTATGTACATGCTTAAGCAAATAGTCTGGATGGAACAGGTTGCATATGTCTGTCTGTAGAAGAGGGATGAAGAAGGACATGGTTCTGAGCACAACCTCAGTCTGTTGGGCTGACAGTTAATGAGAGTAATCTGTTCCCCCAGTGCAGAGCTCTCACTTATAGGTTTCTTGACAGATACGTTTCACTCTGCAAACACTGAGGATGTGACTTCTAAAAGTCTATGGACAAATAGGAAAAAAACACCAGACAATACAAAGTAAAAAAGAAATAATTTCAGAGCAGACAGGTTTGGGTGTCAAAACTGCTACAGCAGCCACAGCTTCTCAGAGCCAGAACACGTGTGCTTGTCCTTGGCCCGCTCAAATGCACAATCATACTGGAGTGTGTTGCCTGGTTCAGGATGTGTGCCTAATTTCTGTCAACCTGAGTGAAGAGTAAGCATATGCTGACCTGTTTTTCCTGATTTAGGATAAGAGCTCATAAATATAAAAAATCACCATACGTTGAATTGTTTTGCTGCTGTGAAGTGGGCGTGTGCCCTAGATATTAGCTTTGTGCTAGACGCTTAATGTGGTTGGATTTTTTAAAAATGTGTTTACTTCTAAATGTGGCTGAAATTAAATTAACATGCAGAAGTTTGCTCAAGTGCTCGAAATCATTAGAAGGTAAGAAACTGTTAACATTTACCTTCTAAATGCATGAAATTGTCCAATGCTGTGCCGTTCACCTCTAGCTAGCCTTTAATTTAAACAAAGGCTATAAAACTGCAATTAGGCTCCAGTCCAATGAAGCACTTAAATATGTTCCTAGTTTTAAGTGTATGAGTAACCCCAGTGAAGTTAAGAAGTGCTTAACTGTTTTATTTGAATAGGACATTTCATAACATAGATAGAATACACAAAGAACAGTCCCAGAAATATCACTGGGAATGATGTGAGAAGGAAAGTCCTTTCTGCACAGCTCTTAGGTTTTCACAAAGCTGCTTGTGCCCAGTGGTTTATCCTGCAAGGTTCTAATCTGAGACGTATGGATGCCCATCATTACGCCATTTCAAAGAGGTGTAGTTTATTAGGCAGATTCCTATCCTGATCTGCTAATGAAAATATGTACAGAGCACATGCACCTTCATTTGTCCTCTCTGCTTGACTCAGACTTGTCTCTTTACAAACATGCTGCTGCTTGTACTCACCAGCAAAGAGGTCTGGTTGAAGCAGTGAAGGTTGAGGGCAGCCTTGGTTGCAGTGACCATGAGTTAGTGGAGTTCAGGGTCTTGTGTGGTAGGAACAGAATACCTAGCAGAATCACAACCCTGGACTTCAGGAGGGCCAACTTTGGTCATTTCAAGCAATTGCTAGGAGAAAACCCATGGGACAGGGTACTGGCAGGTAAAGGGGCTCAAGAGAGCCGGTCATCATTCAAAGACCACTACTTTGAAGCACAACACAAGAGCATCCCGACAGGAAAGAAGTCAAGGAAGGGAGCCAGAAGACCTGTGTGGTTAAATGGGGAGCTACAAACTGATGAGGAAGAAGAAGGAAGGGGGGG
>VZRI01014103.1:668-16510 GCA_013397515.1 Upupa epops | reverse complement strand
TGTGTTAGCTGTCTCCCTTTTCTTTCAGAGTGTGTCAGTTTCTCTTTTACCTTTTTGATTCTTTTAATTATTTGGGGATTTTTTCTTCTCAGTGATGGGTTCAATAAATTGTTGTCTTTTTAGCAAAGTTGCTTCACTGCCTGTTGAACTCTCAGTGAGAGCTGGTTGTTGTGATAGACTTACAGGCACCAACCCAAACCAATTTAGACCCTCTTGTTAAACCATTACAGAAATACAAGGCTCACAGGTTGAATTGTAAGTTTTAAGAGGGAAATGTTACAAGCACAGGTCCCAAGGCTGTGTGATTACAACTAACAAGGTCCATACGTCCTGCAGCAAGGGGTTGTTGTGCAGGTGGCTGGAGTTGATCTTGAAGGTCTTCCACAGAGTGATTCTATAATGATTGCTATCCCATCCATGATTTTTTTCTGCTTGGGAGTATGTATTTGTTTTTGCTCACATTAAAATGAAGAATCACCACCTATTTTTCCTTTTGAGTATTTTTTCCTTCTGCTTTTTCATTGTATCTGGGAGTTGTTGGGGGTTTTTTTTAACTTTTTTTTTTTTTCACTTTTCTTTATCTTCATGGTTCTGGCTGCATTATTCACTTTATGATGATGTTACTTCTTCCCCAGGGTAAATACCTCTTCATTCTTCAGTCTCTCCTTGCTCTCCCCAGGGGTGCCAAAAAGCCTGTAAATGCTGTAGAAGACTGATGCTGGGGGGCAGAGGAGAAGGAGATGCTGAGGTCAGGCCAAGCCTGGGAGTTTGGTCACATCACAACAAGCATTCATATGGGTGAGCATCCCATCTCCTGGGTGCAGGCTGAAGAAGGAGACAGCTTGTGGAGGCTCATTTCATGCCACTGACTTCACCACAAAGCCTTCCCCTTTTACTCACAATTTGCCCAAAACTTACAGAAAAAAAACCCCATAATTTTCACAGTATCATTTAAGTTCAACAAGTAATGGAGTAGAGATTTAAATAACATTTCAATTACTTGTAGAAATGTGAATTCTGTGTACTGAGTAGAACTTTTCCACTGTTCTGATCCAGCAACTTAAGATTTTTAGCACTTTGTTCTCAAATCTTGTAGGATTGTATCACAAAAGAAACCTCCCAGAATTTGCTTATCCAGTAGGCAATGAGCTATGTTTTAGAAGTAAACATGTTCACTGACTCCAGCAGTCACAGAATCACAGAATGATTGAGGCTGGAAAAAAACCTCTGAGCTCATCCAGCCCAGCCTGTGACCTAACATCACCATATCAGCCAGGCCAGGGCACCAAGGGCCCCATCCAGTCTATCCTTAAACACCTCCACTGATGGGTCAGGCCATTCCAGGGTCTGATCACCCTTTCTGTGAGGAAGGGCTTTCTAATATCCAACCTAACCCTCCCATGGTGCAGCTTCAGGCCCTGCCCTCTTGTCCTGTTGCTAGTTGCATAGAAGAAGAGCCTGATCCCCTCTGACTGCAATCTCCCTTCAGGGAGCTGTAGAGAGGAAGAAGGTCCCCCAAGTCCTCTTCTCCAGACTAAACAACCCCAGCTCCCCCAACCTTTCCTCATCATTGATGGCTGTGCAGCCATTCAGAAAGACTTGGACAGACTGGAGAGTTGGGCAAAGAGGAATTTAATGAGGTTCGGTAAGACTAAGTGCAGAGTTATTCACCTGGGAAGGAATAGTGAGAAGCATCAATACAGGTTAGGATGTGATTTGCTGGAGAGCACTTCTGTGGAGAGGGATCTTAGAATTCTGGTGGACAAGTTCTCCATGGAACAGCAATGTGCCCTGGAGGCGAGGAAGGCCAATGGAATCCTGAGATGGATCAACAAGAGTATGTCCAGCGGATCAAGGGAGTTTGTTCTACCTCTCTACTCTACCCTAGTGAGGCCACATCTGGCGTATTGTGTCCAGTTCTGGGTTCCCTGGTTCAAGAGGTATGGTGATTTGATTGAGACAGTTCAATGGCGGGACATGAGGATGATTAGGGTATTAGAGCACCTGCCTTATGGGGATAGATTGAGAGACCTGGGATTGTTCATCTTGGAGAGGAGAAGGTTATGAGGGGGTTTAATCACTGTGTATGAAATAGATGAGGGCTGGGTGTCAAAATGAACAATGCAATCCTTTTTCACTTGCCCCAAGACAGAACAAGGGGCAATGGGTATAAACTGGAGCACAAGAAGTTCCATCTCAATATGAGAAAAAAAATCTTTATCGTAAGAGTCACAGAGCACTGGAAGGGACTGTCCAGGGAGGTTGTGGAGTCTCCTTCTCTGGAAAATTTTAAGGCCCTCTGGATGCATTTCTGTGTAACCTGTCTTAGGTTTTATGATCCTGCTTGTGCAGGGGGGTTGGACTTGATGGCCTTGGAGGTCACTAATGATCTGGGTAACTGTGTATGTCAGACTTTCCCTCCAGTCCTTTCACCAGTCTCACTGTTACTGTGGCCAAAGTTTCTGTGGCTGCTGGCTCTACCTGTCTAGACCAGCGGCCCTAGAATCCTATCTTCTTTTGCACCATCTTCGTACCAAATTAATAAAAGCAAGAGAGGCAAAGGTAGGTCAAGGTGAGTTTATTGTCCGTACAGCATACCTAATCCCGCCCAAACACTTTTCTGAGAACCATCTTTAAACTAGTCAAAACAACAGGTTATTAATAAAAATGACAACACTGAACAAATAAGACCTTTCAAAAAGTAATTGAGACTACATCGCGTCAGAGTCTTACCCGCCAAAAATCAACCTTGCTTACTTCCTAAAAACTTCGGTTTACACTGATCATGTCTACTACCGCACTTTCTAGCACCCCCTGACCATATAAACATCCACCTCTTAAAGAGCACATTGTGAGAGAATAACGTTGACTTGATATGGCATCACACTCGATAAAGCAAAATAACAAATAATAATAAACCAAAAAAAAAATAAAAACAGGTTGAGAACAGAAACTGTGCAACCGAGAGTGATTTCTGAGGTACATGAGAACTTGGTAATAAACATAGTGGAAAAAATCCAGTGGCCAGGTGGTCTGCTGAGTCATTAAGAGCTGTCTGATCATTCAAGCATAAATTATCAACACTGAAATGGGATTAGGAGTATTTTTCTCTTTCATGAGCATGTCGGGAATATAAATAAATTATGATGATGAGGTGCTCCTACACTACAGCAATGGAAAGGATTGGAAAATCATCGAAGTACCATCAGCAGGAAGGTGAGAGAGAAATGCTCTTAGCAGTCGTGTCAATTCTTTGGCACCTGTGAAAGCATAATCAGCAATGAGGGTTTTCTTTAATTCATTGATAGGGAGGTCTGTGATTTCTGCAAATCAGAAAAAATCTGCAGTTCAGGGAAAAAAGTCTTATGCCTCATTTGCAGTAATAGCGCTAATTTTCTTTGAAACATCTGTTAAGACAGAGTACTGAGCACTACTTCTATTTGTGAAGAAGCTCAAGCTGTAGGTTTTCCAGCCTTCATATACAGTAGGCTTCTAGGTATTCCAGACGGGAGTTTCTGAGCACATCACTCTTATCCCCAGCAGTGATCCCCCCACACCTGCTGGATCCCTTTAAGGGATCAGACCCAACTAACAGTGCTGCTCCTTCCTGACTGCCAGGCCCAGTGGTGGAACTCATCCATTTTTGCTATCAGCACTGCAGAGCCCTTGGGGGAAAAAATACTGCAGGCAGGGATCCCCATATGGGACCAGAGCACCACAGGAGGAAGAACAAAGGCAAGCACCTTAAATACTACTCTCACCTACAGCTGACCTACAGCAAGGAAGTGAGCATCTCATGCAAATGCAATGGACACGGTGCCTATGCTCACGGTGGGCATACGCCACCATCCAGGTACCCTCCAGTACACCTTCATTTGAAGCCATGTATGCTCAGGTAGGAGGGCTGTCACAAAATGACTCGATGTCTCCTAGCCATGCTGTGGTATGACTCCAGACTCTTGTTTCCATAAAATTAGCTATTTTTTTCTCTCCATGAGTGACACTGCCGCTGACCTCCAGGTGCTCCTACCGCGGAACACCAAGGTGGGACGTGACAGCCGCAAGAACAAGGCTATCTCCACCACCAGTTTTGGCCAAGAGGGATCTGCTCCAGTGAAGCTGCTGGCAGAGAGAGGCAATGCATTTTTTCCACTATGAAAAGGATACTGGAGACGGAAAGGGAGCGAGTGCCCTGGCTGCCTGCAACCTCTCCCTAGCGCAGACGGAGCACAGGCCCTGGGTTAAAAACAAACTGTCACGTTGTGAGGTATTGTGAAATTAGGAACCATTTCTGTTTTGTCCAGTAAACCTGAGGTAAGTATACCATCTTTGCAGGATGTGATCAGGAAGGAAGGAGAAATTAAAAAAAAAAAAAAAATAAAGAAGGAGAAAAGTAAAATAAAATAAAAATCATGAACACGCTATTAGGAAAAAACCAGAACAAACAACTGTACAGGGCATTTCCAGTAAATCAAAGAACTCATCATATCTCCACTTAACCATCTACTTCAGGATTTGAAATTTAAGCAGTAAAATAATATATTATAAAAATGTTTATAAAATAGCAGCACACTCAGTGAAACAATACAGCTAAGTACTGTTAATGTGAATAAGAATGAAACAAATCATAGCTTCTTAGCAGCGCAAAAAAAAAAAAACAAACCAACAACCCCCCCAACCCCCAAAATAAAACAACACCACCTTAGAATATGACTCCATTTTCTACCCTTGTCCAGCCAAACACGGCCAAGTCCATTCATGGAATATTCTCCCAAGTAGCAGGTTCTTTCTGGATGTTTGTCTGAGAAACACAGACGTTAACACTTCAACCGACAGCTTCATACTGGGTAATTGCAAACTGGGGCTACAACTGTGCAAAAAAAAAAAAACCCAAAAACAAAACAACCCCAAAACTTGCTCCAACTCTTTTGCCATCTAAATGCCTCTTCATTATAGATGGAGCAGAAAAAGAAATTCAAGTACGCTGAATACCCCTTTGACATAAACCTCTGAATCACACACCGCAATGTTTACCACTAGTGTCTTTCACACCAGCACCTTTCTTTTGTTATCCATAGATAAGCAGGTGGCATTAAGATCCTTCTGTGACACTAAAATAATACAAAGTGTCAGGCTTTTATCCGGAATGTCTGACAGGAATGTCTTCTGAAGCAGGTGTTGGTATTTCCAGCAACACCACCACTAACCAAGTACACCAGATACTGGAAAATATTGACTACAAAAAGCTATAGGCTTTGCTTTTGTGATGTCTTTTTTTTTTTAATTTTCTTTTTTTTTTTTTCCTTTCTTTTTCCTTTTTTTTATTTTCTTTTTATTTTTCTACTATTTTTTTTTCTTTTTTTCTTTCCATTTATCTTTTTTTTTCCTCGGCAGAATTGTCATAAACCATCTCATTTAATCCCTTAGGAACAATTTTCAAAGTGCTTTTCGAATGAAATGGTTTACAAAAGCGCTCACTGTGGATCAACAAAATGAATGAAATGCTGAAAAAAGTGTGTGGGGGGAGTGGGAAGGATGGGTAGGTAGAAGACGAATCAAACTAATTCTCATCTCCTTTTAACATAGTGAGGACATGTTAAGAAGGAAGATGGGCCACAGCATCATTGAAAGGTCTTTATGGCCAAGCTAAGGAGCTGCCAGAAGTTAACATGGGTGTGAAGCATTAGCACTGTAAAGGAATATAATGCTTCTCATGGATGATCCACTGCATCTTGCGATCCCAAGGCTGGAGCCGGTCTTATCAGCCAACTGGTCAGAATGCACTGATGCACTTCCCCCATCTCATGTGACCGCCTGGAAACTTTGGCTTGGCCTTACAGTTGAGTAAACGGATTGCTCTTGTGCCAAAGATGCTGCTGCGTTTTGAATGAATCATTTCTGAAGCAAAAGTAGAAGTCAAGAGGGGAGAGGGAAATTTGGGGATCAAAAACCCAAACCACACACACGCACACACACAAAAATCCCAACAAAACAAAAACCCAACCCCCCAAAAAACACCACCTGCTCTTCTGGCTGGCAAAATAAAGCATCTTCTTTCTTAGGTAGCAGCTACCACAGACAGCAAGAGTAAACAAAACTAACATACAGAGATCCAACAAACACTTCTGACTAATAACAGAGGTGACAGAACAGCAAATCTCTTCTGCATTCAAAATGGTTCAATTGCTTCAGGGATATTTTCCCACTTTGCCCTAAAACCCCTTATTCTATTGCTTTGCAATCTAGTCAAGCCATAAAACCGCACACACGATTCCTTTCTTAAATCTAAAAAAGGCGGTGTATGCTCTAGGTCATAATACACAGACAAGTATACTCTACTTGGTTCCCACAACACAGACTTACATTTCCCTAGCTACTCTGTATGCTTTTATAAGCACTGAATATCACTGATACATAATCAAATAGCAGTTACCCAATATATCATGGGATTCCCTTCTGTAGAACATCACAGGCACCAAATGTGTTTTTTTTTCCCCATTATTCAGTTTTTGTATTTTTTCCTTCTTTTTTACCTAAAAGAGCTTTAAATACATTCTATGTGGGAGCAGATTAAAAAAAATCACTCTAAAAATAGTAACAAAAATAAAAGGGCTGGGGGGAGCAAGCATGACTTTCTGTGCTGATGTCCTCACAGGTTGATATCTCTCACATCTGTGGGAGTGCTGGCCTGGTCCAGTTCATCCACCGTCTTGGAAGGATTGCCCTGCTGTTGCTGCTGCCGGACTTGCCTAAGGCTGTTTACTAGCACCGCTTCAATCTGTTCTTGACAAGCTTTAAGGCAGTCCTATAGGAGAGAAAGCAATGTGGTCTGTTAGTAGAGAGAGACAGGATTTAATTCCTTTCTGAGCTAGTGTAAGTTGGAAGAGCATGGACATAGTGTTCCTGAGGGGTGTCTGCTGTGACAGAAAAGGCCACTGAATTCTCATAGGTGATTGCTATGTACAAACCCCCTATGTTAACGACACTAATGCCTTATTTATCAGCCTCTCCAATCGCAAACATTTACCCTGTTCTTCCTCATTTGCCTGGTCTTTTAAGCCGGAAGCCAAAGTGTTGCAGAAATGAAAGGCAGAGTATATGAACTTTTGCATTCTCCTGTGCAGGGTTAGGTGACTTGGGTAGGTCTTTACCACAGAAGAGCTGTGCTTTCCTCCTGCAATAACAAACACGTGCTACACTGCGAACAAAGCTACACAGGCACAGGCACTTCAGTTTTTCAATCAAGCAAATGTATGGTAAAGTGAAGGAATAGTTTTGAGGTCCCTGAGAAAACACAATGCTCTGTCACCAAGCGTTTATCAGACACACATGTGGGTCCCCAAGGCCCAAAGCCAAAAGAAGGGTCCTGTTTATTGGTTAAAATTCCCACAAGAGCATGGAACAACTCAGCCCCAAACATGCAGCCACACTATCATTCTCTGAGCACATTCCAGAAAAGTGATTTTAGCAGTAGAGGAGGAGGAGGTGGAGCAGGGTAGCTCCCACACCTTCACTCTGAGAGCAGGACTCTCTTAAAGACCTGAGGAACAGCTACTGGAAGTGACTCACAGAAGACATTAAAGCAGACAGATAGAAGGAAAAACGTATGTCAAAACCACACAACCACGCATCAAAGACCACTACAATGCAAACTGCTACACACCACTTGCAGAAAGCACAGCAACACAAAATGGGGAGGCCCTGTAGATCAGGAGTCCCCCAATGAACATGAAGCGTCAATAAACAAATAAATGTGACAGATTCACCAAACTGGAGACACTGACGAATGGAACAGCGATTCAAATATTACAGGATGTCCTACATTTCTTGATACCACACTGGAAGACCAAACAATATGGGTAGAAAGAACAAACAGTGTGAGAAAACAGACACTTGGTGACAGTAGAAACAGAAGGGCGACCCCAAGCCATGACTGCATAAACACAATGCCAGTTATACACACTGCGCTAGGACTGTGAGGTTATCAATACAACGCTGTCTAGGTGGGCAGGTGGTGTGACAATAAATGGGTTTTCATAAAAGGAGCCCTTTGGAGTCCTCTACAAACCAGGAAAAGTCACACCGTAAACTCACTAAAACTTTAGTGTCTCTGGAAATGGGGTCTCCCCTGAAAGCTTCAGGCAGTAGAGAAGTGTGGGTTTTGGTAGCAGGAGTTTTACAGCAGAGTGTTTTAACCAGAGCTGTGCAGCATCTGGCAGGGACAGTGAGACCCACTATTACCAGTCTCACCTTCAGGCTAGGCTGCTGAAGAACAGACCTGACTCACATAGAGTTCCACAGTTGCTTGTTGCTTGTACCAGCCAAGGAACCCAGTGCAAGATGCAACTGCAACTGTGCGGAGCTGGGCTCTGAGCAGCAATGTCCACTTTCTCCACACAATGTCAGGTTTTTCAGAAGAGTCTGAAACATTGATGTGTGGAGGTTTAATTTGCCATCCTAGCCAGACTGGGAAAACATGTCAAATGCAGAGTACCTGTTCTGCTAAAGATATTTATGTTTGTGATGCATGTAATTGTCTCTGCTCAGACACAAACACCCATTTTTCTTTGCTAACTGCAAAACCCTATCCTCTCTGTGTTGTGAGCTGCCCTGCTGACTATATGAAGCCTCACAAACCTTCTTTGAAGGTGCATCTGACAAAGGCCATGAAGAATGGCTTTTCAAACTGACCCAGGAAAAAGGGGTTGAATGAGATGCTGGCTGTATTAGAGACCTTCAGTCCCAAGAACCAGGGACTGTGGGACTGCACCTGAAAGAGAATCTGTGGTTAAGTCAACTGGCTAGCAGTCCCTTCTACTGCATCTGCCCCAGCACAGCCCCACCGTAAGCAATGCTCCTCACTGTCATCAGCTTTCACAACTCTCAGTCACTGGAGCTAAACTTCCTTGCACTTTGCCCTCTGCCTCAGGTTGGCTTTTTTATGGAAGGTGAGAAACCACAGCAAAATAAGTGCTGCTACGTCCAAAGGAAAGGTTAAGGGAAGCAGGTGATTCTACCAACAAGAGACAGCTCTTCACTGATGTTTCCAAGGCATCAATAGAATTTGGCATGGCACATGAGGGGACGGGTCAGAACTCTTTACCGTCCTCAATAAATGTAGCCCAATGTTAGTAAAGGGCAAGGCTCAGGAAACTGTGTATTGCATTCATGGTGATCAAGGATGTCTGTGCTCAGCAGGAAGGCAACCAGTGTACCTGTTTACACCTAAGCCTGGCTAAGCACAGGAGGACCGTTGCAGGGGTGTACATGAGCTCACTGCCAACTCAGCACCTGGTTTTCCCTCCTCTGCTGGCACAGAGGCTGAATGCAAACAAAGCATGATGCCAAGGGAAGCTGTGACAGAGAGCTTGTTTAAGATGACCCAGGGAACACTGGCCATTGAATTCAAACAACTGGCTGTACACTTCTGCTCTCAAAGAGCACTGAGCAATGCTCCTGAGATGCCACAGGAGTGCACAGTACAGCACAGGAGTGCTGCATCTGGCTCTTGGCCACACCAGTCCTTGCCCGCATATTGAATGACTCCTGTGTCAGACCTGTTGCAGAAATCACCCCAACCTCTTCGTAGCTGCCTCTGGGTTGCACCCTGGCTTCCCTCCCTCCTGTAATTAATCCCAACACAGTCAGCAGGAATGACACTGTTGGAAGATCAGAGGTAACTCACAGGCACCAGCACTGCACTGCCAGAGCCAGTGCACAGAGGCGCAATCATCTGCAACCAGTGAGTAACTGGGAGGCTCAGAACCATGAAGCACATGAAAAGTCACACCAGCTCAGTGGGATTCAGTAATTACAGGTATACTACAGAAATAACCACCCAAGAATAATGGCAGGAAGGCTGTGTTGGAAAATACTGGTCTTAGTGTACCTGATTACTGCTTTCCCTGCCCTGAGGCAGGACACCAGCTTGTCCCAGCACCCAGGCTGTGACTCTGGGCAGACCTGCACTGGGCTGCATCACCACACCAGTGTCTGCTGCCTTTCTCAGCACCCCATGATGCACAACTCCTCCTGTGGCAACCATGCCAGGCTAGTCCTAAAACCACAAAACTACCAAACACATGGTTCGCACATCTGCTTCCCTGCAGCCAGTGTTTGGTGGAGGAGGGTATACCTAAACCCAGTTCTCCCAGGGCTTCTGTTAGGCAGAACACTGAGTGGCCACCTATCCCAACCTGCATTCCCATCGGCTCGGGCCTGACAACTGCTTAACTCCTGCTCCTGGAAAGAAGGGAAGCTTCAGTATTTAATTGACTCAGAGTAAAGCAGGAAGCCTCAAGAGTAAGAGAGCAAGGCAAATGCTTTTGAAGATTCAATGAAAAGTGAGCTCTGTTCATTTCCTGGTGGTGAGATCCATGACACATGAGCAAAAAGTAATCGTCCTTACCTCTTCCATTCCTTTTAGTGAAAGGTAAAGGGGAAGTCTCTGCTGTCACCACTGTCCTCCTGGCACAGCTAACTTCTTTAAAGTAAGAGTATATACTTCTGTTTAACCAGGTACACATGTTCTTATAGCTGGGGAAGGATTGTTCTGGTATTATTAGCTATTTCCTAAAGCTAAAGTTGCTTGCTTAACAATATCAACTGGACTAATTCCTCAGTCTTTCTCCCAAAGTACTTGTCTGTCAAAGGAAATGCCCCCTTGTTAACTTGGATGAGTTTTATGTCCACAGTAAGCGTTTAGCTTCTCATGAAAGTCACTTCAAGGCTCAAGGCCTTTCCACACATTTGAGGAGTCCTGAAAGAATACTACACTTTCTCTTTTTAAAATAATGATCTCTTTAGTTTAAAGCACAGTGGTGCACAATTTCAAAAGACTATGTCCTTCTGAGCCAGGGCTTTTTTTGAAGCAGGATCAGCCTGGAGAGCTTAATGAGGCAATTTCCTCACAGCCAGGCTTGGGGAAGGAAGGGTGGTGACACATGGAACACAAGGCTTGAGCTCTTGGAGCCAACTCTGAACACCCTTGTAAGTGATCATTTTCACTGCTATTATATGAACTTCTGATGTTCAATATGATGCTGCACTGAATGTAGGAAGAAGTTAAAATCTGTAGGCAATCTTACAGAGAAATGGGTCACTTCACTTTGTACATAAAACAAAAGGAGTTCACACAGGAATGTTCACAATTTGTGTGGATTTTATTTCATAGGAGTATCCATAGGCAGCCAACTGATTCTTGGTGCCACCTCTGGGCTGCACTTGCATTTTGAACTTAAATCAGTTTACCACTCAATTACTTACAACGGAAGAACACTGGGTAAATGCCCAGCGTGCTGCATTAAGCATGGACCAGGTTCCCCAAAAACGTCATGCTATTTGCGTAGTAAGCCCCATGTTTTGATTAGTCTGAGTAAAAGAATTCGTTTAATCAGCCCTGTCTATGAAACATTCCATCCAGGAGCTGAACTTGCCTGTCCAGCACAAACCAAAAACGGTGAAACCTTTATTTTTCAGGTTGTGAAGTTCTACAGCCATAATCTAGTGAGGAAAAAAACCCCAACACCAGACTCATGAGTGAACCTCAGCCATGCAGCAGAATATGCTGGAGCACAGCAGCAGATGCAGACCAAGCCCTCCAGTACTGTCAAATTCATCCACCTGAGGCCATGGCTACACAATGGTTTGCCATTTGCGTCTGTGCACCACGCTATTAGCCAGCCAGCCTCGCTTACAAAAGAACAAGGCACAGGCCCACAGCAGTACTTCTGCTGAGATACTCAGGTCACATGATGGACTTTTACTCTTTGTGGCAGCTGTGGGTAAACACATGATACCAGGCACAACATAATGTCGTACTGCTGCAGACAGATCTGAGCCTGATGTTTTATGCCACATGAGATTCCAATTCAACCAGTTAGGGGCTTTTTTTGTGAACCAGAATTGGCAGGAGAATTGGCCAATACAAATTTTGAGCAAAGTGCTTGAACTCTTAGATGAAGTATCCTAAAACCACATGTGCTGCTCACTTGAACCACTGGCTCAGTCTGCAGTGAGCTTTCAGACATACAAGGTACATCAGCTGGATGGAGATCTCATGGAGTTAAGGAAAGAAAAGCATTTGTTAAGGATACGGAGCTGTTGGAGTAAGTCCAGAGGTAGTCCATGAGGATGATCAGAGTGCTGGAGCACCTCCTCAATGAGGATAGATTGAGGGAATTGAGGCTGTTCAGCCTGGAGAAGAGAGGCCTCTGGGGTGAGCAGTCTGAGTACCTGAAGGTAGCCTACAGTAAAGAAAACTGAAAAGGGACATTTCATGTGGGCATCTAGTACCAGGGATGGTTTCAAACTGAAAGAGGGGAGATATAAATTAGATCTTCAGAAGAAAATCCTCCCTGTGAGGGTGCTGAGGCACCGGAACAGGTTTCCCAGGGAGACTGTGAATGGCCCCTCCCTGGAGGTGCTCAAGGCCAGATTGGATGGGGCTCTGGGCAACCTGTTCTGGTGAGAGGTGTCACTGCCCATGCAGTGACAGCGGGCTGGAACTAGATGATCTCTGAGATGCTTTCCAACCTAAACCATTCTGTGATTCTAAGATTCTGAATATCTTACCAGCCCAGCTGTCACATAGTGTGATACAGCAAGTGGTTTATTTTCTAGATGGGGCTACCACTTCTGTTTGCTTCATCAAACTTTCCGCCCATTCAAAGTTAAGTGACACAATATAAAAAAACACCAAAGACCTATCAGCACAAACAGCCTGGGCTTCCGTGACACAGTGTTCCTATAAGCCAGTGTTTTCAATCCCTCCTAATGTCATGTGGATTTGCTGCATGTGTACATGTTTTACCAGTGGACTGCCATTTCTGCAAGTGCCAGAAAGCACTGACAAGAGAAAAATAAATCTTTAAAAACATATCCAAGATAAAATAAAAGGGAATTATACTGTTGTCAGTAAATGTGCCTTGAAAGAACACTATAATGTACTGAAGCGACCACCCTAGATTTTGCAATACAGGGGCTGAGCTGTTCCATCAGGACATTGTGGAGTTGCCTGTGGTGTTTTATTAAGGAGTATTTCAAGTGTGTGTCTCATGGATCAACTTCCTCATTCTTCTCTATGGTCTAGTAGTTGTAATGATTAAAATAGTTCCAGTATTTTCCATTCTAGTGGCATATTTTTACTTCAGCATGTAAAGAATTAAAAAGGCAATTAACTTTTTGATTTCTTCTTGTTTTTTTTCTGAAACCTTTTCATCCTTGGATGATTGTACCTGCAGGAGAAGAAACACCTTCCTGTGCCCAATGAGGAGGAGGAGTACCCTCCTGACTGTGATGGCAATGCTGACAGTGAAAATGACTGGAAGGAGGAATGGGTAGCACTCTCTGGCAGGATGGATGGAGTCAATATTGAGTTGCAATTCACATTTACAACAATCTTGGAAAAAAGCACAAGCACTAGGAAAGATCCTGCAGAGCATTATAGAATATTAATGTGCTTCAACTTTTCAACACCTCTATAATATAGATGCCCTATACTGCCCCCAGCTTCCAGTGTTAAACTGATGTTTAGTGTGTTGGCAAACAGTTAGGGGAGGAATCCCACTCAACTCTACAAACAGGCTCTCTGCCTCACTGTTACCTCACTGTGACCCACACAGCCTAGCACTCCACTTTTACTAAGTTAAACACATGCAAGACATCCTTTTCCATCTTGTGAGACCATGGCTGGACTGATAAATTTAAAAAAAAGGGGGAAGGGCAGTGAAAAGACATTTTATTACTGCTTCAGTGATTTGGCTTAGGATCCTGTCATAGGCTTATTTAGCCATCTTAGAGTCTTTCTTGGCATCCCACCCAAACCAGAGCAGACAGTACCTTTTGGATGACAATGGTCTCTGCATCTGATCATGCAGCAGAAGACTAAGCAGTACACCATCCTTCCCCAGCAAGATCACTTCTCTCAAATGCCAAGAATAGACAGCTATCACAGCAGCATGAACTATAACAGCGACATATCTGTTCTCTTTTTCTCTATTTTAAATCCATCCAGAGCTTTAGTAACTATAAGATGACAGCAGCTGTGTACTTACTGCACCTATTCCCATGCTGACCACCACTCTGAAACAGATTTAAACTACCAGCTCCATTTCACAGCCAGGAAAGGCCAAGAAATGCACCCCTATATCTATACTGATCATGTCACAGCCAGAAGTGAGGAACATAGCTCTGGTCTTTCTCAGAGTGTCTCAGGATATATCACAGTTTGTACTGTGATTTTAAGATTCCCCTCTTCCATAGAATCACTGAATTATTGAGGCTGGGAAAGACCTCTGAGATGATACAGTTCAGCCTATGACTTAACATCACAACAATCCATCTTAGTTTTGGTCTTGCCTGGGAAAAGAAACAAGAAAGCACACCCCAGCCAGCCTCACAATGTTTGCTTCATTAACAAAAACTAAATTCAAGAGAACAGCTGGATACATGGAAACTGGTCAGAGCTTTGCAGACAACCAGCTTTTGCTTAACCACGACAGCACTCTCTGGAATATACCTGTGTCCAAAGAAAATGCAGTACAGCAGAACTTTGAGAAGTAATCAAAGACTGTAAAACTACTGTTTAAGAAGGTTCCATTTTAATTCTGTTAAATTTCAGTATTGTTTCAGCCTTGACAAGATCTTAACTTTGTGGTTACGTGTTGCGCATCAGCAACCACAGAACAAATAAGGCCAGAACCAGCCCAATTCTGAGCCAGTGAAACAGCTTTGATCAGACCAGTAAGAAAGGGCTGGGGGAAGGAATATCATATCCTCAGAGCCCTACCTGGGATGGAGGGACATTCAGATGCCAGGAGCTTAGCTTGGTAACCCCAGGAAGTCAGTAGGGATCAGCATACTGCTTGCCACTGCTACCACAGCCTAAGCTGTGGCGAGCCCAGGCCAAAAGCAAGGCAGAGTCATGAAATCCTTTGCAATGCTAAGGATGAGGACAAGTCCACTCAGTGACTCAGTGGGTTATTGCTCAAGGGGCTTCAAAAGCCAAACTGCAACATTACTCTCCTTTAGTATGGCTGTTGTTATATACAACATGTGCATTTGAATGAAACAAAACCAGGCCGTCCCTGTGTGTCGCAAGATGAGCCATAGAGGAAAAAGACCAGCCAGAATGAATAAAGAAATTTTGAGAAAACTAAGAGACAAAAAGAGGATGTACCACCTCTGGAAAAAGGGCAAGGTCACTTGAGTCATGTATCGAAGAATTGTCAGGCTGTGTAGGAACAAAATTAGGAAAGCTAAAGCCCAACTCAAACTCAGGCTGGCCACTACTGTTAAGGATAATATAAAGACCTTTTATAAATACATCAATGAGAAAAAGATGGGTAGTAATAACCTCCACTCCTTACTGGACATGGAGGGAAATTTAGTAATTAGAGATGTGGATAAAGCAGAGATACTTAATGCTTCCTTTGCCTCTGTCTTCAACAACCAACCCTTTCAACAACAGGGTAGACTGTCTTCAGGATGACTACTTATCTAAACTAGTAGATGGGGATAAGGAACAGTGTAGTTCCCCTGTTATCCAAGAGGCACTAGTTAGAGACCCGCTGATCCGCATGGATCCCCACAGGTCCATGGGACTGGATGGGATTCACCCCAGAGTGATGAGAGAGCTGGCAGATGAGCTTGCTAAACCGCTCTCCATAATTTAACAGAAGTGATCGATCACAGGTGAGGTCCTGGATGACTGGAAGTTGGCGAATGTGACCCCCACTTACAAGAAGGGTCGGAAGGATGATCCAGGTAAATATAGACCTGTTAGCCTCACCTCAGTTCTGGGCAAAGTTATGGAACGGTTAGTGCTGAGTGCTATCATGCAA
>VZRI01014102.1:29438-80805 GCA_013397515.1 Upupa epops | reverse complement strand
GAGGTAAAGAAGTCATTGAGAACCTCAGCCTTTTCCATGTCACCTGTGACCACATCACCTGTTTCCTTTCTGAGGAAGCCCACACCTTCCCTAGGCTTCTTTTTACCATTACTATACCTGTAGAAATCCTTGGGGTTCCCTTTGACCTCCCTGGCTAGGTTCAACTCACACTGTGCCTTGGCTTTCCTAACCAGGTCTCTAGCTGTTCCATCTCAGCACTAAGGCAGCTCCTTTTACTTATGGCTATTCCCTAACTCGTAGTGTCTCAGCTACGGTACATATCAATTTTGGTAATACATACAACGTGTCATAGAGACGTTTTCTGGATCTGTGACCAAAAGCAGAGATATCTGAGGCTTACACAACTAATTGCTTTTCGATTCAAGGCTTAGTTACAACATCTTTGTATTATCTACAGGTTAGTTCTTGGAATACATTTACAAAGGACTGTAGTTTCCTAACAGCGTTAAGGCAAAGGCCTCAGTGAACAAAAAGCCTGAAATACAATCTTCAGAATCTCAAAAGCCTAAGTTAGGGCAGTGTTTGAAAACTATAAGAAGGGGAGGGTTAGGTTGGACGTTAGGAAGCCCTTCCTCATGGAAAGGGTGCTCAGACCCTGGAATGGACTGACCAGGGCAGTGGTGGAGTCCCCATCCCTGGAGGTGTTGAAGGACAGCCTGGCTGTGGCCCTTAGTGCCCTGGTCTGGCTACTGCAGTGATGTTAGGTCCTGGGCTGGGTTGGATGAGCTAAGAGAGCTTTGCCAGCCTCAATAATTCTGTGAGAACACGGCCAAGATCCTCAAAGCTCAGTGGTCATTTTGTGTGTCCACGCTGCACTTTCTGAACATTAAGCTCTGTTCAGGTTTCCATGGATTTGTGTTAAACACAGACATGCTCCCGAGCTGGGCAAATCCTTGGTCTGCATGCCCTACCAGCAGCTACAGAGACAGTAACAGTCTATCTGCACTATCTGAGCAAAGCACTCAGTATTACAGGCTGGCAACTCCTGTCCATGCTGAAAAAAATTAGCACACTGATGAGGAAGGTTAAATGCTGCAAAATAGGTTTTATTTATCCAACACAAGGTTGTAGAATTTCAGGAAGGTTAGGAAAACCAAACAAGTTAAACTGGAATTCCCCATATTTGGCAGTTACAGCCGACCTTCAACTTTGCCTATAAATGAAACACTTTAAATGACCATCAGTTACACAACCTGCTTACAATCAGCAGCTTATCTCACAAGAATCCTCATAACAAACTTTCTTCGAGGCAGGGGAGTAGCCAGCTGTTGCCCAGCTTTGTTTATTCTGACTGTCAATCGCTCTTTTAAGTGCTTCATCTGGTACAAGATCTGATCCCTTCACGTCCACATGGCTACAGCCAATTTTAGGGCATCTGTGCAAAAAGAAAAAGAGACTCCATTAAACGGGAAGAATTGCGTTTGTCAGACGCAGGCTTTTCCAGACCATTACTCATTTCTGGTATTTATCTGAGATGCCTGTCTCTGTCAGTTCCTCTCTTCCTCTTCACCAGCTCTTTGTGGGGAAAAATAGAACCATTTATCTACACTGCTGAGAATGAAGGGCTGAAGGAAGGGAGGCAGCAATGCAGCAAGAGATGTAGCCTCTCACCTGTAATCACTGTCTCACCTCATGTGCACAAGCTGCCTGCATCAGTAATGATAGCAGTATTGTATGGACAGCCTTTTGTGCTGCCTTCTCTCATTTAGCCCTCTACAGACTGCAGGTAACCACCTCTCACCTCATAAACTGCACAGAATCATCACTGATAGATAAATAGGGAAATGAATTTACAGGGAAATAGATAAAAAAGCAAACGAGACTTGGAAAGGCTGACTGGTGAATCAGTGGGCAGTCTGATTGGTGTGAAATTTTACCTGGCCCTTTTTGAACTGAGAAAGCACAGAAAGAAGCCATGGGATCAAATTAACAGTCTCCCAGTGGCAGCCAAATACAAATGTCACCCCACGACTTGAATCCACCAGGTAAAGACAGCAGAGTGAAAGACATTCAGGGACATAGGGTCATTTTCCTTTGGCAAGGGCCCAAACATACAGAGATGGCACTTGTAGTCAGAACTAACACCTATCCTGAACTTTTCCTCTGTTACGACTATTTTTTGACAGAGGCACTGAACTTATTCACACTCCATACTCATAGTTTTGACTCCAGATTTGCCTGCAGCTTACTGTGTTTGTCCTGGCTAAGTGATTTAATTGCCCTGTGCCTCAGTTTTCCCACTTATCACCTTATTAGAGCAATAGCTTGCCAGATTAATGAATAACGAGCACTTAGAAAATTTCCCACATTTCCTGTAAGCAGAAAGTATTAGAATGTCCTTCCACGCAGTGGAAAATAGTGAGCAAACCAAGACACTTTACGAGTTGCCTAAAGGAGTCTACATTGTGTCTCTCAGCAGAAACCCAGTGGCTGTATGTATGTCAGCTGCAGGGCTGATACTCAGCCCCTGTGCTGCTGAAGGCACTAGAGGAATCCCGTGGACTCAAACTGTGAAGTATGTAAGAGGAAACATCCACTTCTCTAACTTCAGAGTGAGCAACAGCTTTGGTTGCAGGGGCAGCAGACAGAGGATTCCCTAACCACAGCTCTGCTTTACTGAGGCACCTGCTTGCACTCAAACACTCTGGCAGGAGTGCAGTCAAGCAGCAGCACCATGAGAACAGGGTACTCAAATGGGGAACTTGTCGCATCAGTTGGCCAGTCTTTCCACCACAGCAAGACTCTGGTTTCGAAAAGCTGATGCATTTTGTGAGAAAGGTTAACACGACAGTAGAACAGTGCAGCTGGGCAGGGACAGCCAGACAGTGGTTCTTCACTTAGTTACAGAAAAGCACAGTTATTGCTTTGCTTGTGCTTTTCTAGACCTACTGCTGGGATAAAGCTAAGGCTGCAAGCTAAAAGCTCAACACTGAGACCTTCCACGATGCAGACTGCACAAATGACTTGGGTCTGGGTATCTGGTAGCTCGTAAAGATAAATGTTGTACAGCTTAATGACTAATTTTTACTTTATATTATCTTCAAGTTTTTAATTTCTTAAAAGGTAGAAAAAAACCACTCATGTGATGACATTAATTTTTCAGCAGTTCTGAGACATTAGATTGGCCACAACTGCCATGACATTTTTCCTGAAGTGTTTGACGTCACAGGGAATTGTTTATGTATGAACACCCTGAACTCATTCTGTATTGCAGAAGGTATTGCTGTTGTGGTTTTGGGCTGCCAAGTACAAGCTCCCTGGCCTGTCCTCATCCTCCAGAACACTCGCTTCCTGCTCTCCAACTTGTGAGCTATTTCCCAACTCCCATTCACTTTCCCAGCCAAGTCCATCTGTTGCTGGTTTTGTTGCTACTCCCAGTATATTGCATTCACTACACTTTCTCTCCCTAGACAGGCAAGATCCTTCCATCTTTCTCTTCAAGCTGTCTGGACACCAAGGGAATGGCAGGACACCCAAAAGGTGCTTGATCTAATAGCAGTGCTTGCCAGTAGCCAGCAAGGAGTGTGAATAAAGATTTCCTCTCCGTATTTGTATCCCCATTCTGAAATCTCTGTCTTACCTTTCTAAAACTCTGTACTACCTAACAGTCGTGGTTTACTATTTCTTACTTTAACACTTATTTGGGTGTTTTCATAACTTTCAGTCGTATCAGAATACAGATGCAAAAGAGGGAAAAGCTCTCAAAAATGAACTGCAGGGCCACAGGAACAGAATAAGCAACTCCATTTTAGTTACCCGATATGTCACTCTGTTATTCCTGGCTATAAGAAACCTCCTCAGCTTCTGTTGTGCAGGTACTACTAGTAGCTGTAACTTCCACACATGCTTCCCAAGTATTTCCTTACATATTGTTTTCATTAAAAAGAAAAGCTCCTTCACGTGTCCGGTACTAATGAGGAGACTGCGACTCGGGCAGACGCTGAGGTAGTACTTCCTGCAGCCTTGCCAATCCAAATACATTTCCTAGAACAAGCAGAGTAAAATTCCACTTACACAGCAAAGCAAATAGCTTTTCCACACGTTCTGCTTAGCTTACCGGACTTTTTTCTTCTGCTGCTTTCGAGACTGGATAATTTTTAGAATGGCATCTTCTTCATAACTGTGGCCACAGACCTTGTTTCGAACTGGCCTCTTCATTTCCATCTGTAATCAATAGAGTTTGATTTAAAGGAACTGATAGCACCCATGAAAATGCTTCTTATGTGTTTTCATGTGGAACAGCAGGCATTGTGTTTGCATTTTAGCCACAGCATTCCACATGCATGACAGGGTCATGTCCTGCATGGCAAGTTGCATTCCTCCTTACATGGGGTTTTTTCCCAAGCAGTGTTGCTTTCCCCCGATAGTGCTGGTAATTTCTGCTGCCTGAGCTTTAACAGGAAGTGCAGATCTGTAATAAACAATCCAGTGAAGAGCAGGGAATAGCTATTTCCCAACTGATGGTAGGGGCGATAGCATACCTGTGTAATGGGACAAATAAAGTTCATCTGACTCTGAGTCACAGCAATATCTTCATCGATTTGTTCAATGGCTTCATTATCATTATCTGATTGATGACAAACTAGAATAGGAAACGAGATGATTTTCATTTAGTATTTAATACAGTTAGCCAATACCTAAAATAAGCAACTAAAGAGCAGCATTTGCCAAGATTTATCTCACAGTGGTATCAGAGATGCCACCACATATTTCTGTACCACTCCTCTAACAAGATACTTTGCAGAAAACACCCCACTACAGTGGATTTTGAAATGGTTAATTGCTTTCCATGTGCCTATGTGGCTATTTGTATAGCCAATGCTAGAAAGGAGGGCTGGGAAGGAAAGCAAACTGGCCTGAATGGATGCAAAGCCTTTGGTTTGGTCTGGCTGAGCTTGCCAAAACCCAGTAACATGCAGATGAGTGCCCACATTTTAACAAATAATGAAGCCGAATCTTTGCAGATTGGTCCTGCGCTTGGGTTCAGAGATTGCGTTTGAATGTCATAAATGGGCTCACTCTGCTTACACAGCGTGTACTTCATAGAGAATTGGTACCACTTATCATAATGCATCGCTTGTAAAGTGCTGCTGCTGTGCTGTTAGTGAGATTATAATGAGTGAAAAGCAAAAGCCAAAATAAGTGTTCCTTGAGATGGGCAACTGAAACTGCTGAAGGAACTTGTAGGATGAAGGGCAGAATGAAATACAGGAATCTCCTGGAAAACACCTGATGGCCCAATGCCAGGGAATGAGGGGCAGACAAACAAGAAGAAATCCACCCTGAGCTAGAGAAGATGCAGGTGCCTACCTTTACCAGGGGTGTAAGCAGCTGTGTGTACTGAGGGGCATGCCAGCCCAGCATTCCATACAGAAACTATTGACCTAGTCAAAAGCTGAGACACAAGAGCAGCTAAGGAAGATGCACCTTGTGAAGCATAATCTTAATTAACATGTTTTATCTTTTACTAACTTTGCTTTGTTATTGTGAATCTAGGCTTTTAGTTGAATGCATTTGCTTATCTTGAAATCTTATCTGGTAATACTAGCAAACTTCACTTTTTATTCCTTTGGGGTAGCTCTGCAGTGTTTTTGCAGCAGTGTCCTGGGGTGTAGGTGTCCCAAGATGAAAAGAACATTTTCCTCTCTAGCAGCATCAGCTAGTTTCCAGTGTGGCAACACAGGGGTTGGTGCGGATTACATCCTTCAGTGGCCTGTGTTGTCTCTGACTGCCAAGGGGACAGTGAGAAACACAAGTGAAAATGGAAGGGTTAGGTATTTTAAGATTTCATGGAATTGTTCAGGTTGGAAAAGACCTCTAAGGACATTGAGTCCAACCATGAACTTCACTCTACCAATCCCACTGCTAAGCCACATCCCTAAGCTTCATATCTACATGACTTGTAAACACATCCAGGGATGGTGACTCCAAGACTTCCCTGGGCAGCCAGTTACAGTGCCTGATGATCCTTGCAATGAAGATTTTCCTAATGTCAGATGCAATTTGAGGCTGTTTCCTCTTGTTCTATCACTTGTTTCTTGTGAGAAAAGACCAACACTCACCTCTCTACAACCTCCTAGAGGTAGCTACAGACAGCAATTTGTAGACAGCAGTCTACATATTTGTCTTCTACAGGGCATCAGCCTTGCTAATCTCTGCATCCCTGGCATTCAGCCTTCCACATCTGTTAAGGACCAGTGTTTCCTAATGTATGGTCAGTCCTGCATACCTATATAATACCATCACCTTCCAGATTATAACATTCTTGGAGCAACCACAATCTCTCACACCCAGTCTAGACTGAGTATGCTGTCATGTGAGCCAGCACATCTCTGGCTGAGGTACTCTTTGCATGGGCACTGCAGCCATCACCCACCATGGCACCTCTTGCAGTGCTAGGTTTATTTGCATGTTTCTTCTTCCTCCTTAACAGAGCTTCCTCTTCTCTCCATTTCAGTACACTGAGAGTTTCCCAAGCATTTAGGAGTGTTTCTCACCCAGGCACTCCTGAAATGCTTAGCCATACTCAAGCAAGCATCAAGGGCATTTCTCTTTGGTTACTAAGGCTTCATTCAATCAATACAGTCTGGATGCAAGGGGAAAAGTTGCTCAAAATTCCAATGTTGACAGTAAGGGTTTCATCTTCAAGAATATCAGCGAGCCTTTGCCAGATACTGCTGGCAAAAAGAAAGACTTGACAATCAGAAGGGAGAAGTGGCCACAATTTAACTGTGAATACCAAACCTGTGGTGTATTGGCATCAGAGAAAGACTTGCATCCGCGATGAGTTTTCAGAAAGGAAAACCTGCCAGGTATTATTCTCAGCTGCTCATGTCTATGGTTTATTCTATCATAAACATAGACTATTTTGAAGAAAAAACAAATTTTGGGGGGGATAAAATGTGTTTTTTTTTTTTAAAATACAATGCAAAGGGAGAAATCCCAGCGAGACAGCAAGGCTAAACAATACTGCAAATGTTGGTAGATGCCAAGCTTTGGCACAGGCTGCTTTATTTAAACACCATACTGATTTATTCTCATAAGAGTAATGCTAACAAGGAGCAAGAGATTCAGCACGTCCTTAAATTCACGTATCTGCACATTTGGACATACCGCAGCCCTGATCTTCCCTGATGAAAACTGTGGAACCTCACATTTCCCTCTGTTGTACTTTGCTTCCACTGATGACCTTGGCGTGTGGTTCTAGCAGAGCAGAGCACCACGTCCACCAGTGCAGGCAGAATGCAGTAGTACTGGCAAGACCTGGGCCAAGTGAGTGTCTACACGGGATAGCCTGGTTTTTGTATTGACACGTAGATACCAAGGAAGATGGGTCAAGTCTGAAAACATGAGGCTTGTGGATGTGATTTTACATTTAAAACCCAGCACTCCAGGCATGTCAGGGGCTTCCTCAGGAACAGCGAAAACCTCTCCACTGTCACTGCCACTTCTATAACAGAGAGTCTGTTGCTTGCTCACTGCTTCAAGGACCAGCAACATTTACTACCCACAGCACCTTTTGACCTTGCTTGACCCCCCATTCCTGTGTGTGCTATTTAGGTACTGACATAAGAAATTAAGCGACTGTTTTGGAAAGTCCAAGTTTGAAAAGATGAGCTCAAGCTTGGGTACTGGTGCTTGAGTTTCCCCTGAAGGCCTCAGGTCTCTAAATCTTACAGGCTAAATCACAGGCTGGGTTTACTGTTTTCTAGCACTGGCTTTGGGAGTGATTTAGATACCTCAAGGCTAGTGGTTGACATTCTGTGAGTTAAGACCCACTCCTTACAAGGGGGATGCATTAATCTTCTTGGATTCAAATCATCCTCTTGCTGCAAACTTATCTGAAACACTTCAGGTTGCACTTTATTTGCAATGATTTCATACAGACTCCTGGAGTGGAGCCCTCGTTTCAAGAGGTTATCACAGGACAAGTGAATAATTCTTTAAAACATTTCCTTTTCATAAGCAGTTAGTATTTTTAATAACTAATACGCAAGACCAGGATGATGCAAATGATACCTCAAACATGTCAATAGCAAATTAGCATAAATCAGATAAACCACACACAGATTTGTTGTTACTGCTTGATGTTCTAGATTACAGGAGAGAGGAAAAGAACTTCTAGATTACAGGACATTTTGCAGAGAATGTGTAAGACACGCATACATCCCACACATGTACACATCTACACCTGTACACTCACACTGGAAGGTGGTTTTATTGAGGTCAACGCTATTTTTTACTGACTGATATGTATAAAAGCTTGGAGGATCTGACTCGCAAGACATTCTGTAGAGAGAAGAAATAAGCCCACAAGGCTGTACACGCGTCAGCTAAGGCAGGTTACAATTTTGTAAGATTAAGTTTTCCTTGCAAATTAAAAGCAGATTAAAACACTAAGTCGTTGTTCCTGAAATTCCGATGCTTCCTTCAGTTACAGTTACACCTGCAGCTGGGTACTCTGAGAGATTTCATTTCAAGAGCTTCAGTAGTCTCTAGTTCTCCATTCCAGCCCACTGAATCCTGTAACAAGTATTGGTAGCACATTTTCTATCTGGCTATCTCAGCAACAATGTTTACAGCTAATTAGAGCCCACTGTTGTTATAGAAATGTATGCTCATAAAGGTATCTATTTTTGGTAACACATCATAATGAATTTTGCAACTGCCAAGCATTTTTTTTACTTATTCAATTTTAATTAAAAGCTGGTAGTACTTTCATCTCTTGATAAAAATGTGACTAATACGCTTTAGCTCAGTTTTTGCCTACTCTGCTGAGAGGCTGAGAACTTTGAAGCCAGCCTTTATAAAGGAAGAAAATGAGACATTAACTGTTCTGTGGGAATGATATTCAGCACAGTTAGTTTACATATTAAAAAGCATTAGAGGAAGGAGCTTCTCCATTGTCACTGTCATTTCTAGGACAGAGAGACTGTTGTCTGCTCACTGCTTCCAGGTTCAGCAATGTACTCTACCCAGTTTCTGTTTCCCTAGCCCAGGGTGAGTACACACTGCAAATGTAAACTTGATTGATTCCTTTCATTCTGTCCTGTGCTGATCTGCCTTCTCACCTGCCATCAGACAGACACTAATTCTGGAAATCAAAGGGTAACATGAAGTCTTTGTAAGTTTGAGCCACTAGACAGTCAATGCTTTGGCTCCCAAGACGGTCTATTGTACTGCTGACTCTACAGAAATAACAGCAACCCATCCAGGCTGGGAAAAATCCTATCTCTGACTGCTCCAAGCCAAACAGAAGGGCAAATCAAAAGCCAAGTGTTCCTGCCAGTGGGACACAGAAAATAATGAAGGGTGGGGGAGGTAAACCTTGCATCCACAAGTTGTGTTCTAACAGTCAAAAGGAGACTGGAGTACTGCTATCATGGGGTGAGGAAGGTCTGAGGACAAACGTACAGGAGGGAATGAACCCAAACACAGTTTCCCAATGCTGAGCCCACCATAAGCAATGGGTCAACATGCCCATTAGTGCTCTGAAATTGGGCTGGACTTCAGATCTGGAGAAGCAGACCAGACCAGCTGACCGGTGTCCTGCCCTCAGGGCAGATCTGCAGTGAAGATTGTAGGAGGAGTGAAAGAAGAGGGGAAGCACAGAGTAATACCCTCCTGGCAAACCTTCCCAGTCTCTAGCAATTTGTGGCCAAAGACTTCCTGAGTCAGAATATCTTTGTACTTAATAAACACTGGAGTTTTCCTCCAAAGAATTTGTCTAAACATGGAGAGGGGAATTTGGGCCCCAACTTCTCAGCTTGATTGGAGACAGTTATCTTGGCTAGAAAGGTTAGCAGCAGCTTAATTTTCCTTGAAACTTATCACATAGGCTGCAGGTTACAGTTTAATTTGATTTTTAAGAGTGAAAATAAGGTGTGCAAGTTCCAGCTGCAGTCAGGCAGTTCAAAGGCTTTCTGCTTTTGCCAGAGGCATGCGATCGCTTAATTTGCCAACCAAGCCACACTAGGCTTTGCATTAAAGTACATTACAACACAATTACTTGCTGGTGTTGCAATACACAAGTTGATCTAAGGAAGATGGTCTCTAACATGTTGCTCCAGATTGCAATTGCAAATTTACTCACTGCTGCCCAGACCAAGCAATTTGCTGGTGATTTAGTGACAAGTCCTTTGCAGGTGCCTTGTTTCACTCATACACGTGTACGAACTGCAGCGACATGCGTTGGGGCAATCCAAAATAGAGTGACCATCCTGTTAATAAAAGGCATTCTGATTTTCCTGGAGTGCAAAGGATAAATTAGATGAGCGTATTATCCAATCGTTAGTTCCTTTACAGAATAAGAGTGGGGGATATTAAATCCCACACTAAGCAACAACGCTTTAAGAACTCATTTAACACCGTCAAGTTCACAGCACTTGTACATTTTAAAGCATTTTGTCCCACAGGCCTTTCCAAGTACACTATTCACGATGGGAATACTGTCCCCATCCTATTCTTTCTCTACAGGGTAGAGTGGGTTCATGCCAATTTTCCAGAATGACCTTAAAATGAGGACAGGCTCTGACTTGATGGAAATGTTGGGGGACACTTGGGACAGAAACCTAAGTGAAGCCAACAGAAAGACACTTGAAGATAGATACGATTTGCTGTTTGATTTCTTCATAACTGAAGTGTGTATGGATCCCACCTAAAAAAACCTTCAACTCGTAACACCACTCCAAGCGAGAAGGAAGGCAGCAGCTGTGCTTTTACCCTTTGCGGAATTCAGACATGAGCACAGGGAGCTGTGGCCCTGGAAATGTGAACAGAAAGGGTATCTGTGATTGTAAACCCACAATGCAAAGGGTGTGCTAAGCAAACACAGAGATGCAGCCTTCCTTCTCCCTCTGTTATTACAAGTGTGAAAAATCCACACTTCGCAGTCCGTGGACAGCATTTCAACCAGCAGTCTCCTCATCACTGCGGGCTGGACTCTATGGGAAGTACCTCCTCAAGGAAACGGAGATTACCTAAACAGTAAGCTCTGAGAAGCCACCATTTCTGCAAAATCTAAGGAGGCTGCATTTTTCCATCGTAACTATCCTCCCTCTCAAAGGGGAGTACTCTGAATAGGCAAGTGGAATGCCTACTGGATAACGGGGCTGCTTAAATGACCAGGAAACTCTAGGTCTCTGTGAAAGTCTGCCAGGCATGGAACAACACAACAAAAACATTAGGGAGGCCACAGTGTGGTGGCCGCAGAGCAGTGTCACACTGTGGGCCTTTGCACCCCCACGCGTCCCTCCTGGGTTGCCACCAATGTCAAGGGTTTGAGGCCGTGACCGTATTTCAACCAAGAGATTTTAGCTAAAGCGTCAGACACAAAGGGGGGTTAATGAAACCACTGGAACGGCTCTGCAGGCAATGGAACAACTGACTCGGTTTGGAGAAGAAAACCAAACTAAACTTCTCTGCAGAAAGCACTCACATTAGACACACAGGTTCTACTCAACGTTTACAGCAGAACGCACAGTAAAAGCAGAAGCAAGGCAAAAACTGGAATGTCTTAGCAGGGAAGAACATATCAGACACGACCGACTAAGTTGCAAATACATGGAATGACCGCTTTTATTACCCGGGTTTTCTCATGCTCTTGAGGCTGAGCAATGATGGCTTCACACAGCATGAAGGCACTGTCCGTGCCTAAAGTGTATCACTTCCCGTAGCAGAGCTTAGGAGAGCATCACACATGTAAAACACAAAGACATTCAGTCCGTGCACAGGAAAGGAAAAGTTGCAAAAGATGCAACCAGAAAAAAACAGCAACCGCTCCCCCCATTTCATGAGAAGATGAAGCACTTTCCATTACTAACACTGTGGTCAGAATCTGGAATGTCACTGATGCAACGCTAACCATCGAATGACATGAACATGTACGGCTTGCCTACACAGGGAAGCTGTTGCAAAATAAGCAAGGGTGTGAATGTCAACTGCATGAGCTACTTGGCACTAACTCAGGGTGGACATTCTTACTCTGCACCAGGAGTGCCTGTTGGCTGTTTGGCCTTATCCACTGCCACACTGCACTTGAGAAAGGCACTGTTAACAGACAGCAGTAGAGAGGAGAGTTGTCTAACTCTCCTAACTAACTGCAGCTTGGAGCCACATCTGTTTGCACGAGTCCTTAGCAATCCTTGCATGGTCTGCGCTGTAAGTTTAATTGAAGTTTTCCCAGAATAATCTGTGCCAAGTTTTCCCTAGTATGAGTTCACAAGCAGAAACCATGGGTATGACATATCTGAACCACAGATAACCTGATCTATCTCATCTGCGGGTCATTTGCCTGTTTCAGTATGTTGCACGTGCATTCCTGCTGTCATTCTCTTCTGAAAAGCCTGACTGGTGACAGTCCTGTCTCTTCACATCCTCCTCACAAGACATTGGAACAATGACTTCCTGGTGCTCCTTTCCTAAACAGCTCTGCTGAAAAATGCCTTCCAAAAGTCACCAAAATATTGCCCTCAGTTCTGCTGTCAGGAGAGTCATTAATACAGACACATTGAGTTTCTCATGTGTTGGGGCTTCGGTAGGAATATTTATGCCCTGTGAGGGCATGATGCTACAATCCCAGAACATTAACCTATTGATTTGGTGGCTAGTGGGGCCAGCACCGACTCAGCAGCTGTCTGAAAGTGCAGAGTAAGCACAGAAAAGAGCAAACTCTCACCTGCAAGAAGCAGCAGGTCTGTAGGACAGGAAACCAGCTTCACTGGTGTCCACCCAAAGGAAGCTGGAAAGACAGATCTCCCTCTCTTTACCAGGTAAAGAAGGATGGTCTTTAATAATGACATGAGTACAAATTAAAACAAGCTAAGCTGTTAAGCCCCTGCAGCTACAGACTGGGGATAAGTGGCTGGAGTGCAGCCTGGCAGAGAGGGACCTGGCAGTACTGGTTGACAACTGGCTAAACAGGAGCCAGCAGGGTGCCCAGGTGCATCCCCAGATTGTTGGGGATGTGGGATGGTGACCAAAGGCAGGAGCAGAGGGGAGGTATGCAACCCCAAGTGGGTACTCAGCCAGTGTCTGGAGCAGTGACCGCAGCAGGGATAAGCTCTGAGGTGTTGCTGGAAAGGTGACCGTAACACAGAAACAGCTGAGTCTTCTTTCATCAGAATAACTGGAGTGGTGAAGTTCATACGGAAATTACAGATGGCAGTAATTTCTTCATTCCCACTAAATGATGTGGATATAGAGAGAGCTGCACTGTGCATGGGATCCTAATCACTTGATGTTACCTCTTTTTAAATCAAGTAAATTCATTTTTGAGTAGGTAAGAGTTTTATAAAGAGCTCTGAAGGACTGGAAGGCATCACTAAGAACAGAATTGCAAATGTTGCTCTCTTCATTAATATTAATTTCTAAATAGAGTATCTTGCCTAGAAGCTTCTGCCAGGTGTTTCAACATCAGGCTTTAAGGAGTGGAGAAAGGAGTATTTTGTCACAGAATCACAGAATTATTTGGGCTGGAATCCAGCCCAGGTCAAACCCTAGCATCACCAGATCAGCCAGACCAGGGCACTAAGGACTACAGCCAGGCTGTCCTTAAACACCTCCAGGGATGGGGACTCCACCACTGCTCTGGACAGTCCATTCCAGAGTCTGATCACCATTTCCATGAGGAAGGGCTTCCTAACCAGACTAATCCTGGTGCAGTTTCAGGCCCTGCCTTCTCATCCTGTCTCTAGTTGCCTCGGAGAAGAGCCCGACCCTCATGGGACTACAACCTCCTTTCAGGGAGTTGGAAGGAGGGAGAAGGTCCTCCCTGAGTCTCATCTTCTCCAGGCTGAACACCCCCAGCTCCCTCAGCCTCTCCTCATCAGCCTTTCCCTCCAGTTTCTTCCCCAGCCTCGCGGATCCTCTGGACCTGCTCCAGTCCTTCAATCTCTTCCTTGAAGTGAGGGGCCCAGAACGGCCCCCAGTACTCCCTAAGCTGTTCAACAAAAGAAAATAGAACTTCAACTAATGCAAATGTACAGAGCATCCTCCACAGCATCACAGGGGGCTTGTGCAACTAAACATAACTTTGTCATCAGTCCGAAGGAGCTGAACAGCCCCTTTTGCCGGTCTGTTCTGAGAGGTAAGATTAGGCTCCTTGAATGGCAGTCAGTAGGAAAAAATGTAACGCTGAAGCCCTGAGCTATAAATACTGTAGGACTGCAACTGCAGCAGCCTGGTGCTTTTCATGGTAATTAGTAGTTAATTTTAAACCTGATCAATATTTATTTTAAATCTCTTTCTGCAGATTCTTATTTGCCAGGAGTATAACTGCCAAGTGCATCTTTATTAATGCTACAGGCATCAGGAAATCATTACCACTCTAGAGGAGTCATTTGCAGAACAAGACAGACCTTTCAGCCTTCATCTTGACATTTTTGCAGGGAGCAGATAATAGACAACCTGGAGATGACTGTGCTTTGCAGTAAATGTGCTGCAAGGGGGGTAACTAAGTTCAAGGACAAGGCAAAGTCTTTTAAACCCTCCAGGTGTCTCTACGGCTACCTCTCGTCCTCAGATCAGGTTTAACTGGGTAGTGAAATGGGACAAAGGACATGAACTCCCCCAGCACAGATACGCAGCAGCAGGAACAAGAATGCCTAAGCAGGACAAGAAGAAGAAGGGAAGTTAATGTTGCATTGATCAGACAGCAGTTGCAGTGTCACTTGTGCTTCATAACAAGGATAATGAGCACAGAGCTAAACCACACGGCATTCTCTACAGTCTCCAGCTTTCTAGCAAAGCAGTTAACATTATGTTTGCTATTTCCACCCTACTGCTATTACCAGGATGGAGTAGCATTATAACTTGCCCTGTGAAGAACTATTAGCTTCCCCAAGCTCTAGGGCTGACACATCAGCTCTTGCAGAAACACATACAGTTCCTACCTGTACGCTGACAGAGAGCATGATTTCCTATTTCAAAATAAACAGCATCATATAAGTGAAACAAGCAACTGCACTAATTAAGGGAGGAAAACAAGAGAGACTTCAATGGAGCTATACTACGGAATCACCCTTTCAAAACTGTGAGTATGAGGCACAGCCTGTGTTTGTCAATGTTCCTTTCCCATCATAAACAGAGCACAGCCCTGCAGCCCAGAATCTGGGTTAGGTCAGTGTTCCTGAGACTCTGGTTTGTACAGGTAATTGCAATTCCTCCTTTTCTAAACATTTGGCCACAGCTAGTAAAAAGAGCTGGTAACTGCCTTCAGTGACTGGAAGGAATGGAAAACCTTTAAGGATAGAAACTACATATAGAAGGGGATAAGGAGAAAAATGGAGAGAGATTTTTTTATCAGAGCCTGCAGTGACAAGACAAAGGGAAATGGTTTTAACCTGGAAAAAGGTAGATTTAGAATGGGTGTGAGGAGGGCTTTCTTTCCTATGACTATGGTGAGACACCAGAACAGAGAAGCTGTGGATTCCCCACCCCTGGAAGTGTTCCACGGGGCTTTGAACAACCTAGTCTGGTGGAAGATGCCCCTGCCCATGGTGAGGGATTTGGACTAGCTGATCTCTAAAGGTCTCCTGAACCTAAACCATCCTCAATAGTTCCCTGATTCCAAGCTTTTAATTGCAGGTGCCAACAGTAGCAGCTGCAGCTCTGCAGATTCAAATACTGCCTTGGTGTGGTGCATTAGCCAATACTAGAACACGTAACACTATTTAGGAAGTTATTTGCTAGGTTAAGAAGTTGAAAAGCACTTTGGGACTATATCCTTTAAAAAATGCAGCAATGGAAAATACTGGTCACAGACAAATGGCAGAGTAAGCTCTTCCCATGGCAAAACACGCTCAGCCTTAACCGCAAAGCTGCTGTGGCCATACACTTCCCAGAGGTGTCCTGCTAGTGTGTTCACTGCAGAGCCAGTCATGGTCCAGGACCCCATTTCATATAAAGGAAAACATGAAAAGTATCAGAGGGGCTCTTCAGAGGGTACGTAATGGAGCAATAACTAATTCTAGCCAAGGAGCAGAGGCAATCTGGAGCACAGCAGCAACGCACATGCCAGTTTTGTAAACATAGGAAATGATCACGTCAAAACTTTCAGCTGCTTGAGGTAGAGTCCACCCATACCTGACAGACTTCACAGGGAACAGTCACTGTGTTAGTGACACCCACAGGTATGTGGCAAGGGCAGTCATTTAGCAGCAAGCAGAGTTCCTTGGGAAGCAACAGTCTTTGCAATCACACATCCCTGGGTTACTACACTTGGCCTCTGGCTCGAGCAGCAGAGAGTTTGAAACCAGGAGCTCCATCATCACTGACAGTGCTGATCTGGAATTTCAAGAATGGTTGTAGTGGGTCCCAGGAAGCAAACAGCATTTATGAAGTGAGGAAGCACTCTACACCTTTGCCAACAGAGAATGTTATGTTGCTCCATGATGTTGCAAGGAGAATGCAAGCAGTGTGGGAAAAGTGCAGACAGAGCTGGTACAGTAGGAACTACAAATGGCATCGCGTTCTGTGGGGGAAGGCAGGAAGGTGCATGGAATCCCACACCACTCAGCACCTGAAAACAGTCTTCATCAAACTGTTACGCAATGCAGCCGTAAGCAGCAAAGGTTAACAAGGCAGTAAGAGGTGGTCAGTATGCTTCTTGCCAAACCAATCTGACTTGTTTCTCTGTTATTAACTGGCCATACTGATCGAGATAAGTCCATTAACACATATATGTTGGTTTTCAGTACAACAGTTCATGTTCTCCAGATGACATTCTCCCTAAAGACATGAGTACAGATCTTCACCCAGATCCCCGAAACACCGCAGTGATTCGGGTTTCTTCTAATTACACTGTAGTTTTTGTCTGAAACAGGTCTCTGGTGTAACAATCACAACATGCCCAAAAGCCAGAACAGAGATCAGACACGCTACACACAGTCCTGAAAAGGCAGTTTCTGGCATCACGGAGCTACAATCTAAACCATCAGGACAGACAAGAAGAAAAGTCTTACCATCACTGGGAGAGATGGGAAACTGAGGCAGAAGAAGATGAAGAGCCTGACTTTCAAATGAGCTCAGCATATTTGTTGCTGAGCTCGCTTGAAATTGTGGCCATAATCAACATCATGGAAATCACTAGATATTGAGCTCCTTTGAAAACCAAGCTTCAGTAGGAAAATTTGGCCCAGCAGTCTTTTGAAACTTGACATCAAGAGGCTTACCCAAGGTCACCCAGGAAGTCAGTGGCAGGGCTGGGAACTCAACTTACATCTCCTGACTCCCACTCTGATGCATAACTAATGTTGCACTGTTTTAATTAGCTATGGGGAGATCTCAAACCAGAGAACGCTTTTGAAATGAAAGGAAACCCTCACAAGTGTCTTCGCTTTCCTTGCAGAAGCCTCAGCACAATGGGCTGCCAGTGACGCGGGAGCACAGGGGTTTCCAGCTTCACTAACCAGCTTTATTCCTTTCGAAAAGACAGGTTGGTTGCTTTTCATATAAGGGATTAACTGAAAACCTGACTTCTTTTCTCGGGTGAGCTTTTATTTACTTGCACCGTGTCTCTGCCCCATACACATATTTTTCCAGTGACAAATGAGGATAGAAAAAGGAAGCCTGCAGATTGCAAAGGCTCCTAAGGATTAGTAGACAACCTCTGGGGCAAGGAGTGGAGACTTATGCTATTGCTTATTATTACTACATTTTTCCTTAGGTAGAGAGAGTTGTTTGAAGTGGTTTCCTGGTTAATGCAGTGGCAGAGCAAACTATTTACTTTGCATGTATATGTGGTTGCTTCAGTACCTCTCTTGCTTTACCTGTGGAACACCTAAAATGCACTGTTTGCAGCAGTCCACAAATTCTTTCTGGAACCCCTAGATTCTCTGTGTTTCCCCTTGCTTTAGCAGCATCCACAGCTCTCTCAGCATTGTACCTGATGAGCCTTTGTTGAAGAGCTACTGCAGCCATCTCAAGAACAACAGAATGTATAAAACTGCTGCAGAAGTGGAAAACCCTAACCCAAAGCTAGAGCTTGTGTCTGTAGCAAGACAGACACAACACACTCAGCTGAGCCCAAGATGTCATAGAGTAATAGGTTAGCTTATCTATTCATACTTTTGCCATCAGAAGCTTTAGCCTGCTTGCCTGTGTACAGCTGTGCGGGCTGGTGTGTCAGAAGAGCTCTTCCACAGGAGGAACAGGTCATTTCCTCAGCGCTTTGACCCTGATAGTCTGTCTGTGATCACAGGGGACTTCTGAATTCCCTCTGTTGTCCACTGGGAATCTCACTGACAGAAGCCAATGAAAACTTTGCCCAGTTTTTCTCAGACAGAAAGCTACTCTGTGCACAGAAATGGAAATTCTGGTTCATGCTGGTGACTGGAGATTTCATCAGAGAGGAGCTAGTAGGTTCATTGTCTCCAGATTCCTGACAAGAATTTTAAAATGGCTTTCTTTCCTCTTTCCAACTGCCAGTTGTCTTGCAGCTTTTCAGTCCTATTTTAGATCTGCTGCTTACTTTGGGGTCTGTTTCTCTTGGGGTCAGAACAGCGTTTTACTTCTCTGCCAAAAGCACCTCCTGCTTTTCTTCATCAGAACTTTCACTGCCACAGTTTTTGTGTCCAGCTGCAAAGCTGTGTAACTTTGAGAAGGACTTCACGCACAAAAGCCAAGAAACACTTCAGTAAAGACAAAACATAGCAGGCGTGTGAAGCAAGCGGATGGTGCACCGAGAGAGGCGGTGTTCAGGCAACGCGTCTGTTGCTGCAGAGTAGCTGGGCATACAGTTTTTTCTATAGAGCATTTATAGTGTCTTTTAACGGAAGAAAGGCACTGTTAGCTCTGCTGCAGCCCTGGCTGGGGGATTAGTAGTGTTTCTACAATAGAAGTCATTAAAGGAGGGCGGAGGGTTTGAGGGAAGGGAAATTTGTTTTACTGGAGAGTTTCTGCTGTACAGAATGGCACAAGGGAAAGCAAGGAAGGTAAGTGGAGCTGAACAGTGAGGTCAGCAGTGTGGCCCAAGCAGGGGAAGTGACTCCATCAAGTCTGTCAGTGTGCAGCTGGGTGCAGCACCAGTGTGAGGGTCCTTACCAGCAAAGTATTACCAGAACCCACTCCTGCAAGAGTCCTATCTGCCAGGTTCTTTCATTCCAGCTTATCTGTCACTTGTTTCACTCCACACCCTCGTTTTCTTGTATGGTTTTCTCATTGTCTTGCCTCACTTATCTTGGATCTCAAGCATTCTGGGCCAGGGAGCACATTTTATGTAGTAGAGGGAATGCTTTTAAGGCCCTATGTACATAATGAATAATAATTCCTTCAATACAGAAAGAGAAACTTCTCAAATAAGCGTTCAAACTCAGTTTCTTAGAAGAGGGGATTTCTTCAGTTAATGAAAAACATGACTGGGGTTAACCTGAAAGTGCATGCTTAAAACAAACCACGACCACTGTTGAACAAACATGTTGCCCATATTCTGGAATGCTGACTGTGCAGATTTATGTGGGATCATCCAGAACCTTTGCAAGCTGATGAATCTGAATAATGAGACTGTTCCCCATTACAGGTCTTCAGAGCACATTCATCAGGTTTTCACAAGAGTGAACTTCACTCCAGAGACAAAAATACTTCTTTGAGTAATTGGGTATTTTGATCAACTGGAGCTGGTAAACTGAGGCTGCATTTGAGATACAGAGTATTGGATGTGGCATATAAACAACGCATTCTGCTGGCTGCACACTGACCCAGCAATGTACATTACTGTATTCACAATTTTTGAAGAGCATGAATGTCTAAGGACCTCATGAAATCCTTCTCTTCCAATAAGATAACAAATGAAGTGTTGGGCTTGGGTTTGGGTTTTTTAGTCTGTTTTTTCTGACTAGGGAATTCAACTCTCTATTACAATCCTGCCCATGGAATGAGCTGTGCAAGGGCAGTGCCAGCAGTCTTGTTAATTGTGTTGAACAGTCATCTTGTTCTCCCTAAGCTCAGCGAAGGACAGAGTTCCCTCTTCACATATTCTGCGGTCACAGCTAACATCCCGAGAAAACTTTAGTCTAGTCTATTGATTAAACAAAAGCTAGAAGTGAAGCAACTCTTGGACAAAGCACATTGACGCATGAAATACCAAATACAATTCCAAACACAAACTATAAAAGATGCTTTGGAATAGGCAGGGGAAAGTTTATGTGGAAGAACATCATTAGAATCCTACTGACACTGATCTAAAACCCCGAACAGAAATCAGGCAACACTAACGTACTAAGGCTGGCATAAACCAGTAGCATCAGCACCACCCTACGGCACTTCTGCTTTAATCACAGAGTCACAGAATTATTCAGCTCATCCAGCCCAGCCCAGGGCCTGACATCAACACATCGGCCAGACCAGGGCACTAAGGGCCACAGCCAGGCTGTCCTTCAACACCACCAGGGATGGGAACTCCTCCACTGCCCTGGGCAGTCCAGTCCTGGATCTGAGCACCCTTTCCTAACATTCAACCTAACCCTCCCTTGGCAGCTTTAGGCCCTGCCCTCTCGTCCTTGTGGGAGAAGAGCCCGACTCCCACCTGACTGCAACCTCCCTTCAGGGAGTTGGAGGGAGAGGTTCCCACCTGAGTCTCCTCCAGGCTAAACATCCCCAGCTACTCATCAGACTTTCCCTCCAGTCCCTTCCGCAGCCTCACTGCTCCTCTGGTCCCACTCCAGCCCATCAATCTCTTTCTTGAAGTGAGAGACCCAGAACCGTTCCCAGTACAGTCATATTTCACCAGTGCCCAGTACAGGGGGAGAATTCCTTTCCTAGTAAAGTTAGATGCTGAAGAGTTTTATACAATGCTTCAGTCAGCTACCAGCAAAGGGATCTACATGATGACAGCACTTCACATCTCTCAGATTTGGGAGTTTGGTTCTTTATTCTGCAAAAGCCTCCTACCTCCAGAGATTGAGAGTTCTAAGGCTTCTCTAGAGTTCTTTCCAAACAGTACTGTTTCTTTCAAAGTATGTCAGGAAGAGAAAGGAATGGCTCTTCCCCTTTCTTTTAATAACTGTGAAGGTAGGTTATCAGTTCAGATATTCTTGGGCAGCTTGAAGCCCCACTAAGGAAAATGTAGGGAGCCATTGTGACATTTGCTGCTGAACGCAGGACCACTGCACAACTGAAGCAATGGGTTGAAAAATCAAGTCAAAAATCAAGAGTCTTATTTTGCAGCTCCAAGAGCATGGCATTCAGCTGGGGGGGAGAAGGTTCTGAGCTTTTCCCTTAGCTCCCTGGGTTATTTCTAGCAGCTACTCGCCTCCTGCCTAATGCAGTTCTCAGTATTGGTACTGCTTGTGCCAGTGCCGACACCAGGCTGCATTCCTAAGCCACTAACGGGACTTAATGCTTAGTCTCCTCCTCTTGCCTGTGCTCTTCCTAAAGAAGAAGACAGAGTTTAACACACAATTTAACAAATACAGTGTCTTAGTTCAGGCTTTTGGGTCACTCACCTGAGACATGGAAATGTCTCACAGAATGGTGTGTGACACAACACACCAGCTCCATCCCTGAATGGGGACCCTGTGTCTAAGGAAGACACAATTTCATCTCCACGTAGCAGCAGTCCAGATCACTTAGGTGTTCCAAGTATTCTACTGCTTAAGCTTGTTATGTGTTGTGAATCCTATCCTTGAAACTCTGGTTTCACTCACTGCTCCGAACATGGAGGCACGCAGCTCAGTATTCGGCATTCAACGGCACCACCTGGTCTTCTGATGGTTTTGAGAAACATGTTTCTGAATCCACAAAAGACTCCCCTGCCACTCTTTCTTCTTTCTCTTTGAGGACCTTAATCCTTAATGGACTTGGTGGAGTCTATGGAATCTCTGTCTTTTAGCACAGATTTGTGTGTTCGATGGCAATCTCATCTGAACTGCAGAGCTCATTAGGACGTAAAAAAAGGACAAGAGGACAAGTAATGACAGTCATAAAATCCAAAACTGCACTTGCCTAGAAACGACCTGTGGAAAATAGCCAACAACTGAGCTATCATGAACTGGGAATCTTACAATTCATGGAAGCAGGGATTGGTCTCTTGGGAGAACTACAGGGAAGTAGTCAGGGCTTGTAGGAAAGCAACAAGGGAGGCCAAGGCCCTCTTGGAACTGAAGCTGGCAAGGGAGGTAAAACAGAACAAGAAAGGCTTCTACAAATACATCAGTAGAAAGAGGAAGAACAAGGAAGGCGTAGGGGCACTACTGAGCGAGGAGGCAGCCTTAATAACTGAGGATGCAGAGAAGGCAGAGTTGCTGAATGCCTTCTTTGCTTCGNATGAACTGCTTTTACCACGGTGACTGATTCATTCAATTATCCTTTCTTCCTTTCCGCAACTATAAATACTAGAACACACTCATTAAAGAAGTCTTTTTTCCTCTTTCAGGCTACCTGTGGTTTATAAATTCAAAAAATACAGGGCATTTAATATAAAATTTTATTCCTCATCTCCTTCTCATCTGCTTCATCAGTATGCAAGCAAAGTTAGATGCTTTAGAAGCAGCCTAAAAACACCCCAATCCTTTGACAGTCTCTGTTCACAGAACTCTGCTAATTTAACATCTCTGTGTCATAGAAACAATTCCCTTAGTTTGTCACTACACTTTTATCAGAGAGTGACCTCAACCGCTCACATGGCTTCGGTCTATCTACAGAACATACATGTGACTGTCCTTCTCTAACCTCCCTCTTTTCACCTGGTCCTGCATCTCAACCTATCTCTCCCACATACCTCAACGCTGAGGTCAGTACAACGCCCAAAAGACAATTTTTAGGGCAGAATCTGCTGTTCACACAGGTTTGCACAACAGCACGGAAAATGAGGAGCAAGAAACTCAAAAGTGGTTAAGCTCTTTGAAGCCCAGCATCAACCAGGAATCACAACAACCACACTGTCTACCTGATCTTTAAGTGAGCCAACACCTATACCAAGGGACTATTCTGGAGGCTGGCAATGACCAGAGGACAGGGATGCCTTCCCAGCAACGGCCCTTTACTTCTAAGGAAGTCACAGAAGCATCTGTTTTGCTCCTTAGAACTTGGAGGCTGGTGAGTGAATAGTGGTTTGACATTGCCGGAGAGAAAGCACTCCTTACATTTTCTCTCAAACCCCTGTACTTCACCTCCTGGGTCCAGTCATGTCTACGTCAGCACAGCCTTTGCTATGCTGCTTTCCCATGGGCACATCAGCCCAAGCCGGGGGAAAATTCTGTTGGCAGTACTCGCCCTATCCGATCTAACGACCTGCTCCTGCCCCTTTTGCCATCGCAGCACATACACTGTCAATTTGACAGAACCAGTATCTGGTCCCTTCCCCAGCCTCATTGCTCCTCTGGACCCACTCCAGCCCCTCAATCTCTTTCTTGAAGTCAGGGACCCAGAACTGCCCCCAGGCCTTGAGGGGAGGCCTCACCAGTGCAGCACTGCTAGTTACTTCATGCGTTGAATGAAACCTTCTGTTGAAAGTGACCTTCAGATGAGAATATCAGTTATCTGCAAACTCCAGAGGACTCAGACGGTTTTGCTGTCTTCACACAAAAGTAATCCTTCATCCACATATGAATGCAGTTATTTACACAGCTGCCTGCTGCAGGAGACCCGGTGTTATTAAGCCAAAATCTTTAAAAATCAAGAGTTATGGTTACCCAAGTAGTTTTGCAGAGCAAGAAAGGATTAGCAGGGACTACCTGAGCTCAGAGAGCTTGGGATCATTCCTGAAGTTCATGGCAAAACTGCAAAGGAAGTGAAGTATTCCTGTCACACTTCTGAAAGCACAATCGAAAAAGTCTGAACTCCTTCCTAGCTTTTAAACCCTGGTGTTCACAGCACNCTCCTCTGCTGCAACTTACACCCATTGCTCCTTGTCCTATCACAGGGAGCAAGTGAAAAGAGCCTGTCCCCTCCCTCCTGGCCAGCCTTCAGGTACTTATAAACATTTATCAAATCAAATCAAAGCATTGTTTGCTCTTAATCATCTCCCCTCATAGGATCTGCTTCTGTGCCCTGCCAGCTGGTTTTGGAGAAGCTCAGCCAGGGCAGGGAGCAATCTTCCCTTGCCACCCAGGCCTTCCAGCCAGGAGAGCCAGGAGAGGCTCTTAACAGGAGTTAAGACTTGGTTTAAACAAGTCTCAGTTCCCTCGTGAGCTCATCTGGCTGGCTATCACCGTGAGTGGTATCAGGGAATTCTGCTCTGGGGTGAATGGGGTTAGAGAATAGGGCGGCTGGCAGAGGCCTGTGGAAGGAATGGTCTCTATGTACTCTTTGCCCGGTAAAAGATGAAGGAGGATTCGAAGTGCAGGACACAAGGTGAATTAATTTGTCCTTGCGAAAGGCCACCTTTCTGTAATTCCAGCAAACACAAAGATCCTTTAAAGGTCTCCATTCCTCTAGACTCTCTGTCCTTCTCAAACTTCTCATCATAAATGAACTACATTTCTTCCCAAACTATGTTTTGAAGGTTTCATAACGTTAATCCTTTGCATCAATCCCCAGCAGACTTGCTAACAGAAACGATGGCAGAATCGAGACGGTTCTGAGCAGACACAATTCTGATGAATTGTAAGGGTTCAGACAGACATTTTCTGAGCCAGCTGCCTGACTCTTCTGTATGTTTTGGTATCAAACCCACTCTATTCTGACAGGAAGTTAGACCAAGACACATGGTAAGAATTAAAAAGATAACATAACTGGGCTGTAAATCATAGAATCCTTAGGGATCAAAAGGGACTTCGAAAGATCATCCAGTCCAATCCCCCTGCCACAGTACAATCACCTAGGCCAAGTCGCACAGGAACACATCCAGGCAGGTCTGGAACGTCTCCAGAGAAGGAAACTCCACAACCCCCCTGGGCAGCCTGTTCCAGTGCTCCGGGACCCTCACTGGGAAGAAGTTCCTTCTAATATTTATATGGAACCTCCTCTGTTCCAGCTGGCACCCACTGCCCCTTGTCCTATCACCAGATGACCTTGAGAAGAGCCTGGCTCCATTCTCCTGACACCCACCCCTCACATTTTTATAGACATGAATGAGGTCCCCCCTCAGCCTCATTTTCTCCAAGCTCAAGAGACCCAGCTCCCTCAGCCTTTCCTCATAAGGGAGTTGCTCTCCTTCCTTCATCTTCTTTGCTCTACACTGGACACCCTCCAGCAGCTCTGTGTCCTTCTTGACCTGAGGGGCCCAGAACTGGACACAGTACTCCAGATGCAGTACCACTAGTACAGACTAGAGAGGGAGAAGAACCTCTCTCGATCTGCTAACCACTCCTCTTCTGATCCCCCCAGGATGCTGTTAGCAATTACTATAAAACTTATGTTTCTGTAGGACTTCTACATGATGAGAGTTGAAGAACAACAGCAGTAGGATCACTCATCCTTTCTAGGGACTTGTGGTGGAACAAATTTTATCCAATGTTCTCACTAATGACCCCGAGAAATAAGAAGGTGGTGAACTATTCAAGTATGAGGATCCTTTGGATTATCTACTGCCTGAGTATTCACAGAGTCACAGAGTGCTATGGGTAGGATGGAGGAACTGTACCAGGCCCTTACTGTAGTCAAAAAGGTGACAGTAGAGCTCCCATTTTGGCCAACATAAGGAGAGATAAGGGAGGCAGGTTTGGGTAAGAAGCGTGGTAAGTGCCAGGAACTCACAAGAATTGGGATGGTAAGCTGAAAAATACAGCATGAAAAATACAGGTGAATTAAAATGCCTGTAGGACCACATGGAAAGGGAATTCCTTTGACAGTTCTTGACACCCGCACCCTCCCAGCAGCTTCGGGGCTATCTTCTCAAGAGGTGAGGACAAGCCACCTGCACCACTCTGCTTTACTGCTTGTAAAGGAGTACAAGTATCCCAGCATTTCTGGCAGTTCTTTACATTCCCCACCCCCTGAAAAAGCCCAGTTTGCTAGTTTTCATTCTGAGTCAGAATAAAAAGCTGGATTTGTTTACTTGATCAATTCCAATCTTAATCTTAATATATCTGACACGATATCAAAAGCAATTAAAAAGCCAACCAAACCAAAACCAACAGAAGCCCCAGTGCCAGTTCTTGTATTTCTACGTTTGAGGGCTACACTTCGCACCTTGCAAGCCTTGTCAGAGTTTTATGTGTTCTGGTATGACAACACATATTGGGGTAGTGGGCTACCAGAAGGTTGGTGGGTGGAAAAGAAGGGAGGAGTAAGGCATAACAATAAGACATAGTTCTGAAGTTTTATAAGGCTGTTTCTGTGACACTTCAATGAATCATTCTCCAGCATCAATAAAATTTACAAAATACTCAAGCGTTTATAAGCTGTTGCAATGAAGGGTAATAAACTACCAAAGGATTCCTTACATCCCTAAGAGGGAGTTGGCTAACTCCACATATGCTCTTCAGTATACAGTCTTCATGGAAATACAATAGCTTTTGTTCCACTAACAGCATTCGAATATTAAGACTTTTTCAAAAACCCCTCCTTTTGAAAGTGTCTCCTTTTCCCAGCTGAAGGGCCACTGGGGTTAAGCACTCTTCAACCCCTGTAGAAAAATGGGAAGCTCTGTCTAATTCTGATCAAGATCAGTTTTACAAAAGACTATGTCTAAACACTGCTTATGTGAAAGATTTCAGCTTACAGGAAAGAAAGGGAAATCCCCATCGCTCGGGTTGCGCAAGATGCGCGGATGACATAAGAAGACGTTTTTATTTTGGTTTCTGATGGCCACATGAACCGCTAAGAAAAGACTCCAAATGGCACTCTACACATGGAACTGGTTTCAGGAGGTACCACCGTCAGCCACCTGATAAAGACAGGTATTTTGAGCATGGGGATGACAAGAAATGGGCATCAAAAGAGAGAAGGAATGCTTGCAAATACAAAAGGCAAAACTTCACGCGTGACATTACAGTATCAATCACTTTTTCTCAGCAGAAAAACAGAAAGTAGACTTATTCCAGTGAAAACTCTGACAATTCTAAGAGCTGCTTAAATACTCTATAGGAACCAGATACTCCTAAATAGGAAATAACTTTTACTAGAACATGCATAGCTGAGAATGCTACTGAAAGCAGAAGCAAACAAGCAAGGCAATTGTAAAAGTTGAGCTATGAAAATACATTTGTGGTTTCGCTGTTCCTTTAGAATTTATCCTTTTGACCTCCTAATTAAATACGTCTTTATTTTATTGAAAATGCCACTGAACAAACTATTTCTGAGATGATTAGTCACATCCAAATGTAATTCCATTCGTATTCATTCATATCTGTATTTTGACTTGAATAACAAACTATTTCATAATAGCTAGTGCGATTAAATACTTCCACCTTGAAGTGCTGAAATTGTGCAATATTCTGCTGAAACACCTTTCTAGAATACTCCTTGATGCCACTCGTGTCATGGCCTTAATTTTAGAAGCACACAATTAAAGCAGCATTAATATAAATCTTTTTTCCAGTCTTAAGTGCCACTGTCTGTTGCCTTAGAAAGACGACATCTACCCCAAGAACTACTTTCTGCACGTAATTGTTCACAAGTTATGATCCATCATACTTCCCGTATTTTGTGTTACATTCTCATATGTCTTGGAATCCAAAGAAGAGAATTGGAGGCGGCACATCAAGACAATTTGTTACCAGGATAACTGTCTGAGTACTTCAGTTCTTTGCTAACAGTACTGCACGTATTATAAACCTCTCAGGCAGCAAGAGAAATACATTCTGTTGCTGCAAAGAGACGTACCAGCCCAATTAACATCTCCTTACTGCGATGTTAATGACTATTCATCTCAAATTCAGTGATGTAAAACATTAAATAAATCTTAATAATAACTGCACTGTATTCACTACAGGAGAGTCCTCCAGCCCTGTGTTCTCATCACTGTCCAAGTGTTTTGCAATCATTTTGAACAGACGAATAGGAAGAGCTGTCTAACTGACACAGCTCCCATCTCTTGCAAGGACAGCTTCAGGTCTCTTTGAATAGTTTTGGGGTTGTAAATGCCTCACCATAACTTCATGCATCAGTTGTTTCACCAGTGTACTCTCAGGTGATGTTTTGACTTTTTCCTATTAAAACCCTCTGTCTGAGCTTATGGGGTTTTAATTACGTTATACTTGAGTTGTTCTTCCTTTCCAATTTTTCTATTTTTCCTGCAATGAGATGTTCTGAAAAATGAACTTTCATGCAATTTAAAAAGTCACTGATTTTACTATTTTATTTGAAGAACCTAAAATTGGGAGATTAGTACTTGCTGCCAAATTCTCTAGGAAGTTCTGAAAAGGGAGAAAGCTAAAGAATCTCTAATACACTTAATTTGCTCTTAAAAGCCAAATTCATTTCACCTTTGAACTCGAAGCTAACTGATTTTTTGGTATTTGTTTTACAAATTTTGAACTGGTTTAATCGCGTCTCCTGAAGGGTCACAGTGGAGAACACCAAGAGTTACACATCCACTTCAAACAAATACTATAAATACATCAGTCTTTCCTGAAGATAAGCTGACACATGCCTTACAAAACAGTCCTTTAATTATAGTTTCATACTTCAAACCCCATAAATACATGAGGTGTGTGTTACTGACAGCACAAGATAGCTGTGGAGCAATAAACAAATCAGCCTCTAACATTTCATTCTCTCCCTGTGACTCAGAGTGTGGTTCAATGTCTCATTCACTAGAGCCATCCAAACTAGAGGTACAGAAAGCTCCACTTCTTCCTGTGCTGCTCCATGGTGCTGGCCTGTGTTCCAGTGGGGTGACCTTCAGGGAACCACTGTCGCTGCCTGAATTCCCTCCTATGAGATGCCTTGGTTGGGGAAATCTGTTGAGACCCAGTAATTAAAAATGAGGCAGATACTGAGCAGTAATTAAGTAAAAGCCAGAGACTTTGCGCTCGCAGCTCACAGGCCAGTAAAGCCATCAGCACACCCTCCAGTCCTGACAGAACAATGTCCATGGTCACAGCTACTGCCACTGTTAATACTAAAGTATCAAATCAGCTATGTTATGATTGGAGCTGTCAGTCTAACTTGTATGTCTTCAGCAGAAAAGGTTAAAGTTTGGGTTTGAAGAGTTGCCAAGGAAAGTGGAGGCCCCCCACCCCCCCCACCCCTTTTCTCCCCTCTTGGCAACTTCTGCCTTTTTCTCTGCCTCTCTCCATCCTGGACNGAACTTGGACAACTGCTGTCATTTGAGAGAGAAGCTACAATGAAGATGATGATGAGGACAAACATTACTCTCAGTTACCTGCAAAAGTGTGTGACAAATCTCCATCTGTCTGGATCTCTATCTTGTGGGGTTGCCTTCTTCTCATCTGGGGATGGGGGGGACGATACTAGAATGTCTTGAGGCCTTTCTCCTCCAAACAGTCAGTTGTTCCGCTGCCTGCAGACCCGTAAGTGGGTTTGTTAAACTCTCCATTTGTGTCTGACACTTTAGATGGGAGCTCTTGATTGACATAGGGTCAGGGTCTCTGCCCCATGACATTGGTAGTGACCCAGGTAGGAAGGTCCAGCCAAGGACCCCCTACAACACCACACTACTGCCACAGACACAGCTATTTTCTGAACAGACGCTGACAAACACTACATTTGAGTAAGGAAATCCAACGTAAATTAAAAAAACACTGTGCTCTGTCAGTCTGCTGACAAGCAACTCATTTCACTAGTATTCCTGCAGTTTCCAGCCTTTTAAAGAAACTCCAAGTGCATTACTTAATGGCATTCTGTGTACAATCAAAAGACAGTGACAGAAAATACCCAAGTTAATTGCTGGGTCTCATCCTCAAAAGCCCATACGTGTATGAGATCGGTGATGGACAAAGGTGCAAGAGAGAACAGAAGAGCAGTAACTTGCCCAGTTACCTTTCAGGCAAGATTTTACAGATGCTCTCCATTACAGCTCTGCAGAAGATGACCTCTTTGCTTTAAGATATATTCTGTAGTGCTAATATATTTTCTGTGCAGTGAAAGACAAAACTGCTGCCAGAAAAATGAACTGCTAGCTAGTGAAGTGTATCAAAGAGAAATGGTCTTACAGAAGACTCAAACCAAAACAATCAAAACACCTTTTCATTGCACTTTCCTTCTCCAACCATTCCGAACGAATAAAAACAACCAAAGAAAAGCCAGACAGAAGGATCAGCATGGGATGTCAATCTTTCTCTGAAGGATTGCCCCAAAGCAGGATGCCTGGTTGGACTCAATTTGGAAGGTCTTTCCCAACCTAAACAACTCTACGCTTCTCTCATACAATCAGTCTTATCACAAAGGAAGAGTTCAGAACTCAGCAGATCTAAGTAACATCACATGAAGCCTTTGGGATTTTGCTTTACAGAAATCAGCAATAGCACTGAGTTTCTCACAGACAGTTCTGCATCTAGATGTTAATCCATTCTGAGCAGGGACGGGTTCTTACGCTGTGTATGTGTAGCACTCGGTCTGATACACAGTTTAATTGCAATTAACAACATTTATTAGCATTGAAAATTGCAAATGCTACACACAAACAAGCCAGCTTTGTTCCCAGGTGGCATGAAAGGCCAATGGCATCCTGGCTTGTATCAGCAATAGTGTGGCCAGCAGCACTAGGGGCATCATTCTCCCCGTGTACTGGGCACTGAGCGCAGTTGGGGCCCTTCACTTCAAGAAAGAGATTGAGGAGGTGGAGCAGGTCCAGAGGAGCAATGAGGCTGGGGAAGGGACTGAAAGGCTGATGAGGAGAGGCTGAGAGAGCTGGGAGTGTTCAGCCTGGAGAAGAGGAGACTCAGGGGGCACCTTCTCTATCTTAACAACTCCCTGAAGGGAGGTTGTAGTCAGATGGGGGTCAGGTTCTTCTCCCAGGCAATTAGCATCAGGATGAAAGGGCAGGGCCAGGGGAGGTTTAGATTGGATGTTAGGAAGCCCTTCCTCACAGAAAAGGTGATCAGACTCTGTAGTGGACTGCCCAGGGCAGTGGGGGAGTCCCCATTCCTGCAGGTGTTGAAGGACAGACTGGCTGTGGCCCTTAGTGCCCTGGTCTAGGTTATAGTTGTGTTGATGTGAGGTCATGGGCTGGGCTGGATGAGCTCAGAGGGCTTTTCCAGCCTCAATAATTCTGTGATTCCGTGAAATAGAAATAGTTACAGCTATGGGAACAGCTTGTTGGCTGAGGAGGAACTCGAAAATAGACACAACAGGAACAACTAAGCCATTACTCATGAAAACCCTCCAAGCAGAACTGAGGATCTGCCTGATAGCTGTGCAGGCTGTAAAATACAGGTAGTCTGCCATAATTTCTATGAACTGCAAATGCAAGTATGCACAGAAACGGTGCAGTGCACAATGCTACTGACGCTCAGCGCAGTGTTTCTGCATCACAAACATATGCAGTGTTTGCAGATTTCACAGTAGAAATGACTGTATTAAATGATTTTCCCTTGTTTTTTTAATTTACAAGTGAAATCCACTTTTTCGACAGTACACTGTTGTTTTTCTTTTTGCAATCCTCCCACGGTTCTCTTATTGCAGCAAACATCTCCAAATGTCAGTTAAAGGTTCATTTATTTCCTTGCTGGTTTCCTGTAAAACCTGTGACTCAGCATGTCATCTGAACCTTCTGCTCTGTGTACCGAGAGGACATCGAGCACTTGTGCAAGCGTGCTCCAGCCACACATATTCTACCTCCTTTTTGTGAGCAATGCCGAAGTCATCAATGAACTTGGGCTGATCGTTACCTTGAAACTAAGTTCAGCCCTGCACACATGAACACAGGCACACGCACTGCTAGCTGTGTCAGAACTATTGATCACCCTTATTCGCTACAGATGAAAGTATTATCTTGTCTATCCATTGCAGAACACTTGTTTCTTTTCTCTCAACAGTTCTGATGTTAACTATGGTCTTGAGTAATTCCCTTGCATCACTGTCCTGCAATCATTCTTTCTGAATGAGATCTGCTTTCAAAAACACAGCTCTCTGTCAAACACAGCCCAGGGTGATTACTGGGGTAATGGCTGTAGAAATATCTGTAAGACTGTTTTTCACATAGATATGAAGAAGGTTGGACAAAATGATCCTGGAGGTCCTTTCCAACCATAATGATTCTGTGATTCTATGATTCTATGAACATTTTCAGTCTGAAGAGCTATTTTGCATCATGGTTAGGACTAAAATAATTACATCTTAAAAAAAAATCTTCTGGTGTCTTCTTCTGATTTTAATCTTTAAATTAATGTACAGGTTTAGCTTCTGGGTTTACCAGTTATCTTTGGTCTCCTACTGTAACTACACCCGTTTCTACTTCACAGAATTATTGAGGCTGGAAAAGAGCTCTAAGATCAAGTCCAGACTTCTCGAGTTCATTGGGTTTATATGAAGAGGTGTTCAAATTGCATATTTAAATTTTTTGTTTTCATACTGGCTTACTTCAAGTTTCTGTATTTAAAATTAAGGGAGCATCTCACTCCGCAGGTTTAAGCAGAACCTGCACACTGTACAGGTGAACACTGTAGAGTCTATCAGAAATAAGGAGCAAATTGCACGGTGTGAGTTCTGGTGTTGGCATGATTCATCAGTTTATGGGCCTCCCTTCTCTCATTTCAGTTCCAGTCTAGATTTCTGCATACGTGATAATTTTCCCTGTATCTCTCTGAACTTCACCTGTGTTCTCTTTGAAGATAAGAGCCCTGCAGATGAATACTGCATTCATGGTGAGGATACGTCATTTGTATGTAGTCTCTCAGCTTTCCCTATTCGTTTTGAATACGATCCTTTCCTTCTCACTGTACTGTGATGGGCCTGATTTTGGGGACCCAGAAAAGAAAACACTCATTGTTTCAGGCTCTCTTGTCAGTCTGTGGGTAACAAAATGAGGCACCATCTAGCTGGAGAGGTTCAGGTTGGAATTATTTCTGCTTCTAAAGAGCTTGGGAGGCAAAGACTGCCATCGGGAAGGCTTCAGACAAGGAACCTAGTGTGTAACTTGGATCAGGACCTGGGAAAGTCAGAGCTCTCCTCTGCAGTTATTCTATGAGAATGAACATAAGAGCAGAACAACAAAGCCACCTGACTGTACCATCCCCTTGAGCTCGTGAGCAGAGTCTGTGTTTTGAAGTGTATTTTACACTGACTTAAGTAAGAAGATCTTATGGAAAATCACTCTATTTCTTCTTCTGAAATGCCTTGATTTTCTGTACCAAGTACTCTGGAAGAGGAGACTTCAAGCTTCCAAGCAGGAGCACCTCATTCTACTCCATGTGCTTGTTTCAGGCTGTGAGACCTGGGCCGAGACCTGACAGCTGTTCTGCGGGTCCACAGAAGGTTTTGAGTCTAATGCCACACATTCAGACTGCAAGTCCTCTTTTCTGAAGGCATTTGCCCCGAACATACCTGTGCTGTCTTGCACTAAGCTAAGGCAATGCTGGCTTACTACAGGTTGTCTTCTGTGCCATTCAATTCACTCAATAAGATAAGCTACTGTGTCACAAGCTTGCTTTTCTGACTGGACCTTTAAGTCACCTCAGAGTGACTCTCCTTCACGGCAAAAATTACTCTTTCATGTTCTTTATGGCTCCCTGCCCTGGTCCATATTGAACTTTTTTTTTCAATAGATGGCTTCTCAGTGCCCTAGAAAGGACCTGAATGTTCCCAATCTGATCAAGACTTTATTATCCACAACAACTTAACAACTTAAGGTTAGTGCCACAGGTCAGGAGACCAGAAGGATTCCACAGTTCAGTAGTACTCTACTGACATTACTCTCATGCTTAGAAGATGTGTTCACCTAAGCAGAAAGAGTTTAACAGCTTTCTGAAGACTTCATGGGTTCTGGCACTCCAATACTGAGAATCACATTCTGCTCCTTAGGGGCAAGTTTCTTTTGCACTACTTGACTTCTGGTGAGCGGATATTTCACTAGGGCTTCTCATATCCAAAGATGCTGTGCAGCAATTACTCTCTGTTCTGCTTCAAGGTGTGGATAGAGAAAATAAGGAAAGGTACAGCTGAGCAAGGATGGTTTGGAAGAAAAGGTACTAACTTGTGACAGAAGTGGATTCAGTTCCCTGGTCTGACACTCCTTCTGAAACTGCCTGTACAAATCCCACCAACCTAGACGCACACAGAGAATGACAGGCCTGTCTCCCACTGAAACCTCTGAGAGTAAAGTCCTCAAGAACATTTTTATGGAAGGAAGTCTTGTTTTCATGTTAGCAGTAGCCACAGGCCAAACAGGTACGACTGTGACACAGCCCTTCTCCCAAAGCAGCTCACAGATTCCCCATCAGTAGCCACAGTCTGTAAGTCCGGACAGGCAGGAATGGCTATGGGGGTGGGATAAGACTCAGTGCACAGGAAAAGAAGAGCCCTAGGAAAACACCCAAAAGCTGTACTTTTATTTAAAATAAACAGCCCCAGTGTCCCAGCAGTCACAGCTTCTCTGATGCCTGCTGCTGCACTAGGAAGATTCCAGAAGAGCAAACCCCCCGTGGCTCTCCTGTTTTTTAGGAACAGAAAAGATAACTAGCAGAAGTATAGCAATCTACCCCTCCTTTTGAAAATTAATAGAAAGTGGAAACGTTTCTACATTTGAAACAGATCAACAATTTTCTGCCAAAATATTATTGTCATTAAGTTTTGTGCATTTGATTTATTGCCACTCCTGCTGTTCCCATGTAAACTCTCCTTTCCAATAGGCTTGTAATCAAAATCATGTTCAGTGTTCTAACAGCTTGCTTCTCGTGGCTATTTATAGTAAATATTTACTGATAGGTACTTTAGGAGAAAAATAAAGTCCTACACATGACAACTATTTGGAAAATACTGATCAGATTTGGTTGGGCAGACGCTCCAGTGTGGGATCTGAAGCTCAAAGCAGAATGCAGCCTCATTTTGCTTATTTTTAGCCCCTATTCCATATGGCCTCACCATGAGCCTGCAGCACAGTTGTGTCTGACCATGTCACGCAGATGTGGAGCTAACAGAGACATCTATCTCATGAGCTATCTCACTAGATGCGGCTAAAAGCTTGGTCTAAGTGGCTTACGTAGGGGACAGTTGTCATTTACTTATTTACAATTTATTCTAACAGACAGCGTACGAGGGGGCTTTTAGCTTCTATAAGAGTTAAAGATTTTGAAAACCATCCTTTGGGCTTTGCAGAGGTTGGCAATTCCACGTCCTGCTAGACGCTAAAATACGCATGTGTGAAAGGTCAGTGACATACAGGGGCAATCACCATGTGCAGTGCTCAACAGTCTGAGGAGCAGACACAACTGTAAAACTGGAAGAGGGTCAGTTAAAGAGCACACTCAACCTTTTCAGGGAAGCACATCACTGCAGCAAGCAAATGGCAATTGTGAAGCCACTTATTTTAGGGCTCTTCAGGAGTTATATCTCTCGTTTAATGAGTTAATTGTCACCTGAATTGACTTAAAACCACAATCTAGTTAATGGCTGAAGAAGACATCAAAACTGAGTGCCTCAGTGGCTGTTCGGCTTTAGCAGCTGAGCAGAATCTGACAGCCCAATCTGACTGTTTTCTGCAGAGAAGTTTAAAATTTGGGTTGAAAAAGTTGAAAAGGAAAGTGGCTGCTCTCCCCCTCTTCCCCCCACCCCTCAGTGACTTCCACTTTCTTCACTTTCTCCCTCTTGGTGTCTGTTGGGAGCTGAGTCACTGCGCTCAGAGAGAACGTCCTCTCTTCTGAAGACCTGCAGGAGGAACCGTCAAGGTCTACTGATTTATCTGTGCTTAACCAGAGAGACTGTAAGAATTCTGAACATGGAAGACTAATGAAGATGGAGACTGAAGGCAGACAACCACCGTCATTTGAGAGAGAAGCTACAAGGAATGATCATGATGCTTTGACATTAGTCTCGGTTAACTCTAAGAATATGTGATGAAACTCCATCTGTCTGTACCTTTATCTTGTGGGGTCGGTTTCTTCTGATGTCTGTGTGTTTGCAGTGAATTAAACTGTCTGGAGGCCTTTCTCTCCAAACCGAGTCAGTTGTTCCACTGCCTGCAGATCCACCAGTGGTTTTGTTAAACCCTCCCCTTGTGTTTGATTCTTTTCCTGGGAGCTCTTGGCTGAAATACGGTAGGGGTCTCTGACCCACAATGGTGATGGCCACCCAAGAGGGACACATGGGGTTCCAGAAAAGGACCCCCACAACACTGTGTCAGGGCTGCGGCCACCACAATGCAGCTACTTTGATAGAATGACAAGCAAAATGAACCAGAGATAACACAAACTGGGAAGTGAGAAAAACAACATCCTAATGATCCCACAGACAACTGTCTGTGAAGAGGGCATGGTCCTCAGAGATTCTAAGATCTTTGGCCTGGCTTTGTTACTTGTGAACACACAGGGTGAATAAATAGGGAGACAAAAGCAGAATAAACCTCCTTTTATCAATGAGCTTTACTCAGCAGCAGCATTTTAGTTTTCCCAGGATTGAAATTAAGGCAGCTTTAACACAGCCAGCTGGCAGTATCAGCCAAGCATTACTTCACGGGAGATACTGCACTTTCAGGTTCTCCTGAGTAAAGAGAGACATGTCTGTATTTCACCAGCATACTGATGAGTCTCCTTTCTAAATGTTAAAGTGGTGGCTGTACCAGGCATCGTATTAAATGACCTGGGAGGCAGAATATGGCCTTAAGGGCTGCTGCATTTCAAAACAGCTGATGATGACATACAGTTGTCTGCCTGTACCTGCTAAAACCCTTTCTCAGAAGTGCAGTGAAAAGCAAGAAGAATAGCCTCCAACGTTTCAGTGATGTCCCTCGTTCACCAAAGCAATAAACCACCATCAAACGTCTTCTAGACATTCAGCAGAAATGGGATGATGAGGCAACCTAAATCTGAGAGTGAGGAAATTCATGCTCAGCCAACATACCTAGTACTACACACAAAGGGAAGCCAAACTTGGCCCAGAACTTTTCCAAATGCCACTGACAAGCAAATTCAAATTCTTCTCTACCCTGTTCTTCTAAGTGGATGAAATCTTGCTACTCCTGAAGTCGTAAGCAAAATTCTCTATTGAACAGTGCCTGTAGTTCACCAGCAGGTCACTAACTGGCTTTCAAGCATTTTTCCTATTGGGTAATTCCTGAAACATTCATCAACTGCACAGCATGGTCCCAGCATCTCTGCTTAGTTTTCTCCTGGCAAAGATTGCAGTAGCTTCCATACTGCTGCAGTCATTTACGTTTTGAATAACAGAGCATTAATATTTCTACTTCCCCTATCGGGACTGCCTCTTTGCAGTCTGTGCCCTTCATATTTCCTCACTGCAGCTCTCAGGAAGCAAGAAGCCACTTTGGATCGTTTGAGTATTCTACCACTTTCTGTTTAAGAAACATCATTCTAGGAACAGACAAGTCAGCTGGTGAGATTATTTCGCAGATGCACTTGGCATCGTATGAGGCCATTTTCAGCTGGCAACAGCCTGAATAAACACGTGGTTTCACCACAGAAAAAAAGAGGCTTAGGAAAACACAATGATGAAACCAAGAGTAAGTGACATGCACTGCTAAACTGTTTTTTGGGTGCCCTTCTAGGACTATGAGTATCACACTTCTATGTAGCTCTGCAAGTCCACACTCCCTTTCATGATGCACCCAGCACAGAAGAAGAAGACAGAGCAAGGCAGGGCATGACATAAGGGTATCGATAACCCAGGCAAGTGGCACAATGAGCTATGTAGGTTTAGTGCCTTGTTTCACCTATCAAACTCCGTATTTTATAGGGCAGTAAAAATATTTCCTTGATTACTCAGCAGATGGACTTTCAGTTTTGCTGCTCACGTCATGCTTACGCTCCCATCTCTGTTGTTTTAACAGCTGTAAGACTCACAAGCCTAGTTAAGTATAAAGAACACAGAGTATTTGATGTTGAAGCCTATTATCTTGCCAACTGCAGTCTACACTACAGATTGACTTTGATTTTAGCCAGGTAACTCTTCTCGCAAGAATGTGTAATGAGCTGAAATATTTCCTGATGACTCTGAGTAGTCAGAAAAGAGTGAGTTTGTTATTTGTTCTCTCTAGGCTTATTTGTAGCACCCAAACTGTCCAAGGGGCTTCTACCTGGAGCTTTTGCCTGTGCTCTCTCTGAAGAATTCCCCACCAAAAAAATACAATAAAAACAAGATCCAGGTATAAAAAATTCAATTAAACACTCTTGCTTCAAAGAAGAGTCTTATTCCCAGTGCTGCGAGACTGCAAAGGTACAGTAGAGCGTGTGATTCTGAACCCATACCTAATCCTAAAGAAACACACCACAGAAAGTACTCCAGAACTAACAATGTGCATTTTCTCTTGAACATCCCATGCCATAAAGCATTTGTACTGCAAGCTTCTTGAGGCAGAGACCTGTCACTCTTCATTAGTCCTTAAGACCCAAGTACATTAGGACTTGTACTTAAGACTTCCTTCTTGTTGTCAAAGTTCTCAAGAGCAGATTTGATTATTCTGGTTCTCCTGTGATTAGACACCAAGGAAAAGAAAGTAAAATCCCATTTCAATAACATGACCAATTCCTTGGGGTGCATTTTGATTGTTATCAAAGCAAATCAAAGTGTAGTTTTCTGTGTTTGGGTTTAATGTTTAAGCAGGTGTCCATACCAAAAAATCTCCAGTCTCCTCCAGACTAACTGAACGGTACCTGGAAGAACCTTCAGAATGACATGTTGAGGAAACAACCTGAGCTGTATCTTATATTAATGGCCTCAATTTGTGTCAGGAGAGGTTTGGATTGGATCTTAGGAAGACGTTCTTTACTGAGAGAGTGGCTGGGCACCGGAACACGCTGCCCAGGGAGCTGGTGGAGTCTCCATCGCAGGAGGGGTTTAAAAACCAATCAGCTAGAGCTCTTGAGGCCATGGTCTAGGGGTTAGAGAGATGCTGGGATGAGGGTTGGACTTGATGATCCTGGAGGTCCTTTCCAACCATAATGATTCTATGATTCACAATCCCATAGTCATTAAGGGATAAAAACATCTCTTAGATGAAAAGGTTTTGTTGAATACTCCGTTGGGGACTACAGAAACAGTAATTACTGTCAGGCCAGTAATTTGGGACTATTTTTTTTTCCTAGAAAGAGAAAACCTATGTACAAACTTCCTTAAATCTCAAGAAGAGGAAGTTAAAATCTTCCAGATGGCCACATTCACAATTAACTTGAAAACATATTTTTGAAAACAAATAATAAATCAAACTACTAACCAAGTCTTCTGTGCCCTCACTGTTCCTCCTATACTGCTGACTATGGGGACACTTGCAGTACAAACTCTGAAGCAGTCAGTCCAAAAGGAAAATATTTCTGAAATCTCATTTCAAAAAAGAGAAGAGGGAAGCAGACGGGGCACACAGGATTCAAACAATAGAGCCTTGCCATGTCCGCCTTTGAACCCAGGTCTGTGGTTGTTTAATAGTTCCCACGAGCTCCTTCCATACCCAGAGCAGAAAAGCAGCTGAAACAATGCAGTTTTGATGTGTTTGTACCAGGTATGTTCTTCTGAGATTGCTAAGAGGATAAACCAGCAAGTACCACACGCACAGATCTTGGACGTCCAGGTAAACCCAGTACTGCTTCTCTTTTGAAATAATTTTGAAAAATGATTTTGAAAATCTTTTGAAATCTTTTGAGATCTCATGGAAGTGCAAGTCTCCATGCAGTTGCATCAAATCAGTCCCTATTCTAATGTATGCAAAGAAGGGCTTTCCACTCCTGCAGCTCCATACCTCACTCCCTTTACACTTCCCAAATAATTTCTTCTCAGGCAATTCCAGCATTTATTTCTCCCCCGTTTGCCAGAGCTGCATCATTTAAGACTCAAACTCAAACACTTCCCAAGGGAGCCAAACACCTTTAATTCCTATACACACATATTGTTCTGAATCCTTTACCTGTAAGGTTTTGGGTCAATATTACCACAAGCAAGAGCAATTTTAAGAAAGCCCTCATTTTTGAGCTACAGCAAAAGCAAATATTTTGAACAGTAAGTGTCTGCAAGGCTGGGCAGTTGACAGCCAAACCACTGGCAATTAGCAAATACTGAATGCAACTTTCCTTTAAAAATCTTGAAATGCCAACTTGGACAATCTGTCTTCAATACAAGGGTGCTCTCCAGACGTGTGTGTATAGATATGCCCACACGTGTGCCAGGCAAAGCACTTGTCAGTGTTTACATTCTGAGAGTTCCATCTGTGTTCAGTGTCATTTGTGAACCCATGGCATTGAAAAATTAGTTCAAAATAAACACTTCTGTCTTCAAGCACTGCAAGGAAAAGGCCCCATCCATTAATGGTCTGTAGGCCAAGGGTTCCCAGTCTAGTCTGTGAGACCACAGAGTTTCAGAGAAGCAAACTAAATCTCATGAGACTTGGGATTGTTTTCTAATAGCCAACACCTTCTCTGTATGAAGCCTGTATTTAAAGCTGGAAACTACTTTATTGGCAGTAGAGAAATCACATAGGTATTGGTAGGGCCAGCATCTGTTGACCAGACGTCCCACCATCAAGAGTCCAAGTGTCCTAATTTCCCCTAAAACTCTTCATTATCTAGCCCGTACTATCTACTTGATTCACCAGCTCATCTGGCTGTCTTTGGGGAAGGGTCCAGACTTCTGCTTGTCAAAGAACGTCACTGTATTCTCTTATTAATGTTTCCAAAAATGGGAAAAGTTATGTTTTTATAGCTATCCCTTGCTTAATCTGAAAACACCTTAAAGCTAACTGCACATCTCTCATCGGTTTGGCTTCAGCTAGAAAAGTGGAAAACCCCCTTCCTTAGCAAAGCCTGCTAATCTCACTACCTTCCCCGACCAGCACAAACAAAACCTGTGATAGCAATTCATCCCACCAGTTCAGAAGCTAGAGGTTCAGAGGCTATGGCACTTTCAGATAAACAAGCCCTCTGTTACAAATGAAGCTTTCTCTTTCTGGCCTCATCAGACCTGATGCCCAACGAGAACATAATTTCTTCCACTTGGAATACAAACTGTTACAGTGTGAGTGCATCATGCAGAACTCTCCAGTATTGCTGCTGTCCTTTCAATACCAACAGTGCTAATATCCGGATGGAAGAGTTGCACAGATGAACAAATTAGCTACGATAACACTCAATACAACCTTCTTGACTGTTCAAATACACAGGGTAAACACTGACCTGTAATCTTTCCCAAGTTTGCTGCTGGACTACTGCAGGTGTTATAAAAGGATCAAGCTTAGAGCACGCCATCACAGAGGATAACCTGAGCCTGTATCCGACCCAAGACTTTGCTTTTCCTGTGGACAGCCAAGTTCTTCTACTGCTTTTCTGTGCTATTTGTGAAAAAGGAGGTAAAACATTCTGTTGTATGAAGTGCAATTATAAAGTGGTAGTTTAATCAAAGAAGATTAATTACTAAAAGAGCTATATACATTTCTTTATGTCCAACTGTAAAGCCATCTGACAAAGCTAGCACCAAGGTAAATTAATGGTATTCTATTCTCAAACATGCACACCAACAGATCACATTCTGCTGTTCTATCAGAAAGAGCAGTGTGAACAGTACAGCAGTACAGGGCTTCATGGTACCCACTGGTACTGGAACAGGCTGACTGAATCTCAGTAACAAACCCCACATCTAGATCACCAAAATCACAAAGTGGAGGAAAACCGTGTGGTTTTACCTCCGTATTTCTGGTAATTTAGTCTTTAGGCAGCTCCAATGCCCCTCTGTGCTGAAGGACAAACCTGAAGTCCTCTCTGTGCTGAGAATACATTTCAGCCTTTCCTCCAGACCTATGTCCATTTTACCCAACCAAACCTTTCTGAAAAGCTGACACCTGCACATTTGCTTCTGGGCTTCATCATACTGAGATTTCATCTAGACTGGGCAGGAGTTCAGTAAGAACAAAGGAATATGATCATTCCCCTGCCTAAACTAAGTGGCCAAAGTGGAGGAAGAGGCTTTCTGATGGAAATGGGATAGGACACATGCCTTAGGGAATGCCTTTCCAGAGAAAGATTGGGAAAGCAGCATGAGGAGGATGGAATGAACAGAAGACTGGCAGGGAAAAGAAGAAGGAAGGCAGGCAGGCAGTTTCCTTATACCAAATTTAGAAAAGGAGTGATTTGAGATGAACTGTGGAACCTGATGTAAGACTGCAGTCTGCTTTGCATAAATGCTGAAGTCAGAGGGAACTGTGTACATATAATACTATGATAAACCAAGTTCTAGGCTTCTCACAAAACTACTTATGATAATCTCTCTGAATTTCAGTCCCCCATCAAGTGGGAATAATAATAATCCTCTCATATGGGCAATGTAAAAACAAATTCATTACTGCTTGTGGATACTGCAGTAATGAGCGCCATAAAAAAAGCACAACAGAAGTATTAACTCTGCATTAAGACCAGGGTTTCATTACTTGTGCAATAAACTACAAAGGTGCCTTTTGTTCTCTGTCTACGTTTATATCTGAACAGAATGATGTCTGGGTATTTAATAATCCATAGGTTGTAAGCAATAGGTGTCACTGCAGTAAGAAGAAAGCATTGACCATATGGCCAACAAGGTCACTGACTCAGAACTGAGCAGAAACTAACCTGTGACTGTGTAACTTAAAGGCTACCTGACTGCTTAGATGTGGAGGAAGAAGAGGCTGAAATAATAATTGCAATTCAGAGACTTAGCTGGTAAGGGTCCCTTTGCAGCCTTGATAATTTCCCTTTACCTTGGTGTTCTGTGTGTGCACACCTTCACGCAGGCACTCACAAACCTTCTGCACCAACAATCTGTGGACACTTCTATCTGTACAGATAATAATCTTCAGTTAAGCCAATAAAATACTCGTAGAGTTAACACAGTCAGAGCTACTGCTCGGTGACATTGGCAAGTTTCCTTAGAGCAGAAATTACTAATGTACAAGAGCAGCTTGAAAATTTGTTTTTCAATTCTTTTGAACTTAGCCTAATCTTAAAACAAATGATGAAAGCTCAAACAAAAGCTGATTTTGTTTAATGAACTAACTAAGGAGGTATTGTGAAAGTATTGTGCAACCAATTGCTCAGCTAATTACTGTGAGATCAAATAACTGTTGCCATCGTTACTGGACAGTGTTTTCCATAACCACGTTTATCTCTTCAATAAATCTTTGTGACGCAACAAATATAAAAAGTCGACTGTAAAAGGATTATTAGGTTTTGAACAGCATTTAGTTATGACTGACCTGTCATTGTGCTTGTGTTCCCATGTTTGTCAGAGGATCATAAAAGGTAAGTATCAGCTCAAATTAAGAGCAAAACAGTTAGAGCTCTAGTTTGGCTTTGGGACCATAGTTCAGGTTGCTGATTTTAGTATAACATTTGTTCTGCTGTGTACCAAACGTGTTTGTGCTGATTCATCTACAGCCTATAAAGTATCAAGAAGGCCAGCTTGGAGTTGATGCAGTGAAAGCTACAGTAACTGAAAGCTAAATCCAAAATCAGAGTCATAAACAACTAATACAGAAGTTAAAACAAGAGCCTCCACCACTGCATAATGAAGCAAACCTTGCTGGTCTGATCAAATGCCCTGTAAAGGAGTCTATTCTGTGTCAGGTCATGGGCTCAACGACTGTCTTCTGCAAAACTGCCCTGCACCAATGCAGATTTGATATCACCTACACGTGTGTATGCTCGAAACCCAGAAGATTTCTGACTAAGCTTGGAATAATTTAAATTTGAGAAAATGCTGGTGGTGACTGATGAATTCCAAAGAATAAAAATGGATCCTGGAGAACAGGCTCTCTCAGTGTCTGTGAAATTTTCTAAAATTACTATTGAAATGTTTTCCAGACATTTGTATTAAGTGACAGTTCTGTGACACCCCGCAATTTCATGTGACTCCTGCCAGCTCACACAGGATGCTGCAGAAAGTCCCACACACCAGATGTGCCTCCCAATACGTCTGCTTTAAATTCATGAGCAACTGATGGTCAGTTAGAGCTGGCCACAAATCCCACAGTGAGAAACAGAAAATGGACCGATTTCATACGCTTCAAGACAAAACTCAGGCATGATACCCCTTTGTTCATGTCACCAGCACACTTCTGATTTTCTGATGGAAAAGGAACTTCCCCAAAGACAAAACAGTCTCTCTGTACTAGATGTCCTGAATTTCCTGCTGTGGACTCCAGAATCTGCCCACTGCGAGGGCTGGGAGATCCTATTCTTGCCAGACTTCATGGAAGTAAGAGACAAAGGACAAAGGTCTATCTCAAAGCCTGTTGAAGAGCGGAGGCTTATCTGCTATCGTCACTTCTCTGACTGGCCCAGCAAGGGACGGGAGGTGTAAGACCTGGAATATGGCAGGCCAGAGAAAAAGAGCCAGGTTTTGCAAGGAGAGGTTGCATTAGAGCAGTGTCAGGGTTCTTGATGCAATGTTCCTGACTGTGGCACAGTGGCACAGTCAACCAAGTCAAGCCCCAAGTCAACCCCGGGACATCAAACATCATTTCAGAACACCTTCTACATTTTTCCCAGCAAGTCACGTCATAACTCTCAATACACAGGAAATGTTCTCCCTGAACCAGCTCAGAGAACAAAAATCCCGCTTCAGTTATTTTCACCCTACCTGTCAAACACAAAGACACAAGAAATGAGAGACAATCCAGGAGTCAAAGAGATTCCAGGTCTAGAATAAGTTCTAAATACAAAAAGTGATGTGGATTTCTAGCAAGCTTAGATCTGTGCAGGCTCTACGATGTTTGTTAAACTCTGCAGCTAGGCTAACAAACCTCAAAACCCCACCATCTCTCCATGTTTCTCACACACAAGTGGCATCTCTGTATTCCACTGATGTTTCCTGCTCTTAGGGCTCCCCAAGAGCCTCAGAGCTGTTTCATCATGCTACAAGGGGCTCCAAGGCTGAACTCTGGATCCCAAGTCATCTATTCATGCATTACTGGGTATTTTTTTTCTTCTTTTCTCATTTTCACAGCCTAGAAAGAAGCTTCATTATGAATTTTCCTCAGTTTGAATGCTAAACTCAGCCTAACCCTTGGCTTTACGGTGTTTCTGTAACGAAGCTGCTGTCCTGATGTCCCACGCCTGAAATGTCGACTGGCCCTTACTACAACGATTTTTACTGTAGGAAATAAAATCACTGTTTAAAGATGAAGATAAATTGATCAGCTACATTAATGTCGCCTTGAAAACATGACATTTCAGAAAGCTCACACACCCAGTCAGAAGTTTAAATCCCCAAAGCCATCACCCAGGGCAACTGCGTGTTGTATTAGAGAAGGATAAAGTCGCAAGAATTGCAGGCGGCCAATTCTATCCTGGACTGGATCAACAGACATTTCACCAGCAGGTGAAGCGAGGCGATTCTCTCCCTCTGCTCTGCTCTTGTGAGACCTCACTGGAGTCCTGTGTCCAGTTCTGGAGTCCCTAATACAGTAATGACATGGAACCATTGGAGTGAGGACAGAGGGTGCCATGAGAATAATCAAAGGGCTGGAGCCCCTCTTCTATAGGGACAGGCTGAGGGAATTTGGGCTGTTCAGCACAGAGAAGGCTCCAGGGGACCCTACAGCAGCCTTCCAGGACCTGAAGAAGACCAACAGGAAAACTGCACAGGGACTTTTTACAAAAGACTCTAGTTATAGAAAATGGGGAATGGTTTCAAACTAAACAGGGAGATTTAGCTTAGATCTTAGGAAGAAATTCCTCCCTGTAGGGGTGGTGAGATGCTGGAACAGGTTACCCAGAGAAGTTGTGGATGTCCCCCTTCCCTGGAAGTGTTCAAGGCCAGGTTGAATGAGGCCCTGGGTAACCCAATCTAGTGAGAGGTGTTGCTGCCCATGGCAGGGGGTTGGAACTAAATGATCTCTGAGGTCTCTTCCAACCTGAATCATTCTGTGATTCTAGAATTGTATCCAAAGGAATTAGAATGCAGGAACTCTTTACAGTTTATGTGCATCTTTTAAATCTAGAAGTTAGTGGAGATGGAGACACCTGCTGTAACAAATACAAATTTTTTTACAAAATCAAAATTCAAGTGTTCATTTGACTAGAAGGCTGTGCAGCTCTAGCGCTGTGGTGGATGGAGCAGTATTGATGTCCGGTGTATTACACAGAAGTATCATGAGGTGGAAAAGTTAGCGTGCAACACCTGTCTCAGAAGCACATTTTCCACCGTGAGTGGTGCTGCAGTTTTAAAGCTATTCTCGTGCTTTCACTTCCAAAAGCACTCAAAAGCACCAAGTTTTGCTGATGTACCCAATGCATCTTGGAGCCAGCACCACCTTCCTATGCATTGCAAAGACTGATTAAACTGAGGAACAACTTGAGGGCATTTTGGAACTTATTTCTCCAATAACTTGAAAGCACAAAACCCATAATCCCTGACAGTAACCATTCCATGATGCCAGGCAGCTCTGAAAAGCAGACAGACTGTTTCAGGGAGCAAGAGAGATAATGTGAGGAAGAAAAGTTGAATAGTAGTTGAAAGGAATTCAGCGTTTGGGGAGATCACTAGACTTAGGTTGACATCACCACTGCAATGACGCCTAAGATTTTCCTTTGTAACCTGACTCAGAGGATTACAAAGCTGTCTTTGCTGTACCTTTCGATAGTGTCCATATTTGTGAATCACTCCTTTTAGTAGGAATTTGGAAGGGTTTGTAACATGATATGAAGTTATCCCAAAGGACAGGATACAAGAGAAACAAAGCACACAATTCCTAGCACTGCACACTCTTATATTAAATTCTAGCAGCAGGAAGAGGGTGTAGGGGGTGATGGGGACAAGGGTCTGCATAACTCATATAAACAGAAAACATTCCTTGCACAATGACATAAAACTTGTTCTGTAAAAGACTTCTTCCACAGCTTTTATACTATTTTACTTATTTCCTGGCCTGACTAGCTTTTAACCAAAAGTAGATGTTTTCCCCGACCTATTTTCAAAGCTAACGAATCCCTAAATCCCCCAGTTATGCAATCTTCAAGGATTAAATGTTTGTCATGAAAGAGTCTGGATTTGTTTAGACTGAATAAATTTCAGTGGTTTACATACAGTTCATTGATTAAACTGCATTCACAGACTGCCTGGTCTTGTCACAGGGCGTCTACCGAAGCAGCTCAATTTAGATGTATGTGATATAAGCTTCTGCTCACTGCTAAATCCCAAAATATCTGCATGAGGTGCATCTTGGAAAAGAATGAGGCTCTTTCTATATAAAAAAACCTTGTTCCATCTCTGCAGAAGCATTGCAGTTATGTAACACCCACATCACAGTGGCACCCAAGTGCCAGCATGCTCCAAGCAGCACAACACCAGGTAAAAGGACAATCTCTGCTCTGAAACATGAGATCAAAAAGGCAAGACAAGCCAGGTGAAGGAGACAAACAAGTGGGTTCATCTAGGGGTGGCAGTACAGATGGAGTAACAAACAATAGGATGCACAGGATTTGCAGGCAGTGAGGAAGAACAACCACAATATGCCATCTGCCCACCCTAATTAGATTAGAGATCTCTCTACACAGTACAGTAAAGCAGATTTGGAGAGACACTTCGAAGAGGACAGAACTTCATCTTGGAGCTACTATGCTTTGTAAGATGTCATGAGAGAAAGGATAAAGATGCCCAAGGAGAAGCAGAAGACTGAGACCAGCAACAGAGGCAAGTGTCAGAGACATAGTGAAGTAATACATCACACACAGCAAGGGCTCAGGTTGTCAGACAGGCATATTCTGCTTCTTTAGATTTTACTCACAAGCAGAACATTCTTTAAAGGTCACCTTCCTGCCAGTCTAAGCTAGTGGTTTTACTTCCCATTTATAATGGACTGGAATCTGCTGTTTCCAGTTCAATGGGCTTTACTTCAACTTGTTGGCACCGAACAGTTGCTTTGTACTTGTTAGAACGCACTGAGGTCATGTGCAAGGAAATGAAGATGTCTTTACGGGAAGTGTGAACACTACATGATTTAAAAGAACTGAAAATGGCTTTTCTTCAGGTTTACATGTGAATCTAAATGAGGAAGTCAAGAGTATTTGTTTTTCTGTAGACATAATGATTCCTTCTTGGGTTCCCATCCTTTCTTCCAAAACAGTTTGTCTATCTCTCTAAGGACAGGGAACCAGAAAATGTGAACTGCTTGCACAAACTACTACTTTCACCTGCTCTACTAATAGCTATTTTAATCAGTAGGAATAGAATGGTCATACAGAATTCACCCTCAAACCTCCTAAATCCACACTTTCAGAACATATCCAATGCATCTAGACCTCTCCCCTTCAATTCTGAAGTGAGGAACTTGAGATTTTGTTTTCAATTCATTCCAATAAAGCCTCTGTTCTGTGAGCAGAGACTACAGATTAAAGAGACATGAAATTCCGGTTCAACAAAACCATTTCTTATGGCATTGCAACATATTGACTGAATACAAAGACGTAAAAATAGCACTTCCCACGTTTTGTGCCATTTTCTGTAAATACAGCCTTTTACACAATGACTCGGTCCTTGATCTGGGAATGTAAGTCATTTTCAGTTTCTACCAGGACAGGAAAAACAGCTCCCTGAGCTGGAATCCTCAGCATTGCTCAACGCTGTACCGATAAGCCAGCTCTTTAAAAGAAAGACACACTGCTCACTCACATTCAAGGTGTAAACTCTGAGCAGCTGCAAATGCAGCCACAACCACTACCCCATAGCATGTGACAGACAAGCAGAGCTTTACAGCAGGCGCCGGCAGCAGCAGATTTACTGTATTTATGACAAACTGGGGGAAATTCACAGCTGTCACAGCTGTCGCAGCTGGTGCCTGTGTGTGTAGCATCCCTAAACAAAGACCCTGACCAAGGAGGAAAAGACCAATTCAGTAAAACTTAAAGTACAAAAGTACTCTTGAAAAGAATGGAAATTAAGGAAATGGAAAAGAAAGGAAACAGTTAGGAGGAAACAGTGGTGAGGATGTCTGAGACCTTCAGAAATTCAAGGAACTCTGCAAGTAGATGTCCCTGGGCAGGGTGGCCTCACCACACGATCTTTGGGCAACTAACACTCATCAGAAAATGGCTTAATCGAAGCACATTAATATGAATCATATGTGGTGGCTAGCATGAAGATTAAACACACAATCTATTTCCAGGAAACCTAGCTCACAGAATTAAATCAAGAATACGAGATGAGTAATTCTATGATTCTATGAATTCTATAATTCTACAAGTAAAAAGAGTGGCAAAGGCCTTTTGTTGGTGCTTTATTTTCCTACCTTCTAAAGCAGCGTTTTGAATCCACTGTGGGGTTCTGTTTTCCTAAACCAGTGCAGTGATGACACACTGTCAGAGCAGTTTGAGTTATTTACTGCTACCTAAGCGAGACTGCACACTCCACTGCTTTCCCTGTGGGCTTTATACGGAATAGTTTAAAAGCCTTGCTGGATTATCAACTGAATTAACAGCAACCACCCCGGCTGTTTTGACTTCAACAGGAGGCAGAATTTCAGGGCAAGGTCATAGCCCTTGTCATTAAAAGCTCTCTGCAGAGTCAGCACTGATGGAGGCCCTCCATGGAGCTGGTGCCATACCACAAGGGCACTGGATCTCTAGATGATCTAGATCTCAGAGAGGATGAACTGTTACACTTGAGAAGCTGAGCAGAGTTTAGAAGTCTAATTTAAGTGTTTTCTGCTGATATGTTTGCATTTAAAAAGTTGAAAAGGAAAGTAGCTGCATCCCCAGTCCCTCCCTCTTCTCCCCCCTCAGTGACTTCCAGCTTCTTCTTCACTCTCTCTATCTTGGACTGTTGGGAGCTGCATTGCTGCTGCGGAGGGAGAGTGTTATCGCTTCTAAAGACCTGTGGGAGGAATTGTCAAGGTCTACTGATTTATCCGTGCTCAACTGAAGAGACTCTGAGAATTCTGAAGACTTTTGAGGACCAAGACTTAAGTCAGACAACCACCGTGATTCGAGAGAGAAGCTGCAGTGAAGATGACAATGAAGATGTTTCAGACATTTCCTACCTCAGTAAACTCTAAGAGTGTGTGATGAGAAACTCCATCTGTCTGTGTCTGTATATTGTGGGTTGGTTTCTTCTGATGTGTGTCCGGGGAGCGAATTAAAATGGCTTGAGGCCTTTCTTCTCCAAACAGTCAGTTGTTCCATTGCCTGCAGGTACGTCAGTGGGTTTGATAAATCCTTCCTTTGTGACTGATGCTTTAGCTGGGAGCTCTTGGTTGAAATACGGTCAGGGTCTCTGACCCACAACAGTGATGGCCACCCAGGAGGGACACGTGGGGCTCCAGATAAGGACTCCCACAATGCTGCACCATGGCTTTGGCCACTGCACAAACCAGACTGAATGCCTAGAGGAGGCTCTGATGCCTGGCTGTTTCTCAAGGAAAAGGCACTTCTGGAAGAGCTTGTCAAGCTGGGATCTGGCTAGATGGCACTGCCACCTGGAGAGCAAAGTTTCAGAACATATCCATCAGCCACCGACCAGAAAAGGAAAGCCCACAGGGCTGCAAAGCAAAGCAGTAAGATAAAGCAATGCATGGAAGGACTGTGAGCTAGGGCTCACATCAGTGAAACTCCCATGATGGGCATAGCATTCGACAGGAGAAGACAGCAGGAACAGCTACAGAAGGGACTGCATACACACCGGCTAACACATACATGGCATCTTGAAATCATCAGCAAAATGAGAAACTCCCAGCTGAAACTGACCACGCCGGCAACTCGTTAAAAGCCCACAAGGTTTAAGTATAACGGTGCTGGGCCAACAGGCCCACAGCATGGATTTTGCATTCTTCAGTCTTTCAGGACAGACTTTGAACTAGTTGATAGCATGTTCAAATGCAACACCTGCATTTATTACAGCACTTCAGGTATGCTGGCATTTCGTGGAATCATAAAATGCCTTGGGTTGAAATGGACCTTCAAAGGTCATCCAGTCCAGCCTCCCGTGCATTAAGCAGGGACTTGTCCAACTACACTGCATTTCCCAGAGCCCCATCCAACCTTACCTCGACTGTTTCTGGGGATGGGACATCTACCACCCCTGTCAGCAATCTTCCTGTTAATTTCCTTTGATATATGCTTAAAATACTCGTTTCTGAATATAGAACCCATGCATCTCATCCAGGAAAAGCAAGCCATTTGCATATTTGCTTTCAAACCTCAGATTATTGTACTTCTGCTGGAGAAAGAGCAGGCATGTACTTTCCAGTTCAGCGCCTGAGAAAAGCTAACACAAGTTATCAGTGTCGATGGTTCTAACAGGACCTGGTTTGGATCAGCACTAATGTGTCCAGCAGAACTAAGGACTCCATTCTCCCCCTCTACTGAGCACTGGGAAAGTCTCCCTTAGAGTACTGGGGGCAGTTCTGGGCCCCTCACTTCAAGCAAGAGACTGAGGGGCTGGTGTA
>VZRI01014102.1:0-20149 GCA_013397515.1 Upupa epops | reverse complement strand
TGCTGGAGGGTGTCCAGCATAGAGCAACAAAGATGATGAAGGAAGCAGAACAGCTCCCTGATGAGGAAAGGCTGAGGGAGCTGGGTCTCAGGAGCTTGGAGAAGAGGAGACTGAGGGATGCCCTCATTCATGTCTATAAATATGTGTGGGGTGGGTGTCAGGAGGATGGAGCCAGGTTCTTCCAAGGTCACCTGGTGATAGGACAAGGGGCAATGGGTGCAAGCTGGAACAGAGGAGGTTCCATATCAGTATCAGAAGGACCTTCTTCCCAGGAAGGGTAATGGAGCACTGGAACAGGCTGCCCAGGGGGGTTGTAGAGTCTCCTTTTCTGGAGACATTCAAGACCCACCTGGATGCATTCCTAGACTTGGTCTAGGTGATCGTGTTGTGGCAGGGGGATTGGACTAGATGATCTTTCAAGGTCTCTTCCAGTCCCTGATGTTTCCATGATCTGAGTGCTCCATGCCTGGTTCAGAGTACTGTAAATGCCAACAAAGATGCCTGGCATCTCTGACTTGTGCTAATGGTGACTGAAAACAAGCTATCTTATGTTTGTCCCTAGAGAGATAGGACACACAAACACTATGTCAATTCCCTGATAGCATCAGTATTTGAGTGCCTGCAATTCACAAATCCATGGGTTAGAGGCATGATCTATTTCCTCTTCAACTACATAATAGGTGCATGTGCACTCAGATTCATTCCCTTGCTGTTACTTTATAGCTGATGCGGATTTAGTAACCATATGCAATACTGTGAGTGGCATACAGGTGCACAGCATGCTATGCTGACAAAATGGGTTTGTCATTGAGCAAAGCTGATCATGTAGACGTTCCATAACCCTCCTTGTGGAAGCCAAGATGCCTAACTCTGGGTTCTGGTGTCCAGTCTGAGATCCACAGACATAAGATGGGTATTGCAGCCCTTTAAGACTTCTTGAGCTTCCTTCCTCTACTTTAAATCAACTTAACAGGTTTGGGGTAGTGTGAAGAGGATCTCCACTACATTTAACATCATAAAATGTAAGATGGAAGGAAATCATGCTTTACTATGAGGTTCTTGGTGCCTACAGCTTTCAAGAGGGAACTGAAACAATACAGACATCACCAATTACAGTGAGCAATGAATGCACACGAATTTCTGATGGAACATTCTTGAACAGGAACCAGAGGATGCTTCCTTATCTTGCTATACATTACTACTCTGCATGTTACTGCATGATGCAAGTGTAGATCAGGGAAATTCCACTGATTTCAGAAGCGACACTGACACTTCTCAAAGCCAGTCTGGCTCAACACAAGGACACGCCGAAGAGCCACATGGCAAAGACTGTCAGGAAACATAAAACCAGCAAAGTTTTTCCTTTCTCTGAACTGGAGTACTCTGAAGTTACCATGCAGTGTGACAGGCACTGCTGGATTATTATTTAGTCAGCTTTATCTCAGCTTTTTTGTGCTGGCACTCACTCTAAACCATGACCAGGAGTAGGGCTCTACTTGAAGTAGCATTTCCTTTGATCCAGGTTCATAAAGTCTCACATATGAATGATTAAAATGAACGTGCTGATTAAAAAGATCCTTCTGTCAAGGACAGTCACACAAATACTCAGGTAACAGAAAAAGAGAGTGCATAACCAAAGTTCCCTAAGTTTACCTCTCCATTGAGCCTTATTCTGCTTCTTTCTCCTCAATAATAATAACAACAACTATTTCTAAGCGACTCCCCATTTCCTTCATAGATTTTATACATTCAGGGCTGATCTGAAAGCTAGGCTGATATAAAAGCAAGAATTATATCCTGACAGAATTTTGTAATGGAATAAAATGTAGATCTTTTAAAAAAACAGATGAGAGCCACAAAAAGAGATAAAGAGTTTACCCACTGATAGAAAGGGCAGATATTTATAACAGGAGACACCTATATCTGATGCTCCTGATTTAAATACCTCAGTCAGCTGAGTGCCTTTGCCATAGGACCAAAGGGTCGGTATCAATCAGTATTTCCTTCTACAGTTGTTTCCATTTTTATACATAGTTAAAATACACACTGAAGAGAGACAGAGAGACAGGGAGAGATTTCAGGGCTGCAGATCAGTCGCCTACTAGGCCAAATGTCAGTCTAGCTCTCATTTTAAATCACTAAGACTGAAATCCAGGTCTCCTCTGCTTCAGGTTATTCACAAAGGAGACAGGCTGTTTGAGGAGGCAGGTTGATTCTTCTTTCATTTTAACTACAAATTCCGTATTAAATTTCTAAATGCCAAAGTAACAAACTTCTTATTTTGATCAATCATATTAGGAAGGCAACTCTTTAATTGAAGAGATGTTCACCAGAACCACTGGCAATCAATGTTGATCATTAATCCACAGACTTATTTTGAATGCTAACTTCTGCCTTTTATCCCATTAAGAAGAAAAGTTCCGATGGTGTCATTAAATATAGAGTTGGTCCCTCTTTGCCAACCAAGGGTACTAGCTGTGACAGTACTTTTGCAACATATATATTCATTTCAGCTGCTCCGTAGCTCCTATTGCTATAGTATTTGAGCATCCTGTTTCTCTAGTTCTTGTCTCTAGCTTGCTTCTCTCTCCAGTAAACCTGTGAACTGACACATTTGTATCTCAGACATCATCATCACTTTAACTCATTACTTTACAGTCTCAGGCCCTGATCTCCTTATCCTTCAAAACTATAGCTCACTGCTGAGTAAGCCAGCTGGTTCTTTCCAGCAAATATCCAGACAGGACAGTCCCAAAAGGATAAAACCATGTGTTATGATTTTCAACCCTTTAAACTCAAAAAAGTCACAACAAATAATCAAAGGGTCACTTTCGGGACACAAGAGAAGCAGGCAATTGAGATTTGCGATGCAGAGGGGACACGGCTACTGTGCTCCACAGGGCTCTGTCTCAAGAGCCATACAGATAGGGATATTTATGTAGTGAAATTTCAGATGTAGCTGTAAGGCTCACACCCCCCAAGATGTTAGGCACCTCACTCCCAGCGATCTGTTCTGAACCTCCATAACCTACTTTAATACAAGACTGCAAACAAAGAACTGAAGGGTGGTCTCCTAAACTGCAAGCAAACTTTCTGAGTGCTGGATCATCTTTCATTTCTTTACTACGTTAAGGGCTGCCTATAAGGAATTTTGCATACATCAAAGTGCATGTCCCCCACACACTGCTGCACTGTCACAACACCAATCCCACTTCCAGTTAAAAGTTTCAGCTTTTCTGCTCAAGCTGTTTTCCCATAATTAGGAATTTAAAATTATTATTTAATATGAAAAATACACTATTACACACATTATTTTTCCTGACAACAGAAGTAAGTATAAATATGAAAACAGACTAAAATGTTAGGTACAACCAGAGAGAAACCCGGGCCTGCAAATCAAGTATGTGACTCCACACATGCAACTTCAGCTACTTACTCGAGTTTCATCTCTGTTATATGATGAGGAATAAAATTAACTTGCCTACCTCAGTGTGGTGTTGTGAGCATTAACTGGATAGAAACTCGTAAAGCATTATACTCTGCAACGTCTTGTTGCAGCTTGTTTTCTTATCCTACCAAAAGCAAATCAGAGACTTTCTTCTTTCCTGGAACCTCCATGCAGACCAGCTGATGAATGTAAAGATGTTGCGGTTTTATCCCAGCCAGCAACTGAGCCCCACGCTGCCATTCTTTCACTCCCCGTGGTAGGCTGGGGCAGTGAATCAGAAGGGTGAAACTCATGGGTTGAGACAAAGACAAACTGGTAAAGGAAAAGCTCTGTGCGTAAGAAAAGCAAAGCAAGGGATTCATTCACTGCTTCACACTGGCAGGCAGGCTTCTGGCCACTTCCAGGAACGCCAGACCCATCATGTGTAACTGTGTCTTGGGAACATAAACATCATCACTCCTTTGGGGAAGGAACATCCCCTTTCCTTCTTCCCCAGCTTTCTGTGCTTAGAGTGACATCAGCTGGGGTCAGCTGTACCAGCTGTGTCCCTTCCCAGCATCTTACATACCCCCAACCCACTGCTGGGGTAAGACGCAGACAGGGCCTTGACTCAGGGTAAACACCGCTCAGCAGTAGCTCAAACATCCCTGTGTTGTCAAAACCGTCTCAAGCAAACTGTGGTCCCATATGAGGGACCACAGAAAATCCCCTCTGTCCCAGCTGACATCAGCACAAAACGGAGTCCCTTTCACAGTGCTGTTTTTTCCTACCCCAAATTAAAGTGTTCAAAAGCCCTTTTTTGTTAACATCTTTGTTTCTCAGGGTAAATTTGTACACCAACAGGGCATGGTGGTGCCTACTTGAACATTTAATAGCAAATTTTAGATCTCCTTCTTTCCAAATATGTGTTTATTAATAACAACCACAAATCTGTCCCAGAAAATGTTAACAAATTATTACCCACATTTTTTCCTTTCAAAACCTCTGCGTCTGTTTGTCTTCTGTGGGAAGCAGGGCTTGACCACTGCGCTGCCGCTACTTCTTAAACCGCACCACAACAAATGTTTGTTCCCCATCAGAAAAAGCAATCACCTTTCCTGCACTGGTCAGATAGACCTCTTGAATCGTTTGGCATTACCAGCAACGCTGTCATTCACACAGATCTGAATGCTGTCTATGAAATGACTGCTGCAGCATGCATCTGTTGGGTAGCTAGCAAGGATTCCAAAGTCATATTCTCAGCTGCTATAAAAGGGCTATGAAACCTGTCATCCCCTGTCTACCGCATGTGAAACTAAACCTTCAGCAGATACAACCGTGGCAGCTAGGGTCGCAGGAGTAGAGATTATCCCTCTTGATTAGCTCTTCTCACAGGGTATCAGAAATTGAACTTGGTACACAGAGATTAAAGACAGATCTGACTTGCATTTTGTGGAGGCAAAATTCTCATGCTCTGTGCCAGACTATGCCTCTGACAGATAGATGCGGAGGGAGATATACACTGGCATGAAATAAAAAGCCTTGGCACTACTACTTTAAACAGAAGGTGCGATTTTAAATTTACAGAAGTACAAAATGCAGAATTTGAGATCCTGTGGTAATGATGCCTCAGTTCCTGCGGGGTCAGTCCTGCACAGTTCTGAACAGTAGTTACATTCCAATAAGGAAGTGAAGCATGACAGCAATTTCACTCATTTCAAAGGATCTACTCATGCCATTTAATTGAAACAACTTGCTTAAGCACTTCACATCATCAGAGTGAGATCGTGAAGCACTCTGCAGACTCAGGATCCTTCACTGTAAGGAGAGAATCAGTCAGGTAGGGTTAAGGGCTCCAAAAGTTTTCCTATTGCATGTGATCATTTAGAACTCTCTGATATTGCCAGTTAGTGAATATCCCTCCCAAGAGCTCAATTAATTGCAAAAAAATTATGTAGCCATTCTGGGGTACAAGAAATAATTAAAAAATAGAAAGAGAAATTAATCAACACTTCCACTGCTGACACTCGAAGCAGGGGTGAGTAGAAAAAATGGTTCCCACTAAAAAGTGGGAATTTAGGAATGTAAAATCGTTCTGAAAACAGATTTCAGAAAAGTGATTTCATGTTCACTTAAAACCTGTCTGACAGTGTTTTGACACCCATCATCAGAGGTGGAGATTTTAAACCAGTTTGCACAAATTTCAGCTCAAGTAGCTGCATAATAAAGGCTCACAGATTGAGGGAAAATGCCTGCAGACTGTGTGAAAGATGAACAGAACAGAACAGAGACTGCTCTGAGGCATGAGATCATCCCGACTGCCGCACAGATGCACCTTCCCTATTACATTTCTGCACCTTAGCTGCTGCTGAAGTTTAAAGCTAAGGTCTCCCTCTTGCAGAACTGCCTACAGAAGAGGGCAATCTGAAGGTGATACAGTGCTGTTCTGCTATCTGAGCATTAGAGCTGGCTGTTACATGTCAGACGGCAGGGAACAAGCATGCAGCTCCCTTTCATCACTGTGGCAGCAAATACCAAGAGAGAAGATGGATTAGCTTTCTTAATATTCTGTTCAAATAAGGTTATATTTAACTGCTTCACACTCTGCTCCATACCTATACTTGTTGAGATAGTTCTTCTCCTTCAAATCCTAGGTAATGTCTAAGGAGCAAGACAATGTGAGAAGGTAACATTTCTTCATCCAGATATTCTAAACTACAAATGTCGAACACTGTACAAAAGTAATTTAATAATTAATGGAAACTCATAATGCAAGGCAAATAATTTCAGCATCTACCCACCTGCTCCTTTGAGAAGGAAAAGGCTGAGCCAAAAGAAAACTCCAGGAAAATCTATCTGAGAAAAGTTTGCTTGAAGTTTTGTGTTTTATCTGATTTAGTAATAAAATCAAATCCCAGGAAGGAGCTAAAAATTGGACCTTACTGTTTACATGTGCTTAAAAGAGGCACAGAGTTATGCATCAAGTTGTGCCCAAACCTGGAACGACTAATAACTGACAACCAAACACTCAGCAGGTAGTTGTTGATGAAGTTACCAATACACGTAACTCACATCTAGTAGTTGTGATTTGCAGACGTGCAAATAGTAGACCTGACTTAAGCATGGTCACCAAATATTTAACAGTCTGACCTTCTTGTTCCCCTTATAAGAGGAAAAAGCCCAACCTTTACATGTGTTGTGCTGTAGTGTAAATCACTTCATCAACATTAGTACAACTCTTTTACAGATGTTATGAATCTCAGCTCAGCTGGTATTGAAGCCCAGAAATTCCTGCCTCTGATCTCACTCCTTCTTTACAGCAGTACTGCTCTCTGCACTGCAGATGTGGCATCCTAGGTACCAGTGACTGTGTTCAATTACACATCTCAGCAGAGTGATTTAGTACATAGAGCTCAATATTAAGAAGAAGCTTTCTGTACCAGATGGAGCACATGTGTCAGTTTAGCCTCTCTCAAAGATGTTCAGATCATAGGCCTGATCCTCTAAGAATGTGATACTCAGTTAAAGGGGTCCTTCTCAAGTCCGTGTATGAGTAAGAAAAACACACAGAAGGAAAGAGGGAGGATAAGGGTAACGGCAAGAAGTTCACCTAAGTACAATAACTAGAGAAACTGGACCGTCTCACTGGCTCCAGGTCACTGTATCATACAGATGCAGATATGTGAATGGAAAGCGATTCCACTCAACTTCAGTCACAAATTATTATGAATTTCTGAGAGCATTCTGAGCAAAAGAGCTTTCAGAAGAAGAAAACAGGCAAGTGGTTTTATGGCGGATCAATGGATTGTTTAGACAGAAAACGTATCACTGCTGCTGAGTTTAAGGCTGCAGTGTTGTGCTTGCTTTGAATTTTCTCCCTGTTCTCTCCCCATGCTGGCATCTAGTTATCCACTGCAAAAGACGGTGGCCTGCAGCAGTTTGAATATATATCCATTACACTGCATCCAGGACTGTGAAAGCCCACTAACAATTTACTATTTGGCCTTTTAAATTGCATTCAATGCTGCAATGTGAGCAAATGGGAAGGATTTAGCTCTTCAAAACCATCATAAATTCTGTAACACTCGAGCTGTGCCAGTCAATCTACAGTCCATGTACCGAACACAGTTCATTCATCATCATGCATTTCACTTTCGGGCATAGTGTGACCTCTAGGCACAACAAAAACAAAACTCTAAGTGGCTAAGAAGACAACTCTGGATTGTATGCAGTAGTAGCATAATGATGTTCCCCTCTTGTTCTTTGTAGAAAAACCAGTACTGTTACTGTGCCTGTTTAATTTGAGCTTTTTTCAACAGGTCTGCCAGCTGTAACTCAGTTCCTCAGCCTGAGCTGAATGTGTTAGCTGGGCATACACTCCTTCCTCTGGCAACTTCAGGGTAGAAAGTAAACTCAAAGTCAGTTATCAAGATGTTATCTTCTCAGTTAAATACCTGGAAATTAGGAATTACAACATAATGGGGGAGCAGTAATGATTTTATAGTTATGCAGGCAGTGAAAATCACACTGTTTTGTGGTCTGTAACTTTGTCCGTTCATCCTTAGAGTAGTGCCAAGAGCTTTATTAAACTCAGAGATTAGTGCTAATACTCAAATCCAAAATCTTGAAAACCATAAAGATGGGAAGCAAATATATTGAGCCCTCAAGCTTTAATCCTAGGGAGTCTTGAGATACCAGATCTAAAGTTTACCTTGCCAGGCATGTCCTCACACTTCATAAATCTCTATAGAGAAGGATTCCAAAGTCCAGTGAAGTGGGCAGGAACATTGTTTCCACTAGATTCAGCGGGTCTTGGATAGGGCTCCAAAAAAACAAAGCTCAAGGAAAGCTACAGGAGAGCATCCAGAGTATCATTTTCTCATGGTATAAATCATTAATCTGTAACTCGTGAAGTTCCTGTGATACGTTTATGTTGAAATCAAAATGTAGGGTGGGAGGTGATAGGTACAGGGGCTGAGGGACACTAAGCAGAACAACAGGATTTCAAAAGATGGAATCATAACTGGGGAAGAACAGCACAAACAGTGTTAGAGCCCATGAACTGTCCCAGCAGCAGTTAGCAGCGTGCTATTTTAATGGCTGCTATATATATGGGCAGGGCAAGAAAAGCACATGACTTTCTGGGGTTGCATAAACTCTACAACTGTTCACGCTCCGACTCTTCTGATAATTCAGGCACTTGAAAATTTCAACCCTTGATAAAGAACACTCGCTAAGAAGAGCAGATTTTTGTCAGCTGCAGTGCTCCGTGGTGCGTGCATAGGAGCTGTAAACCTGGGAACACACACAGTAAGCATTCTCCAACAATATAGTTCCACAATTAAAGCTAAAGGTCTTCTTAGAATTGCAACACATCCTAAATTGTGAAACAGGAGCAATTTGTTGAAGCGACAAAAGAAAACAGCTTACCTCATCCCTTTAAAAGATCCTATCAGTTCAGGAAAAAAAAGGGGGAAATCTTCAAATGAAAAAGCCCACCTTACAAAAAACCTTACGTGAAGCAAGAGTTTCATGGTCTTTCACATAGCAAGAACTGTGGGAGTCTCCTTACAATTGCCAATTACCCCAGCTTTTTTCTACACCGCCATCAAGTGAAGTACGTTTCATAGTAAGAACAGTCACCTCGGTGTCAGCCATACACCCTGCGGACAGTTAGTCACACCGCATCGTTTAGCATTCAGAGAATACAGAGAAGTAATTTTTAAGAAAGTCTTACATTGTTGTCTCATCTGTTTAAGCTGGTCCTTAAAATACATGTATTTTTCATTCCTTTGCAAATCTGAGTCACTGTTGCTGTTCTCCAGTGCAGTGAATTTTTCTTTTACTAAACACTTCAAATCTGGGATATCTTCTGGTTTTTCTCGTTTTATCTGTGAGGAACGAGAAACAAAATGTTGTTTGTTAGGACACTGAAAACACAACAAAAGGCATCAACTGCAAACTCCTGAACAGCATCTCCGGTTAGGTAGTTGCCACACTCCTCTGAAACCATTACCTCCAGGAGATTATTCCAGCCGAAGTAACTATTAAACACAGAGATTACTTCTCCGCATCAAGTAACTCAGAGCATTTCTCACACCAACAACAGGGAACACTGAACACTGCAGTCAAATTGACCTTCTGGAGCAGTAAAGGTCAATGTGCTAACACAGCCCATTTCTCCAGCCAACACCAGATTCCAGGGAATTGCACCTTCCACAGGTCTTTGTAAGAACTAGTCTGCAGGTGGTTGGGACTGCAATAATGCAATAACCATCAGCAACAGCATCAACTCTGAGAGAAGGCGGACAGGCATATGTTAGATCCTTAATGCCAGGCATCTTCTAAACCAAAGGCTATTTCTATCCCAAACACATGCCAAAACACACTAATCAGAAAAAGAGGAGGTACGCAGCATTTCTGCTGAGCCACTCTTCTCCTGCACACACTAGATTCTGCCCCTCAGCAGACCATGGTACTACGCATAGTGGAAGACAGGAAAAGAGTCTACTGAGGGAAAAAATGGTACACTCATGTCAGACTGAGTAACAAGGGAGATGGCTCAGACAATTGGAAGACAACCCCTGAACCCTGCACCTGGAAATGCTCTGTATGGGAATGGAAACTGCAGAGCCTGAGAACAGGAGAAGTTCTCCTCCCTTAAAGAGTCACTTACCAATGTTTCATCCACAAGATTCCCCCTACTATCAGGGTGAACTAAAACACCAGCTGGTAGCGAGTATAAAAGGGAGAGATTTGAATGCTGCTTCACCATCAGCCCTCCCCAGCCTGCAGCCAAGAAGAGAGACTGAAAGTACTGCTGAAGACACCAAAAATCTGTGAAGCTGGGGAAGCAAAGGGACTGATTATCTGTCATCATTCTCCCCTCCAAAAGACAGCCAGGGAGCTGCAGAGCTGAGGAGCAGGAGGAGTGGGGAGAGCCAGAGCCTGCAGTCTGGGGGGATGACTCCACTTAACTCCCTTCTCTCCCTTTCCCCTTTTCCTCTCCTCTGCTCTCTGAGCTGGGCATCTGGTAACCATAGTAATTTCTGTGCCTTCTGAGTTCAGAATCCGATAATCTCAGTAAACTTTGACTTTCATGTAGAACTATGGAATAAATCTCCTTAATCTGAACTCAATCCATGAACCTGAGTCACTCCCTTCCCTTAAGACTGAGATGTGTCAACTTGTGTCGAGTCTGCAGAGCCCTAGGAATTCCCGTGGAGTGCATTTTATTTCAGAAGCCAAAGAAATAATACATGTTTGTGTAGAAATGGACATTGCAGAGATCGAAAAGGCTACATAGCCAAGAAAACTTTTCCTTTTCATTAAAGCAGTACACTGAACTATGTCTGCTGACAGTGAGCTAGTGTGGCACCTGTACTGCAGGCAGACCCAAGTTGTGGCAAGAAAAATAAGAAAAACCCGTGCATGCAGCTTCCAAAGGCACCCAGGGATAAAAGATCTCCTACCACAACATCCAACTGTCAATGGGAAAGGCCTGAGAATACTTTGGTAACAAAGGAGCACAATGACTGTAAAACACCAACAGCATGGCGTCACTGATGCTCAGACTGCTGCATAAAGGCAAGCACTGGAGGAGCAAAACGTCTCACGCCCAGGACACTGGGGGCAATCACACACACAGAAATGATTTGCCTCTGGCAGCATCCTAGCAGACCGCTGCAAGAGGCCTATTATGACCAAACCAGCACACATCTGGAGAAGAAACTTGGCTGTCAGAGATGTGAGCACAAGAAAGGAGTTACTAAATCAAAATACATGTAAAATCCAACTCATGATAAAATAATTACTTGATCTGGATAACATGTAGTGGAAACGTATTCCTTTGGGCTGGCTGTAGAGATGCTCTGTCTTCACATGACAGTAACACAACTGCAGAACCATGCACACATGCAAAGCACAAAGAACAACTTGTCACCAGGACTTGTCCTCATCACAAGTGGGAGCACTATGGTCAGACACTATATAGAAGAAGCAGCTGTGTACACTAATAAATTAGTGAAGTACTTGTTCGGCTTTAGCAGCTGAGCAGAATCTGACAGCCCAATCTGAGTGTTTTCTGCAGAGAAGTTTAAAATTTGGGTTGAAAAAGTTGAAAAGGAAAGTGGCTGCTCTCCCCCTCTTCCCCCCACCCCTCAGTGACTTCCACTTTCTTCACTTTCTCCCTCTTGCTGTCTGTTGGGAGCTGAGTCACTGCGCTCAGAGAGAACGTCCTCTCTTCTGAAGACCTGCAGGAGGAACCGTCAAGGTCTACTGATTTATCTGTGCTTAACCAGAGAGACTGTAAGAATTCTGAACATGGAAGACTAATGAAGATGGAGACTGAAGGCAGACAACCACTGTCATTTGAGAGAGAAGCTACAAGGAATGATCATGATGCTTTGGACATTAGTCTCGGTTAACTCTAAGAATATGTGATGAAACTCCATCTGTCTGTACCTTTATCTTGTGGGGTCGGTTTCTTCTGATGTCTATGTGTTTGGAGTGAATTAAACTGTCTGGAGGCCTTTCTCTCCAAACCGAGTCAGTTGTTCCACTGCCTGCAGATCCACCAGTGGTTTTGTTAAACCCTCCCCTTGTGTTTGATTCTTTTCCTGGGAGCTCTTGGCTGAAATACGGTTGGGGTCTCTTCCCCATGACATTGGTGGTGACCCAGGTGGGATGCAGGGGGATCCAGATAAAGGACACACCACACGACACCACAGCTATGTGCTTCAAAGTTGTTGATATTCAAAGAGTAAAGGGAATGATGTGGATACTGATTACAGACATCCATTGATACAGATTATCATCCTTTCTCTCCATAGGGATATAGTTATACTTTGATATAGCTACATGAAGCTTTTTTAATCTATTTTTGATTCATGGAAGACTTGAGTACAGAAACTTGCCAACAGAGAGTGATAACTGAAGAGAAGAGCACAGTCAGTGCTAGTTCAAGCAGTGGTTCTCTCAACTGCAGCTTCCCAAACTAAAGGACTTTACACACATGAGTAGAAAACAGCAGGAACTGTAACATCTACTGTTACCTCAGCAAAGAAGACAGATGTTTGAGAACTGCATGGTATGCAGATGAATATGAATATGAATATACTTTGCCCCTGCCCATCATGGAGCTACAAAAATGTGTATGTCAACATCTCTACAAACCTCATGAGAGGTTTATACATCACCTCCCCTTGACCAAGACAATGATTAAGGGACTGGGACACTTGCCTTATAAGGAAAGACAGGAGTTTTTTAGTCTGGAGAGGACAAGAACACAAGGGGACTTAATCACTGTCTATAAATCCATGAGGGCTGGGTGTCAAGATGAAAGAGACAATCTCTTTTCACTTGCACCCTGTGACAGGACAAGGGGCAATGGGTGTAAACTGGAGCACAGGAAGTTCCACCTCAACATGAGGCAGAACTTCTTTACTGTAAGGGTTACAGAGCACTGGAACAGGCTGCCCAGGGAGGTTGTGGAGTCTCCTCCTATGGCAACTTTCAGGACCCAGTGGGTGTGTTCCTGTGTGACCTGTCCTAGGCTGGTCCTGCTCAAGCAGAGGGTTGGGCTCAATGACCTCCAGAGGTGCCTTCCAACCCACAATGATCTGTGTCTAACTACATAACTGCAGTCACACAGCTTGCTGCCGTGTATCTAACGAAGTAAAAGCTAGCTTGCTAAAGGCAATATGAACAATGCCACCAGTCATCAAGGAAAGGAAAAACTTTTCAGACCAACTATATTTCTAACAGCAACACTGTGCACAGAGTCCAACAGTGCAGCACATGTGGATAGGCTCAGCCAGCCATCCAATATAGGAATCTGAACAGTGAGAGAGATGTTCAAAGAATTCTCTTTCCTGTAGTTTAACTTGCTAATTTTCCATGTAGATTCAGTTTCTCTTCACCTCTAGATTATGCTTCCATTAATATGATTAGTAGAAACAGCACTGCTAAGCACATACCACACCGTACTATCAAGTGTGCTATTACTGGAATGCCAGGCAGACCTTTTGGAAGGCCAACACATCACAGACAAATAAGAAGGCACGTTCACCCACACTAACAGCGTGTCAATACGTTTGCTGTGCACAAGCAACTTCTCTTTGGTACTGCAAATCCTGTTCCTTGAAGACAGCTGAAAACGGTCGAACCCAACAACAGGAACAGAAACGTATGAAAATAAAGGTGACATCAGTCCGAGCTCCTTACAGTGAGACAGAACTGTGACATCTTAAACACTGCATCGGCAGAACACCCTTACAGGTACGTTAGAGTTTTCTTAGCTCTCACCACCCACTCCTACTCCACAGATTCGTGATGGATGTAGTGATTGTGAGATCTGCGTAACACAATGTATGAGGACAATACAACTACAGGCCATGGCTAAGGAACAGGGCAAAACTGTCAATATTCAGGGCAGCAAGTTGGGCTCATAGGTATTTTTGTTCTTGACAGTGTGTCACATGCACGCGTCCAGCTGAAGCCATCGGCATGTTGAATTTGTCGGTGAAGTTACCTCACATGGGAACCATGAACGGTGTGCTAAACAAACGACTGTCCCTTCAGCAGCACCGTCAGCCCAAAGCAGCATGCTAAGTAACACCTCGCAGTAATTAGTCAATCCATTGAGAGTTACACTGATTTTGAAATGGGGTGGAGGCATACACACCCTACAAAGCATCCTGGAAATGACACAGAACTATGAACTGGGAGTGTTCAGATCATACGGTGAAAAGAGTATCAGCCACAACAGCTTGTTTACAGCAGTAGAAAAAGCCAGAGCATTTGCTGTGACAGCCCTACACAGCGAAGAACCACATGGGTATTTACATGGGAGCTCTGAAGTAATGGGAGAAGAGGCATGTTGTATGTGACAATTACTGGTACTCCATACCAGTACTCCCAGCAGTACTGACAGAACACACTTAAACGTTTAGAAAAGCTTAGCTGTGGTTTATCAATCAAAACCACGTTTCTCATGGCAGTACACCACATCTCCAGGTCACGGCTGACATGTTCAACGGGCAAGGTGTATGAAATGAGCAACTTCATGTCAGGTCTCTGACTGCTGTCAGCATCTGTCTGCAAGAATGAACCTTCCTCTTGCAGGTTCTCTCACCGCTAGCCTCCAAAACTCAGCTTTTTTGAAACACCAGTGTGCACCACCTAACGTAACAGCAAGGCTGGGGCTTCCAAGGGGCACTCTGAGGAATTCTTATTTCACCATTTCCCATACCCACCAAACGGAAAGCAAGTACTTCTGTTTCAGACCAGGCCAGGACTAGTGGGGCCACAGGTACTACAGACTAAAACCGGACTAGCCTGCGCTATTAGTCTAGGTACAGCAAGGGATCATTGTCAGTGGCATTCAGGAACTTGTCTGTGCCAACATTGTGTCCCAAAACACTTTACAATATTCTATAGAATTCATCCCAACTGCCCATGTTCCACCGGCTGTCCTTTCCCAATGGGGAGACCATGGCATGAACAGTTGAGTTCTGGACTAAAGTTGCACAAGGAGACTGTCAGAATCCAGAATAAATCAGTCCTGGTTCTGTGCTTCGAGCACAAAGCCATCTTTACATCTTCTCCTGTAGCTGAGGAAAGTTCAAATTAACATGTGCATTTGCTTTGCTCTCCACAAAGAGGCCTGAAAGAGCTTGTGGCCGCTTGGCAAACACCGTGATAAAGGAGCAGCGCTCTGTGCACCACAAAGGTCTACCACTGGACTTGGCATTGCAGTGCTTCGACATATGATAAACCACGGTTATTTTTCTGTCCTTTACTCTCCCTCCGGCACAGAAGACATTCAGCTGCAGGTTTTTACTGCCATTGCTCTTCCCAGGTACTCCTTCGGGGGACTATCATTTATGCCCTTGGTTTTGGGGACTTTGGCAGTGCCATCTCTTTGATTTCTCAGGAATTTCTTGCCCTACTGGAACCACCTCAAGGGTGCCTCAGACCAGTGACACCATCTGCACAAGAACCATCTTCCCCAAGAAGTCTCACTTAGTCTTTCAAATCATACATTATTAGTTCGTTCCCACAGGGAACTAATTTGGACTTGGAAAGTTTAATTTATGCCTATTATTTACATCTGGTACTTGCGAATTAAAGAAACATTCCTATTGCTAATGGCCTTTTTAATGACGATGGCAGCTGACATGGCAGAATGCCTTCATTTTCCAGATTCCTTGTTGTTTCATTTATGAAAGGGAGGGTGATTAGTCACTCGGTGCTCAGAAGCTCAGAGGTGTGTAGTTACCTAGGTATTTATATTCTTTTGGGACAACCCAGAAAAGGCTACGCTGATGCATCTCTGGCTAACTCTAATGAACTGCAAGGAATGCAGCCTCTGCTCACACTGGGGCCATGTGCCTGCGTGTGTTCAGGGCACTCTGACAGCAGCTGTACATTTCTGAAAGAAAATCTCATCATCTCATAGCTCCTGTTTGGATAGACAAATTCCTTAAGGGTTCCATATTTTTTGGGCCCCTCACTTCAAGAAAGAGACTGAGGGGCTGGAGCAGGTCCACAGGAGTAACGAGGCTGGGGAAGGGACTGGAGGAAAAGGCTGATGAGGAGGAGCTGAGGGAGCTGGAGGTGTTCAGCCTGGAGAAGAGGAGACTCGGAGGGGACCTCTCTCTTGACAACTCCCTGAAGGGAGGTTGTAGTCAGGTGGAGGTCAGGCTTTTCTCCCAGGGAACTAGCAACAGGTTGAGAGGAGAGGGCCTGAGGCTGCACCAGGGGAGGGTTAGGTTGGATGTTAGGAAGCCCTTCCTCATGGAAAGGGGGATAGGACCCTGGGAATGGACTGCCCAGAAAGTCCTCATCCCTGGGGGGTGTTGAAGGACAGCCTGGATGTGGCCCTTTGTGCTCTGGTCTAGGTTATAGTTATGTTGATGTCAGGTCATGGGCTGGGCTGGATGAGCTCAGAGGGCTTTTCCAGCCTCAGTAATTCTGTGATTCTCTGTGTGACAGTTACTTGTCTCTGTGAATTTGATATTGTAAATGAACTCAGGCAAGATTTTTCAGAGAGACACTTTCAGGTACTCAGGACTTGGGATGACTAGCCAAAGACATCCTAACAGAGAGCCACTTTCGCCAATTTAGGTATCTCACCATTACTGAATTGACATCTGACACAGGCATATCTATAATGTCCTGTTTCAGAGAACAAATGCCAAGACTTGGCTATCTATAGCAGTAAGCTTGGACAGTCATAACACCCCCCTGAGCATCTCTATCAGATAAAAATAACTGTTCTTCCTTTATTTACATCTGCTATGTAACAAAATCAGCCAAAAAGGCATGCCACAGCTCTTCCTTGTGTAGCAATTCCTACGTCCTATTATTGGACCCACACCTCACTAAATAATTTATGATCACAAATACACAGCCTTGCAACACACACATTTATTTTACCGGAGGGCAAGTCAAAGTTTGCTGTGATTATTTATTATAACATTCCTTTTTTCACTGAGAGGGAAAATAACACGGGAGCTAAGTAAATTTGTGCATTGAGTCACACAAACACTTTGTGAATCATGTGAGAACCAACTCTGAGTGAGTCACCCCTGTAACTGAATCAGGCTGCACAATTTCAGCTCAACCTAAACAGTCATTTATTATTCTTCAATGGCTGGATTAAAACCCTTAGCAAATACCATATCATGTGTTGACACGCAAATAAAACACAGCACTTGGAAACATCCACAAGGGCAGTCAGAAAGGATATCATCATTCAGCAGCAGCAACTGCACTAGTTTGAACACACTTTAGCTGCACTCAGGATTGCCTGAGGGGCCACATCTGATTCAAGAGATTCAACACCTCTGTACATCATGGCTGCAGGGCTGGGACTCCTGTTGAGCAACACCTTCACAGACAATTGTGAAATGCCAAGAGAGGCATATTTATACGAGCTGACCCATCCTTATGACACACACTGCCTATTAAACTGGGCCAGCACAACAGCAAGTGACTGTCAGTGTGTTTCAGGCATCCCAAAACTCTGCAGCATAAACAGTCTGAAGGTGAGACAGGGTTGCATGGCAGTATGGTGGTTGCAACTGATGTGGCCCCCATCCTGAAACTGCTGGTACCTTCCCCAGTTTTTCCCTCCTTTGAAGACTACTGGAGATGTTTAACTCTTGCGAGGAGCACAAGTACAGAGGGGCACCCACCGTTCCCATGTATACTGGAGTGAGTCCACATACTCCACACAACTCATGGCACATGAAGTAACTCTGGTGAGGCTACAAGTAGACTTTGGCCTACCATGTTTGCTTGCTTCCTCCTGTTTAGCAAGGAACCACCTATATAGAGAGTGGGATTCAAGTAAATGAGCACCAGGCAAAGAAATAAAACTGCTTGGGGGCAAATGTAAAGCTTGCAACCTGAATTACCTTCCTCGGGATTCCCATCTGTCAGAAAGTCTCACCTCTAGCAGAATGCTTTGCTCCCACAAAATCTCTTTTCATTTTTCCCAGTAACTTGCTGCAGTGCAGACAGAACGGTGAACATCCTTCTGCTTCTCTCCAATTCCAGTATGAATATGACCAAGCAAAAAACTCAGCAGAATTTGGAAGGAATTTATGAAAACACCTAACAAATATGGTTCAACACAGCAGAGGAGTGGGTAACTTACTAATCCCTTCTCTCTTACCTTAAAGTTCTGCCACAACCACAGCTTCTAGGCAAGCTGCTTTTGGTGTTCTGGATATAAGGAGCATCTTGCTCTAAGCGGTTTTGCCTGAGCGCAGATTAGGGTCTGTGACAGCAAAAGTAACTGTTCTCATAAAAAAGCTGCTTTGTTTTAACAGTGTGTTAGAAACTGTGAGGCAGATGGTGCCTCTGTTTCAGCAAGGTTGATTCAGCAAAGGTATCAGGCTGCCGAACCAGTTTACCAAGCTGATGATTAATGCACATATTTAGAAAATACATTAACATGGATATGAGAGTTTTGCTTTTTTTAAAATGTCCCACTCAAACTGATGAGAACCTAGACATCGATTTTCAGAGGGAGCAGAAGGCCCTAAGGTTATTTCAGATTAACAGCTTGTTTACTCCTGCATGACTCTGTTTTGTTGACTAAGATCACTAAAAGCCATGTTTTCCAGAGTGTGGAAATAAAGGGCTAAATCCTAAAACAAGTACAATTCAGTGTTATCTTCACCAGAGCCTACACAACACTGTTGATTTATGCCAGCTGGGAAGATGACTCCTGTTTAAATACAAAGTGGGACTTATCCTTTGGAGACCTGCATATCCCATGGATTGTTACAATCAGCAGACTTCCCAGAGGGATGTTTTCCATGTTCCTTGCCTGTATCTCCAGTGAAAGCCAAGCAGACTTTTCTGATTTTGACTCGTATCTTTTTTATTATTATTATTCACATGGCAAAACTCTAGTCCTCAAAAAGCTCTTCAGCGCTCACAGCATTTCTGCTTCATATTCTCCAAACCAACAATGTGAGTCATATTGTCATTTTTGATTCAGACTTCAATGTGACATTTAAACTTTTGGGAAAGAGCAACGACATTCCTTAAGTAGAGACTCATACTTGATTTGAATTGACATTAGTTGAAAAACATACATCCTGGCTGACACTGACAGCCCAGACTCTCCAAATATCTGTACTAATACATGGCTCCAGATGGCAATACTTCCACCAGTTAGCTCCAGCTCCAACACACCCTCGTGGATCCAGTGATGTCGCAGAGCTGCACTAAGCAGCACCACATTCCATCAAGTGCAACTGCAGTGTGTCTCTCTAATTTTCTTATAAACTGGGACTACCTACCTTACACTGCAGTGGTTACAGAGCAGCTCACCTGTAAGACAGTCCCAGTTTGTGGTCTGTGGCAGAATGACCTTTTTGTTGGTATTTTACTGCAAATTTCTTAGAGACAGGTCTCTTCCTGGCAGTAAGTCTTTCCATGCATGCCTCCATGAGTCCTTCCAGAGATCACATTCTTCAATCATTATTAGCCATGTTTTCTTACCCAGCTTCCTACTGGGACAGCCCTCCAGAAGAACTATTATTAACTACTAAATCTCAGGTCTTTCTTCCATTCTTATCCTTCTTGATTTACCAGTTTTGGCTGACAGCTTGCACCTCTTTCTTTCTTTTGGCAAACATGAGGTGTGATTCTGTTCTGCTACACAGGACACTCTGGAGTTCCAGCACATCTTTTTTGCTATGTAAGTGTTCCAGGACATCCCAGTTCCCTAGTTTTCACAGGCTCCCTGCAGGCAGAGAAGAGTCCATCTGACAGAAAATAGTGTTTTCAGCTGCGATGCTTTTTGTCTTCTTTGCTTATAGCATGACTTACGCGTGGTTAATGCACAGCTAATTCCTTTTGGACCAGTACAACAAGGTGGACCAGTGCTATCTGCTATTCCTAGACAATGGCCATTGGTGGTTATAGATCTTAAGGATTGTTTCTTTTCCATTTCTCTCGCTGAAGAAGACCGAGCAGCCTTTGCATTCACTGTTCCTGTTCTTAATAGTCAAGGTCCAGCAGAAAGATTTCAGAGGGTCCATCATATTCAGATTCATTGCCTATTTTTGATCTAGCCAAACCACTTTCTATTTCAGTCAAGGTTCGAGTTCTAACAGCCCCACTTGAGGGGCCTACTCTCTTTACAAACGCGTCACCGAGAACTAAACAGGGACCAGTTGTGTGGCAAACGTCTGAAAA
>VZRI01014099.1:9061-42681 GCA_013397515.1 Upupa epops | reverse complement strand
CAAAGACTGCTCGTGCTATACTTTATTTTTTTATGTATTAGCACTGTTTTTAAGAAGGGATGTTCTTGGTTTTGTGAAATACATTGTACAGTGTGTATTGGTTAACCTGGTACGAAGCTCTGAAACCCCTCTGCTAAACCGGGTTTTGAGATACTTGAAGTGATGATGGCATTTATAGTGCATAGGTATAATTTTCTGCAGTGATTTTTTTTCTTAGTTCTCTGTTTCTTATGATAGTGGTTTGATTTCAGAAAGAAAGAAATGTTATTGCTAGTATAATATACATCACATCAATATTGTCATTACCTCTTCAGTTTTCTTCAGAAGAATGAGGAAAAGCCTAAAGAGAAATTTGCAGACAGATAACATTATTAGAAAGGTAGGGAACCTGAACACATTCATCTCTAAATGCAAATTCATGCAGATTTATTGGCTGTTCTGTCTATGTAACTTAACAAGAAGTTAAGGAAAATAATTCCTTTTTAAGCATTTTCATTTGTTTGAATTCTACTTACTATGTGGAAGAAAAGTATTCTGGGGGCAATGAGCAGGTTATATTTATATGTATTATAACAATGCACTTGTGAGACCACACCTTGAGTACTGTGTCCAGTTTGGTGCTCCACAGTACAAGAAGAACATTGAGGTACTGAAGTGAGTCCAGCCAGTGAGGCTGTTGAGAGATCTAGGAAGCAAGCAACTGGGAAGAGCTGTTGAGGGAACTGGGATTACTTAAACTAGAGAAGAGATGGCTGAGAAGAGACATTAGTGCTCTCTTCAACTACCTAAAAGGAGGTTGTAGAGAGGCTGGTGCTAGTATCTTCTCCCAAATTACTTATGATAGGATGAGGGAAAATGGCCTCAAGTTGTGTCAGGGGAGGTTTATATTGGATCTTAGGAAGAAGTTCTTTACTGAGAGAGTGCCCAGGGAGGTGGTGGAGTCACTGTCCCTGTGTTTTAAAAATGAGGCTGTGGTGTATTGAGATGTTGGGATGAAAGCTGGACTTGATGATCTTGGAGGTCCTTTGCAGCAATAATGATTCTATGATTTTGTAAGTCTCTCTCCCTCTTGTATTCATCTCCTGATAGCATGAGTTTTAACTCTGTGATATGATTGCAGAGTAATCAAACGCACTATTTTATTATTGTATTTTATATTTATTATTTTGTATTTATATTAGCTTAGCTCTTTAAGTGCAATTTAGTTAAAAATTAATTGTAAACACTTTTAACAGTGATGTGAAGAAAGTTTCCAGCTCCTTCCAAGGAAAAAGCCAGTCTTCTGAAAAGTGATTATATTGTACTGCTTGGGTTTTTTTTTGGCTGCGTATCTGTCTGTTTTTATCTAGCAGCCGAGAAAATAATATAAGCATTGACGGAGAAAGGAGTTTATCCATGGCTACTACCAATACCCTAGGCCATCGTGTTTCTCACGTTACCATTTACAGTAAATGTATTCACAACAGAGTATTGTCCTAAACTCTGAAAATAGTGTTGTTATACCATGACTCTCTAACCTGAATCTGTAATATATGATTCTTACTTTGCCTGTTGAAGCAAAACTTTTATTCTAACTAAGGCCTTAAATGTACTGCCACTTACCACAACTTTTCTTAGAGAATTTTTTAGCATTGTTCTCATATTGTATAAGCATGAAACTGTTTCACATTGTGGTCAAAATTAACTGTTTGTGTTTGTAAGCATTTGATTATTTTTGTCCATAGGCACCCAAAAGTATTTTGTCAGAAAAAAAAAATCTAGCTTAGAAGATACACTTTATGGTACAGTTCTGAATTGTTCTTTCTCTATCCATATGAAAGAATGTGGAGCAGAACTGACAAGACTAAACCAATACCAAGAGAAGAAATACTCAGCAGTTTCTTGGGGTTTTGTTTCTTTGGGTCTTTCTCAGACATTCAGATAAGCCAAATAACTGGCTTCTCCTGCAGCAGTGTGTGAGGGGAGGAGCAGGAAGAAAGAAAGACAGACATTTTTCTTTTGTTGCTGTTCGACTTGTGTAAAAGTTTGGGAAAATATGAAGCCATTTGGGCGGCATTGTCACTAGTGAATGTTTTCTAAAACACTGTATTTACATGTTTTCCGGTGCTTTCCTAGGACAAGGTCTATAAATAATCAGTGGGCAATGAGGGGAAAAATTATTCTTCTCCATCATCTGCACCGAGCAGGTAGTTTTTTTTTCTAGCTTACAACAGTTTATACATCACTGATGTCAGTGAGAGCTTCCACTCACTCTGCTCAGTAGATGCAGGGAGATATCTGTGCCTGTGCCAAAATGCTGGTCTTGTAAATTAATGCCTTATCTATAAGTGTTAAAACAATTTGTTAGGTGTACTGTGGGCTGGGAATTTCAGTGTATTTAGGTCCCTTCAGTATGAAGAAGCCTTAAAACCTAAGGCTTTGTTTTCTGAGCTCTAACATTTTTTGCAGAGCTCATCCCTTGCTTGTGTCTAGTTCTTTAACAGAACAGAGAACTTTCTGTGATGTCTCATGTCTAATTTCTGGAGAATAGGTAGCTCCTTACTCAGGAATCACAAGGGTTTAGAAACTTTCAGGAGCCTCTGTGTTGTAAACATAGGAAAGTAGAAACAAACTTAGTTTCTGACTGGCTCTTCTGAGATGCCTGTTTGTTTCTCATTGTGTAAGGTTGTAGTCACTTGAGTTAGATAAAACAGTTCACTTCCCTGGAGTCAACAGTTTCATTTTAGGTATACTTTCAAAGGTTAAAATACCAATGCCACCTTAATACCAGTTAATGTTGAAAATGTCCATCTTACTAATGAGAATTTTTCTCTTTGCTTTCTTACAGTTGGAAATAGAAAAATCTCAGTTACAGAATCTTGAACTAGAGCATAAAAAGCTATCCGCTCGTCTTGAAGAAGAGCGTGGAAAGAATAAGCATGTAGTACTGATGCTAGTGAAAGAGTGTAAGCAGTTGTCTGGCCGAATTGTAGAGGAAGCCCAGAAACTGGAAGAAGTGATGTCAGAATTTGAAGAGGAAAAGAAAAAGGCTGCTGAATTGGAGGAGTCTCTTGCAGCTGAGAAACAAAGAAGTACACAAATGGAAGCTCAAATGGAAAAGCAGCTTTCTGAGTTTGACACAGAGAGAGAGCAGTTGCGTGCAAAACTTCATAGAGAGGAGGCGTATACCAGTGACCTCAGAGAAGAGAGAGATAAAATGGTCAAAGTGATTGAGCAATTAATAAAGGAGAATGAAAGTAAAAACCTTTCTCTTAAAAGTAAAAATCAGAGTCTTATATCGGTTTCTGTTGAAACAGAGGAACCAAGTTCAAGAACTGTTGCCTGCCAGACAGATAATGTGGTGATAGACGGTAGCACAGAAAATACTAAGTTGCCTTTGACTGTATCTTTAAAGCCTTCTACAGCAAACCCAGTAGCATCTGGCAATGCAAAAATGAATGTGTGCACCAATGCAGCATTTGCAAAGCCTGTCATTGATAGACAATCTTCATCTAGTGAACTCGTCCCTACCACAACTGCTGTTCTTACACAGAATCAAAACAAACTTGAGGAAAATGGACCAAGTACAGGCTTATCACCTGATTTATCAAGTAGCACATCCCCTTTTTCAAACAGTACTTCCCTTACTAGCCCTGCAGTATTGACTGCTGCAGCTCAGAATTCCTTGCTTGTTTCATCTATGCACAGTTTGCCTTCACCATCTGCCAGTAGTACTGGGCATCCAGGCCTAAATGCACGAGTACAAGCAGCTAGATTTAGATTTCAGGCAAATGCCAATGATCAAGACCAAAATGGAAACACGACCCAAAGCCCTCCCTCAAGGGATGTATCCCCTGCTAGTCGTGACAACCTAGTTGCCAAACAGGTAGCTCGGAATACTGTTACTCAAGTTCTTTCGAGATTTACAAGTCCTCAGAGCAGCACTCCATCACGGCTGGGGACATCACATTCAATGGATGTTGGCACTTACCCCCAAGTTGGTAAAATGAATGTAAAGACTCCCAGTGTATCAAGAATTGATAGGGGAAATCCTCCACCTATTCCTCCTAAAAAACCAGGGCTTTCACAAACTCCTTCTCCACCACACCCTCAGCTTAAAATTTTAATGGATAGTAGTCGATCCCCAAATACAAGTGCAAAAACTGACAGCAAAACCGTGACCTCGCTTCTTTCAAGTTCACCACAAGGAATCAGGGTAATAAATGAGGAAATTATTTCTAAGTCCTCTCCTCAGCTGCCACCAAAACCTTCTGTAGATTTATCTGTGGCACCTGCAGGCTGTGCCATGCCAGCCATAGCCTCATCTCAGGTGGGTGCCTGGCCTTCCCACTTCTCTGGACTGAACCAACCTGCATGTTCAGAAAATTCCTTTGTCATTCCCACCACCATTGCCTGTAGCTCCTCCATAAACCCTGTTAGTGCTTCATCCTGTAGACCATGTGATTCAGACAGCCTCCTGGTAACAGCATCAGGTAAAGGGATTGATACGCTACACACTGTCTCCCTCTAAAATAACGTTTTGGTTTTCCTATGTGTTTCTCAGTTTGTTTCATTTCTCTTTATACCTTTCTCTTCTTTACTTTCTAAAAGCTGGAATTTTCATGTAACTTGTTCCACATTCCAGGGGTATGAGAATTCATTTGCCAATTTAGTAATGTTATAAATCATTCTGCATCCTTGTGGAGCTCTCTTAAATTGCAGGCTATTTTAACGGTAAAGAAGGCTGATGTTTAAAGGAGGTGCATTTTAGGTATATTAAAGTATTGCTTTTTGGGGCTTTTGGGGTTTGATTTTTTTTTTGGGGGGTGTCCTCTTTCGGTGAATTCATAATGCTTTCTTCTCAGTCTGAAAACACATTTTGAAAATTATTTGTGCTGGTGATCTTTGAGGGAATATGTTCAGTGCTTTGTGAATCTCTGAGAAATAAGGCATGGTTGGGCTGCTCTGTCCTTAGCTGGGCATTACATGCATGTTAAGGCATATAGTTGCCTGGATAACAGTGCAGTTGCAGATATATCACTTCACACCTACAGAATACACTTTGAGTATATTTTCATAACTTCACTATTTTTAGATGAAGGCTCAAGTCAGTGTACTTATCTGTTGTTCTTTCTACATTACCTTATCTGTCTTTCTAAGTGCTGCCAACGTCAGTGTATCTGTTTGAAGGTAGTTAAACGAACAAAGGTAGCCCTGTTCCACATATCTGTTCATTACAGATCTCTCCTAAATCTTTTTGTCAATGTATTCCCTGTTGTCTGCAGTGAAGAAAATGGACATAGTTATGGAACATTTAAAACCTTTGTCAACACTGAAAAATGTTTGAATAGCCTCAAACTTTCAACAATAATTCTCAGTCCATTTATGGTACTGCAGTCTTTCATCGCTTTAGTCCCTGTATCATCATCTGTAGGATATAAAACTGCTGCACAGCTGATCTGCTTCCATCATACAACCAACTACTTTTTGTTAGTAGCTACACACTGTCTGATAAGGCAGTAGTCAGGAAGCTGTTACAAAGCAGCACGTGGCAAACCTTTGTGTATGTAGGAAGTTCCAGAGTTCACATTATTAAGGTGTTTTTATTCCCATTCCATTTCACTAAAGCCTGCATATTTCTGAAATAACCCAGTCATGTTTTTAACATTTAGCTGTGGCACTGTGTCAGAATACTCCCTCCTTCCTGAACTGTACAGTTAGAAGTACTTAGAAGTAAGAGCTCAGAAATCTTATCTTCCATTTGTTTGCTATTTCTCAGGGATTATAACTGTGGGATTTGATGGCTCTTTTAGTTTGCTGTCAATAATATGAGTGCCTTGAATTTTCATCTTAAATTCTTATTCCTAGCTGAGCCTAATTACCATGTCAGATAGATAATTTTTCTCCCAGTATTCTTGATATTTCAAACCTCTTTTGTCTTCAGGTGCTATTAGGCTCTATAATGGAATTAACATTGAAATTAAAAATTCATGTTATTATTAACATGCAAGAAATTGTTGGCAAAATAGTTTCTGTAGGCAAGAAACTTCTACAAATCCTATCAGTAGGAATTAGACTGTAGTTTGTATTAGATTAACTTGGTAATAGCTGAAGACAGGTTTTGATTATACATGTAAAAAAGTCATATGCTTTAAAACATACCATTTGACTTCATATATCGCTACTGTCAGTCTCAAGACAAACATTACAAAAATTCTTAAACCATAACAGAAATGTATTTTCTTAAGACAACAATCAGCCTTTTAAAATAGTCAATGTGTTTCTCACTAATTCCTGACTGTTCTCAGAAGCAATTCTCAAAAATGGGATTATTGTAGTTATTTTTTCTTTTATATTGTGCTGGTTGTGTTAAGATTGCCTCTCTTCAGTCACACTCCATTAACTTGTTTTTGAAAGGGATGGGAAAACTCATTTAATCCCTTTATAAGCCTTGCTTTGGACACTTCACCTTGTTACTATTTTGTTAGCGGCGCTGATTTTCTGAATTCTTGCAATTGCAAATAGGAAATACATCCTATAATCTGGAGTCTGCAAAGAAAGACCACTTAAACTCTAGTTAGTAGTTTACTGCTTTATTTTATTAATGTAGATAAATTATTTTAATAGCCCTCCATTACTGACAACTAACAGGCTCAAAGAACGTGAATAACGTTATCTGCAGTATTCAAGTAAATATTCAGGAGTTGTTACTACCAAAACTTATGCTTGTATTTTATTGCACTTATTCTCCATTCCCATTTTATTTATGTTTTTTAAGGAAACTTAATCTGTTTTGGCCATGTGTTCTAGCAAACTACAGAACTAAAATAGTGAGCAACAGATGTTATGTAAGTATGGAAAGACATTTCCTTCAAAACTTTATGCTGAGAAAATAAAAGCAAACAAAAATGTTATAAATATAGGTAGAAATAGACATTATCTTAGAAAAGAAAACAGAAACAAATTTATTTGCACTGTATTTGTTAAAATGATATGGCCAGTAATCCCTGAATCCACTTATTAACTTTATTTGTTCAGGGTTTTTTTAAAGTAAAGTATGACTTCTCTAGAGGTGAATGGCCTTAAACTACAGATAATACTGAAACCTCTTTTCCATATCTGCATCATCATGCCCTCTAGGCACAGATTCAATTAGTTTTAATAATGTCCTAGTTGATTTTAATCTTTTTATATACTTTCTTCAGAAAAAGTTTAGAATTTCAGTTTGACTGCCAGTTAAAGCAGAGCTTCATACTTTACAACACAGAAAGTAGTGAGCATCATAAATCTGAATCTGTTAATATTTTTATACATAAATGCAAAACAGATTTAACAATAAAAATATTGAGATTATCCTTCATGTTTATATTTTTTGTTTGGCAGTAAATTCACATTTCTTTCTTACTGTGGAGTCAGAAAAATTTGTAATAGCCTAATCAAGTATGCTATATATTAAATTTAAAACTCTTCCTAGTTATCTCAGATTGCTCTAAGAACCTATTAACAGGCTGATTTGCAATAAGAGAGCGTCAACTCTAGAAAGGAATTACTGAGAGCAAACTGAAATTCAGAGCTCTGATTGTAGCAGTTATGTGTTCTGCTAAACCAATGTGCCAATAGTTTGTTTTAGCAACAGGGCATTGTACTGCATTTTGTTATTTTTACCCCGGTGTGAAATATACCAGCTTTTGTTATTAATGTTGAACAGACTGCACATAGAGAAATTGCAATGAACATTTATGGCTTGATTCAAAATCTGTGACAGTGTTTTCATTAACTTCAGCAACCTTTGAACTGGTGCCAGAATACTTCTGCTCTGTTTGGATTTATACATTTCAATGGCTCTAAGACTTCAGAACGGAAATGAATGTAGGCAGTTGAATTTTCATACCTCTGGGATTTCTGCTTTCACTTTCTTCTTGGTTTTGCGCTTTCTGTGCCACTCTTCAATGAAATATGATTTTTTATTTTGTACTCTTCTATACTGATTGATTTATTCCTCTATACAATTGGTTTCAAAGGTAAAAATGGGCATGGTGAGGGACTGATGTGGGCTGTGAAATTAACCATCTGACATTCTGAAGCTGATGCCAGAAGCTGTTTTTGTCTGTCCCTCTGCCCTTCATCACTGCATGTCCTACAAGCTTTCACAGATGCTTCACATTTCCTAACTTTTTGCATCTGTAATAATACACACGATTTATTAGTATTTTCTAATATAAATGTATTTTGTTGGATGAATTACTCTTGATTATATAGTTTTATGTTTAGAGTAGAAGCTAAAATTATGTTTATGTTACCACCTTACCTGTTGTTATACATCTTTTTCAGTAGAATGTTTTCATCTAATGATAACCTATTATAATGAATTTCATCCCTGAGTTGTAGCAACTTATTTTTCATTTCAAGGGGTTGAAATGAAGATTAAAATTCCACATGTGACACAAAACCTTTTTTTCTTTTTATTTGACATTTTTGTTAGTGATGCTTTAAAAAGGCATAATAAACCAACAAAAAAAATACCCACCTTGAAATACTTGCAATAAGGTAGAGAACCCAGAAATACTAGCAAATGGAACTTGTTGACTTCCTTGGCCTAATTAGCAAAGTGCTAATAAACTGAAGTAAAGACAGAGAAGGCTTAGCTTTCCAGTGTGGATCACTCAAGGTCATAGCTTCTTGTTGAAAAACTGTGTAGCCCCCTACTGCTGTTGGCTTCCTCACCACACCAGCAGGCTCATTCACTGCCACCTTACAACAGGTTCTGAGGTGAGGGCTGCCAATGAAGTCTATCACCCTCCTTCTTCAGAGCTGGGGTTGCAGTGCTACTGTCTTCTCCCTGCATTACCCAATGGTAAAGGGAGCTCTTGAAAGAAAAAAATCAAAGCCCTTGAACCAAACAAAAAATCAGCTTCAAAGCATGATTCCCCACCCAAATATATTGATTCGCAGAAGTGCTAATTGTCTGAGATAAGTTTGTTCTGTCTGGAGCTGTGGAGAGTTTTCTTCTGATTTCTTATACCTTCTAAAATTTTAGCTCATATCCCTATTTACTGGACCTCTGCATGACCACAACAGAACCTTATCCTTAAATCTTATCATTTTCCCCAAATATCCCCATATAATTCCTGGACAACTTGGACAGAAAATACTAGCATATGGAGTGCCACCCAAGCAATACCCACTGTCAGTTAGCTACCATTGCAAGACAGTAAAACCTACCTGAGTACCACTTTCAAAACCTCTCTCAACAGCTGCAGCATAGGTTGGACAAATAAAAGCACTTCTGTAATGGAAAAGAAGAACAAAAGTTATTCTTCAGACCTTTTGGAATTTTGTAAGAGTTAACTGTTTTTAAATATTGGAAGTGGAAATAAGTGCATCTTTTTTTTTTTTTTTGTACCATGCAGTAGATGGAGTTTACTTTGTGTATTGTATTTAATTCTATGATTAAAAATATTGGAGAAACAATGTTAGTAAGACTATTAATAGTCCGAATGTAGCTTCAGAATTATGAAGTTATGTGAAGAGTTAAATTTATCATCAGTTTACAGTTGAATTTATAAGATCACTTGTTAATTGCAGTGAAGACCTCTTAGAGTTAATAGCAAATAAAAAGTAATCTTGACATTGTGAAAATATTTCAAATACATGTCCTTTACATATAATGCTAGTAAATTTAATGTGAAATTACAACTTTAGCTTTCTTTACAAATATGAAAATATTCCTAGCATTTTATTTTTTTGCTTAACTGGGAACGGTGTGTTCTTTGTTGCACCTGCTCAGATGATGAATTCTTGTGTGAGTCTGGACTTTCATTAAAATTTGTCCAAACCTTGCAAAGTTCTCAAGTCTATTACCTGTGTAGAATTCTACTGAGAACTTACATATTTACTTTTGTTTTGCCAAAATACAGAGCAGATGATCCCAGCAAGGTAAAAAACTGTATCCATAAGCTTTTTTGAGTCTAGGTGTTGGAGGATAGGTAATGCTTGAACAGCTTGCTGGAGCTGTAGTAGTTCCTGTGTTGTAGTTCCTCTTCAGTCTTGGGTGTTGCAGAACCACAGTAAATGCAATGTAAACTTGCTTTTTATAGGTAGGTAATAGTCTGTTGTAATAGGCTTTTGTGTGATCTCCGAATGCAAAGTTCTATATGAAAGATAGGAATATAATGGACATTTTCTAAAAGTGATAGTGAAAATAAGAAAAAAAAAATTCCTCCTGTTTTTTCTTGTAGTCCTTGATCAAAGAAGCATTCACCAAGTTTTCTAACCCTTACGCAGCACACTTCATATTCTCAACAAACACCCTACTAAAGCTGATAAAAAGAGTATTTAAACAAGATAATTCCTAAGTTTTCAAAGCTTTGAGTTGACTATTTTTAACAGGGAGGTTTGAAAGCTTTCATTTTTTCATTATTTCCTACAATAATTCATAACAGGTTTCATGGTAACCCTTTGTAATGAAATCATGTTTGTTTGCATTAATGACTTTTACCACTGTATGCAGTTTTGATTTTTTCAGAACAACTTCTGAAGTACAGAAAAAGCATCATCCTTACGCCTTCATTTGAATTTATTTTTTTAACATTATTTTATATGCCTTCATTTGAATTTTTTATTTTTTTAACATTATTTTATAAAAGAACACAGAAAATGCAGAGCTTTGTGTGCCTTCCATCTGACTTCTGTTGCTTTAACTCACAGGCTGGTCTTCCTCCCTAACCCCTTTGTTAACAAGTGGTGGTCCTGTTCCCCTGGGTGGCAGGCCCACCCTTCTTCACCAAGCTGCTGCCCAGGGAAATGTCACTTTATTATCAATGCTGCTTAATGAAGAAGGACTGGACATTAATTACTCTTGTGAAGATGGCTATTCTGCCTTGTATTCTGCTGCTATGAATGGACATACAGGTAAGTGATGGTATTCGTGTAAAATTGTGAAAGCTTATTTCATATTTTGTTAGTATTAAGTCAAATGCATGTATTTTAAAAATGAGAAATTGAAACAGAGGTATATGGATGATATTACATTAGTCATTGTGTGGTGTGTATATAAGCAGTGCTTCGGGAGGCAGAGTTTTTAAACAATGAAAGCATTCTTCCTTGTGATAATTCTCAGGAATAGCCATTCTAATTCTTGACTCCCTTCCTACAGAAATCCAGCAGATATCATCACCTTGTGTTCTGTGACAAAGAAAGATCTTTTCTGGCAAAGGCAACTTGAAAGAATTTCTCTACAAGGAATAAGCAGGAAAGGTCATAATTACCAGTGTTTTTGACTGGTAATTTCAGAGTAGTGTGTTACTTAGGAAATAAAATGTCTGTATTTTTGAAATGGCCTTAGTTTGTTCTCTAGGCTCTACTGAGATAGTTAACATTTTTCTTTTTCCCACTTCTCCAACCCTAGTCTCAAGGAGGTGGCATCTCTGAACCTTTCAACAGTCAGTCTTCATATTTTGTGAACACATTTTTTAAATGAGGCAAGGGTGTAAATAGACAGATTTCATGGACACAAACTCCAATCAATAATTTTAAGACTGTTGGCATAAGGCTTTTGAGCAGCATCTTTCTTTAAAATTCCAGTATACTGGATTCTCTGGGAATTTTTGCTTATGTAAACATTTTCTAGATTCTTATATTGCACTATAAGAGTATTCCATTATATTTTACTGAGGTCAAGATTTTATTTCATAGTAGAACATAGAAAATCTAGTGCCTCTAAAGCTGCTGCTTTCAAGAGTACTTAATAGTTTTATTTAACATTACATTTGTTAGTGACACAATTAGAAAACATTAATCCAGTGTGCAAAATAGTGTTTAGAGAGACTTCTATTATTTTTCTCAATTATTTTAAAATTCAATTCAAATAGAGTCTGAAATCTATAGCTAGACAGCTGGAATACTCTTGTATTCCTAAAATGTCCCAATTTGCAGCTACAGTTACCAAGCAGCTCTTACTGACAGCAAAGTCAATTTGGTTTCTTGTTTTAGTGTCAAAATTTCCAATAGAAGAGGATTTTGACAGAAGTATGAAAACATAAAATAAGAAGGAATGTATACAGATTCTGTAATTGTTTAGTATCTTCTAGTATGTAAGATAAAAAATATATTATAAAGGTTTTAGTGTTGCCTCTGTGTTTATAGTTGACAGGATGTGAAAAACAGTTGTACAAATCATCGAATTTTTGTGACAAAATAGATTGTATGAATTCTGAATAGAGATTCACACAGCAGCAGTATTAAATAACTTAAAACATTACATAAAAAAGACAATTTTTTTTGTACTTAAATTATAGCCCATTCTTTATTACTTCATGGATAGATGCATTTCACTCTTAAAAGTGGAAGCTGTTTAAAAATAACTTCATATAAAAATATATAAGATTAAGAGAGTAATTATAAGAATAAATGTCTTCTTTTAAAAAGTCATTTTTAATAACTCCTTTTAACTAACCATGCAGAAAGAAATTATGCTGATGTCATTTTAAGGTATATAAAATAATATATTGTACAGTTGTTTTCATTGCATTGGTAGGGTTTTGCTGGTAAGTTACTGTCTTTTGGCTATTTTTTTCTTGTATGACTTATAGAATTAGGTAAGTTGGAAAAGACCCTAAAGATCATGGAGTCCAACTAACACTTAAGACATAAGTGGTGGGTCATTGCACTGGGGCTTCATTTACAGACAATACTTTAAACCTGCAGTTAATGACTAAATAGATTTGGAGATTTCCAGGACCCCTTGTTTCTTCTAAGCCAACTAACCAGATTTTCTGATTTTTCCTGGGAACTAGTTGGTCAGAAGAAAAGAGTAGTTCTAGACTTCTTAAGAGGCAGCATAGTGAGTACCTCCCTTCAAAAACAACAACATGCTGCAGAGTCTGGGAATGACGTTAATTGAATGATCTCTGCACATCTTCAGTGAAGAAATACAGTATTTGAGATGTGTAGATAACTAGAGAATGATAAACTGTAACCAGAAGAGTAACAGCAGCTTTTATGTGTTTTCAGCCCCATTTTCTCTGTACAGATATTTGAGTTACACAAGAAAACAGAGCACTCATTCTTTCACGATCTGTCCTATTTGCAAAATATGTAGCCACCTTCTTCATAAACAGTTGCCCTTTAAGAGCTGTGGCTGAGGGTTTTTTCTAGCACCAGAAGCTCACAACAGTTGATTTGTTACAGAAACACACTGTTCCCAGTTCTGTAGGTCTGAGAGAGAGAACTTCAATCTGAATATATGATTTCAATTCTTCCTTTGTGTTTGAATGGACACAAGGAAATTGTTAATTTTATTTAGCCAGTAGCTTGGGATTGATGAACAGATTGTTTTGTCAGGCCATTGATCCTTTAACAAAGTAGTGCCAACTTCAGCCTATTATGCACTTGACAACATGTACAGTAGTTCATCTAGATCATATAAATGCATATCAGTATTGTGTTGTCAGTCCTGATCATTCTTTACCACACATGAGGTAGTTGAGAAAAGAGAGAATGAAATTATCATAGTTCCAGAAACTGAGAGATATAAAGAAAATAATAGTAATGTCCTTTGGACTTGGCTGTGTGCTAATCATTTGCATTTATAGTATAATTATTTCTCTTCTATCCTGAGTATTTGGAGGCTGCGGCACCCTGAATGATAGGAAAATCTGGAATTTTGTGACAAGTAGAAAGGAGTGAGGTGCAGAGATGTACAGCTACATGGAGTCAGCTCTGCCGAGCTGCTGGATGTACCTGCATAGTGTTTACCAGCACACTGGAATAACTACCCAGCAGTGGTGGAGAGCAGTAAAGTCTCCAGGTGTTTGTGCTAATATGCTTCCAAGTTTTACTTTTGTGTTGGCCAAAACCTTTTAACTGAGTGACAGTGGTGATGTCTGTCTTGTGCCTGCTCTTCCACCTAGTCCTCTCCACTGCTGATTAGTTCTGTGGCAGACAGCAGTAAACTGGAGCTAATGAACCTGAACTGAACAAAATTACTTTTCCCTAAATCCCAACCAAAAGTCTGTCCAGAGGAACCAGGCTTGCTCAGAAATCAGGTCAGGAGGCTGTAACTGGTCTTCTGTCTGAGGTAATTTTCAAAGTTGTCGTTTCAACTACAAAAAGACCTGATTTATTTTGGTCTAGAACTGATTTCAGGAATATAGAGCACCTTAAAATATTTTCCACAGACTTAATTGCATCAAATGATGTTGTAATTTGTTGATGGAAAGCAGTCTAATTACTATTTAATGAATTATCTTAATTTAGCTGTAGGATGATGGAATCAGGCTCATACTATTTTTAGCATGTCATTTTGGAATCTATGAATGGGAATGGTTTGGAGAGGTTGAGTTTGTCAGCTTATTTTATTTCTCATTGCAATCCCAAGTAAAAGTGTCCTAAAACAAGGCTGGCAAGCATGTTGCTTGAGTTAGAATCATAGCTTCATCAGGGACAAGAAGGGAACTCGAAAGATCATCTAGTCCAATCCCCCTGCCACAGCAGAACAACCTGATTAGGTTCAGGCAGGTTTAAAATGTCTCCAGAAAAGGAGGCTTCACAAACCCCCTGGGCAGCCTCCTCCAGCTCCCCATCTCCCTCCCTGGGAAGAAGTTACAGAATTGGTCAGGGTTGAAAGGGATCACAGGATCATCCAGTTCCAACCTCCCTGCCATGGGCAGGGACACCCCACCCTAGACCAGGCTAGCCAGAGCCTCATCCAGCCTGGCCTTAAACAACTCCAGGGATGGGGCTCCAACCACCTCCCTGGGCAACCCATTCCAGGCTTTCTCCGCTCTCACGGTGAAGAGCTTCCTCCTCGCATCAAGTCTAAATCTACCCATCTCCAGCTTTGCTCCACTCCCCCTAGTCCTGTTGCTATCTGAGATCCTAAAAAGCCCCTTCACAGCTTTTTTGTAGGCCCAGCCCCCTTTGGATACTGGAAAGCTACAATACTGGAAGGACACAATAAGGTCACCTCGAAGCCTCCTCTTCTCCGGACTGAACAGCCCCAACTCTCTCAGTCTGGCCTCATAGGAGAGAGAGCTGCTCCAGCCCTCTGATCGTCCTCGTAGGACATCCCTTCTGTGGTTGTCTCATTTGGGATTTGTCATGTGACTGCCTGTTAGACTATGCTGGATAATTCAAATTCCTCATTGAGAGGAAAATTACCTAACACTGGGAGTAGCCAGAAATGGGCACATATTTGTATCCCAGTAGAACTCAATCTAAAACCTTTTTTGAAAAAGTGTAGTAGTGCCCCTAGGAAGTCAATTCTTAACCTTCTCCCGCAGTTTATTTCCTGAGCTTTCCTTTGTTTTTCTGAGGCATGTGATATTGTCCCTTGAGTAGGTTTTAGCTTCTGGTAGTCTAACCATTTGATTTTGTTCCATCTATGTTTTTTCTCAATTTATAGATTGTGTGAGATTACTGCTGACTGCAGAAGCAGAAGTTGATGCTGCTGATAAAAATGGCTTTACACCCTTGTGTTCAGCAGTTGCTCAGGGACATGTCACGTAAGTGAAGTTATAAGATTTTGCCCATCAGCTGTTACTCAATTTTATATCATATTTGTGTTCTGTAATTTTTTTATTACATTACTGTAGTGTTCTTAGGTATTAATGCGTTTAACTATCGTTCACTGAAAGTATCTACTGAAGATGAACAATGAAAAATGATGTGTTTTCATTCTGAGATCCAGTATACAGCAATTCATAGAACAGCGTTTATCATTTCCCTGCTTCAGCTGAGGAGCTGAATTCTGTTGCATTTCCACTCTGCAGCTTTCCTGCATATCATAGAATCTTAGGAAATAGAATTGAAAGTTGTAAGTAACCATTAGATAACACCCTCAGCAAGTTTGCCGATGACACCAAGGTGTATATTGTGTGGTTGACACTCTGGAGGGAAGGGAGGCTAGACAGAGACACCTTGACAGGCTTGAGGACTGGACCTATACAAACAATACAAATGTTTTATATTCACAGCTGTTAAATGCAGGTAGAGTAGTTCAAGACTTACAGATTTAATGTCACCTGATTTTTGTCTTTATACCTGTGGATAAAATTATACCTTATACTTGTGTATATGTGATGGATAAAATTGCAGGTAGCTCTGTATCTATAAAATAAATAATAATAAAATACTTTAAATGCTGTAAGTTATAAAGGGGTTTTGGATGTCAAACCTTAGGTAAATTTGCTAACTTATTGTTTGCTGTAGGTGTGCGGAATTATTAATTATGTATCAGGCTGATACTAACCATGCTGCTGAAAGAGGACAGACACCTTTGTACCTGGCCTGTAAAAATGGAAATAATGATTGTGTTAAGCTACTGTTGGAAAGAGGAGCAGATCGAACAGTGAAAACCAGTGTAAGTTCAGATAATTTATGAAGTTCAAGTACTTTAATATTTGTTAGGAACTGTCATAGTTTAGGAAGTATTTACATAAAATATTTCTTTAAAGTTTTCTTTAAACCTGGAATAAACCATGTCATTTTCAATTAGTAGTTTGTTCTTTTCATCACTGTCTGGGATTTTTTTAAGCTTTGATATTGTCTAAAATCTTCTAAAGTATGTGACTTACATAGGATTTTATGTGTTTCAGATTATACCTGCAGTTTGCTGCAGACTTTTCTTCAGCACTGGATTTGCAACTCAGAACTCTTCTGTTGTGACTTAGTTTTAAGGTGGAAAGGTGGAGATAAGGATTTTGCTTTTACCTTTTATATTAGGGTGCTTTGTTGATGTGCTGGAGGAGACTCCCAACCCAAAATTTATCGTCCAGTATTGTAAATTCTCCTGTGTCACAAATGGGATAATATGGCAAAAAACTCCTTGTATTTACACAAGAAAAGTAGGAGATCTGTCTCAGAGTTAATATCACAGTATTATCTCTTTGAGGTGTGTTCCTGAAGTTATTCTTAGGACTTGAACATAAATATAAGGAATGTGGTATGTAGGCTGTCCAGAAACACCGCACAAGCAGAATTAGCCTCACAGTGAATTCTGCTTCTCTGTTAAACTGAATAATTTTGATTAATTTATTTTTAATTTGGAAAGTAAATATATTTGGTATTAAATTAGAGAAAATTATGATGTCAAAACTATTAAAATAATTAATAAATCATTAATGCAGCATTACATAAATTATTAAATGTTATAAACATGTTACCTTACTACTTCATAAGGAGCAAGTTTGTTAAAAGCATGTAAGACCTGTATCATTTAGACTCTTCTAAAAATTTTGAAGTCTCTAATACATTCTATTCCCCAATTTCTTCCACCTCAACCACATATAAGTAACATGTTTCTCAAGGGATTATGATGTCACTCTTGTTTATCTTTTAATTTCCAAACAGAGCCCTCTATTCACATTCATTGTGGATATAAGTTCCACAAACACTTTTCTATGTGTTTGGTGGCAGTGTACTTTTTGCTTCTGTTTTATTTAGGATGGATGGTCACCAATTCATGCAGCAGTAGATTCTGGTAATGTTGACAGTCTCAAGCTCCTTATGTACTATGGAGAGCCAAACAACTCTTTGACCAATGCAGAGCTTAATTTATACTACTTTGATTTGGAGAAGAGAGAAGACAACTACAGCAGTGGAGTAAAGCCTGTAATTTCTGCAGATCTCATCAACCATGCAGACAAAGAGGGTTGGACTGCTGCCCACATAGCTGCATCAAAAGGCTTTAAGGTCAGTCTGCTAAGAAGTTACAGTAACCTAGTAAAATTCAGGCAAGAAAAGTCCTTTTTTGTCTTTGAAGAACTAAAGCTGTGATGTCCATCTAAATTTATCTTATTTATTGCAACACTTGGTTTGACAGTGACATACTTCCAGTGGAAAATTTACCCCAGAACTAGGTGTCCAGTGGGGTGAATGTTTGTATTTAGATGCCTATTTGTTTTGAGGCAACAATAAAAAGACAAAACATGGTTACTTGAGATTCAGATTTTCAAGGTCCTGATGAGGTAAATCCCACATAAAGTGACAGCTCGTGAGGTGTCATGTACTTGTAGATATAAAATGGACATAGTTTGCAGTTACAGTTAGGAAAGATTTCACCATGAACAATTTTCCTGTGAGGGGTTTTTGGGCAGTCTTTTTAGTAGGTAATTAATAAATTCACAGGTTGTGGGGCTGGGGGAAGCTGTGATAACTGATGGCATGGAGAATGACATGATGGGTCTTACTGATGAAAAACAGAACGATTTCTGGAAATTGAATATTACCTGAAGGATTTGCCATCAAAAACTTCTGATNCTGTCAGTCAGATCTTACTGTGAAACTTCTACTCACAGAGGAAATAGAATGACTTTCAGGAAAAGGCTTTGAAAATCAGCTTATGATTTTGTGCCAAATTCAATGCATATAATTGTTTTATTTCCCTCCTTCCTCTTCCCCTTCCATATATTATGATAAATTTAAAATAGGCACAGATTTAAGATTCAGTTAATTAAATTATGTTTTTGTAGGGACTAGCCTTCTTACACACCATTTCGCATTACAAATGGGTGTTCCATGACCAGTCTCTGTTAGGCAGGTAGATTCTTATTCTAGTTTTCACTGGTCTATGTTTAGGTGGACCTTAAGGTATTTTTTCAGTCTGCAAATACCTAAATAGTGTGCAATCTCATGAATTTAGAAGCAAGGTTTTATTTACCCTCTAAAGGAGACTTTGGCTAGCTGTTGTCTCTGAAGCCTCTGACACTGGAAGTGTTCACATATGCCTTACATTAATAGCTCAGGGGGGTTGCATTTCTGAGCACATTCCAAGTCAACTGGTTAATAAGATCTCCATTGAGGCTTGAGGGTATTCTCTTAGGGGATGAAGGCATTGTATAGCTGGCAGTCAGATTCCTGGTTTTGCAGAGCCCTTATAGAATTATATTTGATTAGAAGCATTTATTGACTTGAGACATATTTGGGATACTATCTAAAGAAAGCTTAATAGACATCTTCAAGTACTTCTAACACTTCAACTTCATTCTCTAACCTACACTTCATGGCACTGGTGACATTGCATAGTTGTGTATAAACTGTTCTGGCACTTGCAACTTTTTCTTTCAAAATTCTTTGCAAATAATTGTGCAAGGGGGTCTTAGTTGCTATTTCATAGGCAACAGAGCCAAAAAAAATCTCTTTTTAGTGTGAAAATAAATGTTGTTTCTTTGTTCTTTCACACTTATTTCTTTCTTCTTTAAAATTCACTTTAAGCCTCTCAGTTCACTCCTCCGCCTTCTGCTGTCTTGCATCAATATGAGGGAGTTAATTTAGTAACCTGGCAAGAAAATAACCTTTTTCTTTTTTCCTGGATAATTTTCTTCTTTCAAAATTAGTGAGCTAATTGGATTTTTGTAATGTTCTTACAAGTGCTGGAACCACAATCTGGTAAAGTGTCATCTCATGGGAAAATATAGATGGAATGACGATTATGTTTATGGAATATCAAACATACTGACACAAGTCTTCTTTTTGGAACTACTACAATAGCCAAACCTGCAACACAACAGTGTTCTGAATCTAAATACTTAATACCAGCTGCTCTGAATTTCCAAGGGTCGTTTTCTCTGCTGTGAATAACCCCAGAGGCTGTCAATAATGCAATAACTGGTATCATTTCTGTTTGGGTCTTTTTTTAGAATATCATATTTGAGGATAACAAAGCTTTCATGAAGGCAGTCAGTCTTCTGATTGCTGATAAATCAATATTTAACGTAGTTTTGAGGGAGCTTTATCTTTTCCCCATCCTCTACTAGTTTGGGCTGACTTACCTAATTAATATTCATGTCACAGAGTGATAGTACCAATCCAAATTTATCTGCTGGTAGCTTGTTTCTAATGAATTGTAATTAAAAGAAATTTTGCTTATCTTGAGTGTTACAAGAATTATAAGAAGACATCATGTTGTTGGCATCCACAAAATGTTTGTTCTCTCATTTTTATAGCAATGCTTTTTAATGTCATTGCATTCTTGCGTTGCTTGCAGAAGTTCAGGTTTACCTGCCAAAGAACAGGCTTGCAAAATGATTTTAAAATGATTGGCTTTCTTTTGCTGTTGTTCCACTTGTTTCCTACTTGGTAAATTGCGAAGTGAAAACTGGCTTTATGGACTGCTATCTGAATAGATACATAAATTCATCCATTGTAGAATTTAGTATTGCTTGAACATTGAGGCCAAGATGTTCATAACAGGACACATAGTTGGGCTGCTCTTGGGTGAATTCTTAAACTAGTAGCCAGCTGTTAAGAATCTATCATTTTAACAGGTCAGCACTTGATGCTTGGAAGCTGTAGAAGCCTGGCTGCACACTTTTTGCTGTTTTAAAATTTTGATTTGAGGCTTTCAAGTTTGCTATAAATATTTGAACTCCCATCTTTCAAATTTGTGAAGAACATGGTATGGATGCTCTTATGTAAAAAGCCTGTAGCTGATTTTCTTTGGCAATGTATATGTAAGAATGCCAATGAGGAGTCTAACTGTATATTAGTAGAAGCCTTTAATATAGCAAATGGACAAGTAAATAATACAGTTCTTACCTTTGCAGAACTGTCTAGAAATCCTTTGTAGCCATGGTGGACTAGAGGCTGAGAGAAAAGATAAGTGTAATCGAACTTTGCATGATGTTGCTACTGATGATTGCAAACATCTCCTAGAAAACTTAAGTAAGTAAATGCTATCAACACTATGTAAAAAATCTTATTAGGAAAGAGTTTGAAAATGAGAAACATCAAAACATTAGTTGTCAGTTTTCTTGGAGGCACAAAATTAGTTTTTCTTAACCTAGCAAGTTTCTGTTCTCCAGAAAAAACATGTTAGAATTTTGCTGGAGGTTCTTACATGACATGTCTTTGTTTTTAAACCATTTAAAAGGATTACATATGCTGTATATGTGCTAATGGGCATATTCTCCGAACATTTCTCCATTTACTATTAATTTTTCCAAAGCTGTTACCTTCTTGATATCTTTTCTTCAAATTCTTGCAGAAAATTCATTTAGTAGTGGCTAGCCATTACCGCTCCTCAGCCTAAGACAATCATGTCTGAATTTCTTTTTAGAGCATAGTTTTATTTGTCACTTGTTTATAGTTAAGGGGATTGTTTGTTTTATTCATCAAAAAAGGCTTGGAAACAGCATCAAAATTTTTATCCCCAGAATCAGTAATATCTGCCAGAAGGTTTTTCTTTTGGAACATGTCATCTTTTTCCTTCTCTGTAAATTTTCTAAAAGTTTAATAGAGCAGTCTGACTGGTGTATTTCTTGAGTTAGTGTTCAATACATCCACTCACAAGTTCTGTGTTTTCTGTTTCTCTGTGTAGTCAAAAGAATTGTCTTTCTAGATTTGTATGCTTTCTAACTATTCACTTACTTATGTTGTGGGATGTAGAGCCATGGGTAGTCAAGTTCACGGATTATAAACAAATTAGGGAAGCTTTCTGTGTACTGTAGGTGGAAAGGGGAATGCAGCCACTCAATTTCTGTTACAAATTACAATGTGGTCTGCTTCATTATCAGACTGAAGCCAATTTCTGATGACTGAATCTGTAGCCTGTTAAATTCCTGTTCATACTACTTTCATTAATCTTAGTACCCTGTTTCTCTGCTCAGCCTTACCATGAATCCAATTGCTTGTATTAGGTCAGAATATTTAGACTCCATTTCTCTTCTCTTTCATCTGTTTTCAGTAGTTAAAATCAGTGAAATCATAATCAGCTTGGAAACATCACTCACATCTAGTACATGCCTCAGCAACCCAAGACTGCATTTTGGTTATCTGCAGATGTACCAGCCTCTACCTCCTTCATATTACATTGAGGTTTCTACTGTAAAGAATTACATGCTTGTAGGACAGGAAAATGTGCTCTGACTGGATCTGAAAGATTGGAAGTGCCAGGACCACCAGTTGTACTACAGAGGTTGCATGCACTAAAATTTAGGCATTCACTGCACCTCTCTTTTAGAGCCTGTTTCCTTGTAGAGAACTGTCTGTATTTCTTATAGTTGCTAATTTCCCTGAGGTCCAGCCAGCAGAAGGGCAAACCTTTGATACATTTCTTATAATCCTACATCTGAAGGATGCCTTCAAGTAATCTTTTCCCTATGGTAGACATCAGAAAGGCTTCATTGGTTTGTTTCTGCTGAAGATTTTACTTCAGAATTCAAAAGCAAAACTAAAATCATATTGCAAGATACCATAATAAGTGGTTATATTTTTTTTGTGGTGCACTCATTTTTTCATTTCAGGAATAATTTCTGAAATGTGTTTTTGTGGCACTAAAGTTACACAGTTTCACATTTAGGCACCTAAAGTATCCATATGAACTGTTGCTTCTGTTGAGTTGTATTCCATAGATCAAGGAGAAAGATTTAAACTAAGCTGATTAAATTAATTTCATTTCTGTAGAGTGCATTCAGATTTCCAACTTCTTTCAATATTTTTTCAGTTTATTCTCTAGCAAATCAAATATACACTTTCAAGCTATTTTTCTTCCTTTGCTTTTAGCTCTTTATTTTAAAACACTTGGCTAAGCTAACTGTATTTTCCACTTGTGCACTTGTGCCAGAGAATTCCTTTCTGTATTAATAATAAAAATGTGCACCACCACAATACATTGAGGCACTACCTGCCAGATGTGTTAATTTAGAAGAAATTAATTTCTCAAGAAGAAATAAAATACTAAATAAGTTTTGTCATGCTTCCTGTTATTTAACTATAGTAATACTGGAGATTTCTAATGTGAAAAAAGCAAGCTACCATGATATGTTTTTCATCATTGTTCTGATTGTGGTAGAGCACACACTTTGTGTAGCATAGGTTATTTCATAGATTTTCTTTGCTATATTTTACATTATTTCACTTTAATAGAATTTTTTTAAATGGAGAGTTACCATTTATCTAATTTTTTGTTTTCTGTTTTTCAACAGATGCTCTTAATATACCTGTAAGGATTTCAGTGAGTGGCATTGAACCAGCCCATTGTGGTACAGATGAATTTGATTCAGAAAACACAATATGCATTTTAAATATCCGCAAACAAACTTCATGGGATGATTTTTCAAAAGCAGTGAGTCAGGCAGTGACAAACCATTTCCAAGCAATTGCTTCTGATGGATGGAGGAGCCTGGAAGACCTGTCATTTAATGGTGCTGCAGAATCCACCATTGGCCTCAGTGCAAGCAGTATATTATCTGTCAAACTAGGTATCAGTATTGGTGTAAGAAAAACAAAACTTTGGGGCTTTCTTGACTGTATGAAATCTTGTAAAATAAAGGTATCATTGTTTCTGGATCTTTCATGTCGTCAGTTGATCATATCCAAGACAAAATTAATCAATTAATTTAGTTAATGTGGTAATGGGCTGAAACAAAAGCAAAACAAGGAGGGTTCAAAAATTATTTATAAATTGCAGGCAAACCCAAGAAAACTAACTTGACAACAAGATGCATTCAGTTCACCCACATAAAAACTACAACACAGAGAGGCTGAGATTGTCATGTGTTCTTACATTGTCATGTGTTCTTACACTGGACCCCTCACAGGGAAGAGACTCGCAGCAGTTCTTTTTCCCTCAGCACCAGAGGGCTTTTTAAGGTCCAGATTCCTGTTCCAAGTGTTCCTAAGTCCTCTATTTCCAGCCTGCCAATTCCTATGGCCACTTACAAGGGAAAGACCCCAATTTAGCAAAGGGTGGGTAGCACGTAAAACCCTTCCCTCTGCTGATCTCTGAGGGCAAGCTGGCTGCTGTGCCTAGTACGGTGCCGTGAACAATCTGGTTGAAGTTAAGTGAAGAAGGAGCAGGAAACAGGAAATTCCAAACCAATTGTACCAGTTTGCAGAGTTGAAAAAATTTCCCAAGTTGCCACAGCAACTTCTCAATGCCTCAGACAAGAAACGCACTCAAATTGGAACCACATAAATGTTTTAAAGCTTTGACTAATAAATACCAACACTAGCTATCAGATTTTGAACAGTGTTGGCATGAAAGCATTCTTCACTTTCAGCTTGTGTATGGTACGATTCATTAAACAATAAATATAATTTTGGTGACCATGAGGCCATGTGTTAATTAGTCCATTACTCAATTTAATACTGCAGAAGAGAGGTCTGTATTACAGGGCAAAAAAAACATTTCAATGTGAAGCCCACACTGTAGCATGTACAGTAAATCCAGACTGCAAGTTATCAACGCAGGTAGAACACTGACTCCTTTTTTAAGTAACTTTATTTATCAAGGTAAACCAGAAAAGTTTATTTTACACTTACAGATGAAAAGGCAGACTAGCTATTAAACTTGTGTCTCAGTTGGCAGTCATGTATAAAAAAATAGTATGATTTAGTACATCAGACTGGTTTGTTTGTGAGGTTTGTCAGTATGTGCACACAGTCTTTGTGAATGTGTTTGTGCATAGGATGTAAGGAAACTGTTTCTCTTTTCAACAGGGAACGTATCATGGTCAACAGGTCAGACTTTTTCCCAGCCACCATGGGACTTTTTGAAGAACAACAGAACTGAGCATATCACAGTGTTTTTGTTTGGTAATTTTCAATTAATATTTTTCAGTTTTAAATGTTAAGATGATCCTTAGGAAAGACATAATTTGAGAATAATTGCTACTTATTTTTTTGTTGTGTTTGCTACTGCTGTTTTGTTTATATGTTTTACTTGAGTCTCAGAAATATATTAATTGCTTAACTAGATTTGAAAGAGTCTACATTTAGAAAATATACTGACACAGAAAAACCCTACTACCCTTTTCAGGTGTCCAGTGATAGTACATCTTGCTTATGTATGGACACCTACCAACCTATCTTTTTAGATAAATTGCTTCTTCACCATTTTTGTAGTCTCTAATTTTGGGAGATCTCTGTAGGGTAATGCATGAAAACAGTGTATAGCCACTACACATACTTAAAACAGTGAGACAGTTAATTATTTATCTCTTTTTAAAGGACCCCAAGAAGGCTGCTTAAATAGTGTGACCTATGCATCGATGATCCACCTTCAGACACTTCAGAATTACCTCCGCCTGGTAAGTACTAAATTAGCTTCTCTTTGCCTCCTATTTATCTGGGGAAATACTTCATTTATAGCGTTGACTATGTCAACACTAGTTGTGACTATGTCCACTCTGTGAAGGAATGTCAAGACATCTCTAAAATTTAACAGAATAGAAGCTGTTATTTTACCCAAGTAACCATAGTTATGTGAGGACATTAACTTTCTTGTCTAAATAATTGTCACCAGATTAAGTGAACTGCTTAAGAAAATGTATCAAAAGTTCTGTGATATTTGTTTACATTTCATTCCCTTTATTAAGAAAATAGTAAATTAAAATAACTTGTGTAAGCAATTACTTGAGACATCATTATGCTTACATACATTTCTCCTGCAACTCTTACAATTTAGCATCTCCAAATCTAAGTGTAATTGAATAATATGAACTAACTTGCATAGATTTCTTGTTTTAATGTTGCTAATCAAGTCAGAGTTAGTTTAAATTTATTTAATTTCTTCTGCATCCTTAGATACTGTTTTATATAGTTAGAATGCACAGATACACAGATTGTTAGGGGTTGGAAGGGACCTCCAGGAGTCACCAAGTCCAGCCCCTCTGCTCAAACAGGATCATAATACCTAAGACAGGTCACACAGGTACTCATCCAGACAGGTCTTAAAAGTCTCCAGAGAAGGAGACTCCACAACATCCCTGGTCAGCCTGTTTCAATGCTCAGTAACCCTTACAGTAATTTTTTCTCATATTGAGGTGGAACTTGTGCTCCAGCTTAACATCCATTCCTCCTTGTCCTGTTACAGGGCACAAGTGAAAAGATATTGTCTGTTTTTCTTGACACTCAGCACTCACCTGTTTAGAGAGAGGGATTAAGTCCCCTTGTAACCTCCCCCTCTCCAAGCTGAAAAGTCCCAGCCCTCTCAATCTCTCCACATAAGGCAAGTGATCCAGTCCCTCAACTGAATTCTCTCAATCAAGTCTCTATCCCTCTTGAACCATGGAGCCCAGAACTGGGCATAATATTCCAGATGTGGCCTCAGCAGGGCAGAGTAGAGAGGGAGAAGAACCTCCCTTGATCTGCTGTAGACGTTCTTCTTAATACATCCCAGGAAACCATTGGCCTTCTTGGCCGCGACAGCACTGTGCTGTTCCATGAATAACTTGTTATCCACAAGAACTCCAAGATCCCTTTCCACAGAGGTGCTTTCCAGTACATCATCCCCCAACCTGTTTTGATGCATTGCTTTACTCCTTCCCAGGTGAAGGACTCTGCAATTACTTTTATTGAAACTTATTAGATTCCTCCTTGCCCATCCCTCTAGCCTGTACAAGTCTTCCTGAATGGCTGCACATTTGAACAGTTATGTGCCATAGGTTTCTGCAGTGTTCAACAATATAGCATGATGATGTGGCACAGTCATGAGTTTATTCTCATGAAAATTTTAGAGATAAATAATTTTAGCTGTAAGATAGTTGATATCATTTTTACTCTACCACACTGATAACATAATCCTATTTCATCTGAAAATAAATTCCTTACAGTAAGTTCGTATGTTAACAGTGACTAAAACTATTCTTTGGTGATTTTGACATCATGCTGGTTTATCTATTGTATTTGAAAATCAAGAAAACTTCTGAACTCATTCTTCCTAGATGTTTTTGAGGGTTTTTTTTTTAAGTTTTGAATGATTGTTCTAATGATAACACCTTTACATATAGTTTTATAAATTACGATGCAAATTTATCAATCTATCCAAGAAACTAAGACAGTAAGAATTATCAAATCCAGTAATGCCAAACACAGTTTTTCCTGTTAGATGCTAATGTAGGGGAAAAAAAAATAAAATCCAAGTTTATGGACTTTCAAGAATAAATTATTGTCTGTCTGCAGGTCGAACAATACCGTAATGTTATTTTCCATGGTCCAGAAGGAAGTTTGCAAGACTATATAGCATATCAGATAGCAACCTGCATGAAGGTATTAACAGAAATATACAAATTACTTCATAAATTAGAGTTTTCACTATTTCACTGAATCTATAAATTTTCAACACAGCAAAAGCAAGTGGCTGCAGGATCTACGTGTGAAGTCATTAAAGTTGAAGTGGATGCTGATTTCTCTAAGGAGCAGCTTGCAGAACTGTTCATCAGTGCTGGTAAGGTTATTTCAGTGGAACTGTTTGGGGTAATTTGTAGGACAGTTTTTAATAGTACATAGTAAAGAAATACATTAAAACACTTTGTATAGTGGATGGCATGTTTTAACAGAACCCATACTTTTTCAGGTGCTTAGGAAATAATGATAATAGTCTAAACTTAGGTAGGCCTAGGTAGTTCTGTCAAAAGTTTGTGCCATTTCAGTAAAATTAATAGTTCTTAACATTTTTTATGTCTTACTCCATTTTCCCTTTGTTTGTGAGCTTTGCAGAAGACTCTAATTCTTTTAGGCAATAAAACTTCAAAATCAGGAAAAACAAAGGAAAGCATCTGAAAATAAATTATTATGTAAGTTCCTATAATTTTCATGCCTATTAGGTTCAGATGCTGCTGTTTGTACCTTAAACTACCACTGAGTATTTGGGTGATTCTTATAGATATTGAAGGAAGTTGTGAAGAAAATGTATTAGTAAGCAAACTGACAATCTCATAGAATTAAGATTCCTATGAACATGATATATTCTGAATCCTTTTATTGCTCCATGGTATAAAGAGTACATTTTAAAGTTACTTAAAAGATATAATGAAGCAAATCGAAGACCTGTTTTCTGAGGTCTTTATTATCTTTTCTGTTGTATTTGTATGCTCGAATACATCCTATCTGTGAAGATTCCATTGCAGCTGTTTCAGGAATTTATTTTAATAATAGATTTAAAATGTTTTACTTATTATATAGTATTTGTTTTTATGTTGCTCGTTGTGAACATATGAAGCAGCCTGTCTTGTGTGAACAAGTTAAAGGACAAAAACTTAAAATTCCATTAGTAGCAGTAAAAAGTGTACATATAAATAAATTTAATTACATAAACATTAATGATATATTTGTATTTCAGCTTGTCTGGTCCCAGTTAAGCAGCCTCCTGTAAGCAAGACAACCATTGTGGTTTTAGAAAATTTGGAGAGAGCTTCTTTATCTGAATTACTAGGAGATTTTCTGGCACCACTTGAGAATCGGAGTTCAGAAAACCCTTTCACTGTTCAAAGAGGTATATAAAGAATTTGGAATTGAGAAATGCTTTTACTACAGTACAGTTGTGTTATAATACATAACAAGCAGGGAAGGGGAGTAAAACCTAATTTTTTCAGGTTTTATATTGTATTTCAATGGTTGTTTTTCACTAAACATAGCATGTTTTGAGGTTAAGTTTTGGTGGATTTCGTTCCTTTGTAATTGTGACAGTATTCTTGCTTCCATATTAAATCATTTTAAAGCTTCAAGTAATTAAGAAAGATGTTTTATTGTTCATTATTAGCAAACGGAGCTTCTGGTGCCTTCTACTTTCACAAAAACTGCTTTCTACTGGGGTCAATCGCAAAGTGTCATCTTCACGGCTCTGATCTGCTAGTTCAGCAGCATTTCCGTTGGGTTCAACTTAGGTGGGATGGGGAACCAATGCATGGTTTGCTTCAGAGGTTTCTAAGAAGAAAAGTTATAAACAAGGTAAGAACTTGAATTGCCAGGTCTGTGAAGTATCTATGAAGGTAACATCAAAAGCTGAGTTGGTAAGTAAATTGCTTTGGGAGAATTGCATTCAGTTTTAGGAAAATACAGGCCAAATATCTGTAATGTTGTCTGTGGCCTTACATGGGAAGGTGTGTGCCCATGGCTGATTAGCGTAAGCATGCAGGTTGGCTGCAAATAGTATTGTGAATATTTGTTTATCAACTGTATGAAAAAATCCTCTATGTGAGTATGAAACTAGGAATCTGTTCAGCAAACACAAAACCCCTTTCTTGAGGAGTTTATGTGTCTAAAATAAAATATGGCCTGCATGTATTGTCTGTTTTAAACAGCAAAAAGAGAGATTTTATGATTTTCAGATCAGAGGAAAGCAAAACAGAAATATATCAATCATTTTGAGCAATCGGTTAAGCTGGAACAGAAGTCCAAAAGAGAATAAGATGGGAAGTCTGTTTAAAGCATGAATAAATAAACAGGGATGGAAAATGAAAAGAAAGATGTGGTCAGAAGCAAAACAGTGGGATTTTGAAAGTCATTTGGACGAAAACCACTCCAGTGTGATAGCAGCTATTGCAGACAGTTAGATAGTATTATACATTGGGAGGGGGAGTTTAATTGAAACAGCTGCGAAGGAAAATAATCTTGGCAGCAAGATTTTGAACAGGCTTTAAAATGGAAATTATTCCAGGAACAGAAAAAGCTGTCAGTGCTAAGTAGTTGTGGTCTGAAACAAGTTAGTGTTGGTTCTGAGTGTACAGCTGTATGTGTCTTGGTTATCCTTGAAGATGTCATCTCCTGTGTCCTGTGCCACAATTCCCATCTATAAAAATGTACTGATTCAAATTGATCCTAGAGAGCAAATGTGTGGTAAATGGACCTGACTGTTGTGGTAAAGAGAAAGCTTGGAAATATTTCTAGGGATTCTTTAATAGCAAGCACAGAAATACAGGCTATTAAAAAAAGGAATAATGTTAAGTGTATGAATGAGAGTCTTAAGAGGTTATTTTTCTTACGTTAATTTTTTAAAGGTGCATAGTTCTTTGTTTTGTTTTATGCATGAAATGGCTCCTTTTTTCCCCATGTGCTTTAAATCTTTGAGTCCTTACAAACATAGTATGCTGGAACAATTATGAGTGATTGTCTGGTTAAGGGCATGAATGGTTTCCAGATTCCTTTCGATGGGTGGGCAGGGTAGCAATTGTCTGCAGGCAAGTAGGCAGGTTAGTTTTAAGTTGGTATCTTGCAGATTCACTAGAGTGCTGTGGTACAGAGGACAGCACAGTAAGAGAATGTTATAGAATTCTCCATTCTCTTGAGAAGGAAGATTTGTATTCTCAAGGCAACACTGGAGAATATCTGGTGATCTAAGTGCCTTTATTAAATACAGAAATGCTTTGACTGCAGATTGTTCAAGTTCAGAGAGAAGGACTGTATTCACCTGAGCACAAGGCCACAAAATGCAGAAATGTAGGCAATTGCAGAAATAGTGGTGTTCTGATTTGACAAGTCAAAGGCTGGATCCAACGTATCCTGCCAAACTCCTTTGGCTACCAGATGTAACAGATGAGTTTTCATGTTGTTTTGTGTAGGCTTAAAAGCAATCCTTAGTGTCACAGGTTACAGTTTAACAATGTAAAAGGTTCCAACCTCTTAGAGAAGTTGTACAGAATTTGGATAGTAATCTCATTATTATGCAGATGGTGGCTGTTTGGAGAAAAAAAAACTATGTGTCTTCCTGTTTCTTCCCCAACTAAATAGTGAATAAAAAAGCCCAGTGTCCTATTTTTGTTATGGACCCTCTGTTAGCTCAAATGCCAGTTGGTGTGGCGCTTAAAATAGTGGATTCCACAGTTAAAAATAGGAGAAAAATTAATCTGTTATAAAAATCTAAGGGAAAGAAAAAGCTCCTTTATTATTTGAACAGTATAGACTATTTCAAAGGTGCTTGGTCTGTAGTCTGATACCATGGTTATACCTTAATATTTATGTTTTCAGATTAAAAGCTCTTTTGCCTTATTTTGAGATACTAGGATGAATGGGTACAGTTCGATTTTTTTTTTCCTACATTAACTCTGTTTTTTTCCTACAAACTCTGTCAAGAAGCTCTGGCTTCAGTACTGCCAAATACTATCTCTAGTCCATCTCTTAATGCTTTAATTCAAACTGTTCCAGAGAATAATCCTAGGATTAAGATGACGAAGACTGTAATTTGGAGTTAGATGACGCAGAAGAATTTCTGGTACCAAGTAATTTGCCTTTAGCAAGGTGTTTTAAAAAATGTAAATGCTAGAAGAATGCATCTTTGCTACTAAACCTAAAATCAATGTAGAAATCCACTGACATCTGGATCAGACATGTCTGTTCACTGTAGTTGTATGTCCTTTTATATGATGTGGTACAAATACGGTAGGTATCTCTTGCAATTCTAGTCTTAAACATCATAGAAAAAGCACTTCTGCCAAATTCATGTCTCAGTTTCCCCACCAAAAAAGTAGAGGCATGCCAGTGTATTGATAAGGATATAGTTTTTCAATATAGTTATCGAGGTAAGTTACTACAGCAAGACATCAGTATACTCCTTAAAAAGGTCTGACTATTTTTAGAATGCTCCTGATTTTTGTAATAGTCATATACCTGGAAAAAAAGCCAAACCCAGGCCTCATTGGGGTTTCAAGGGAAATGATTGCATTTCTTCTGGTAGGTCATATGTCATGTCAAATGTCTTTTCTTTCTGCAGTTCAGTGGCAAAGTACCTCCTCCATGTGATCCTGTGTGCAAGATCATAGACTGGATTCTTGCTGTTTGGCACCAGCTGAACTCTTGTTTATCACGTCTAGGAGCACCTGAAGCACTCATGGGGCCAAAACATTTCTTTTCTTGTCCTGTGGTGCCTGGACATGGCCAAGCAACAGTGAAGTAAGATTTCTGTTTCCTCTTTTACACTGTTTAGTGCCAACTAGATCCTTATTACAAACATGGTAGTTGTGTTTCTTCCCAAACCCATCTTCCAGCAGTGGAAGCTGCTGAAAGTTTTCAACGTTGGTTTGAGTATTTGATCACCAGAAGGGGTAATTCTGATAGGTGTCTGGCACTGTTTGGAAGTCAGTCTTGTGATCCTTCCTTTGTTTTCTGACTCAGAGGTTGCAAAATATTACTGGTGCTTGAATGGCTAATGTTGCTTAACCCTTTAAAGGTTTTCTTTTCGAGATGCACTATACATGAACATTCTAAGAGTCAAGAATTCTGAGCTTTAACAGTTGGGAAATTCTCTATTTGAGATAAACTTGGACAGTTATATCTCATGAGTATCGTTTTTAAACAAGCATAAAATTCACAGAAGTATTCTCTTAGTAAATAAGGCAGATAGATTGATTTAGCTATACTTCTGGTTGAATGTCCAGTAACATAAGAGAAGTGTGATGAAACTATTTTTTCTGGAGGTATAACACTGTTTTTCTTACCTTGTTTCATAATGTTCTACTGAGTTGCTACTTCTGTTTCCTCTATGATTTTTCTCTTGTGCTTCTGTTTCTAGGGTCTTTTGCTTAGTGTGTGCCCTGTCTTGCTCATCTTTTTTTTCTGTCAGCAGATCTTGAAACATTTTGCTTGTTAATTTTCCTTTGTTGCTAAAAGACAGATGATCTAATATCCTGATTAATTATCATGGTCTCGCTGTGGATGCAGCATTGACTTGAAATTTTGTGGGTGCTTCGAAATGAAAAAAGAATAAAGTATACCATGTGTCTGTGACCTGTCTTCCTCTTCAGTCACATCCTCTGAAATGTCCTATTTATTTATTGCACTGGCATTAGCAGATAACAGGAAACCTATTCTTTAGATCCCTTAATTATGCATTTCTGAGACACTATCCTATGTGTAACTTTGACTGGTTTCACAAAGATTGATTTTTGGGCACATTCTCAATATGTCTTTTACAGCAGAGATATGTCACCTGATTCCTCATTTTAATGTTGTTTTTGCCCACAAACAAGCAATTAAAAAGAGAGCTCCAGTGAGCACTTACTGAATGCTGCGCATTTAGCAGCATGATAGCTAACAGATCATATAACTAGCTATATTTTAATTAGCATCTCACTGGCTGCTGTGATTATAGTCTAATTAACCACTTCTGTCCCCTTGCCCATTCTCGCCACTGTGCTGTTCTGCTTTTTTTGCATCTATTAAAGCTTCACCTGAGTCAGTTCAATTCATTAAGACAGCAGACAGCTGCTTAACTGTGTTTGGTCTGGATGAAGTGTTAGAACAAGGAAAGCGTTACAAGCGGGCAGCTGGATTAGGGAATGAGAAGGCACGTGCTGTTTTGTGTAGCCTCACATATTTTGTAGAGCAGAGTGAAGAAATGAATCATACAATCATTAAGGATCAGGAGGGACCTTGAAAGATCATCTACTCCAATCCCCCTGACACAGCACGACCACCTAGACCAAGTCGCACAGGAACACATCCAGGCAGGTCTTGAATGTCTCCAGAGAAGGAAACTCCACAATCCCCCTGGGCAGCTTGTTCCAATGCTCCGTTATCCTCACTGGGAAGAATTTTCTTCTGATTTTATATGGAACCACCTGTGTTCCAGCTTGCACCTATTGCCCCTTGTCCTGTCACTAGATGACCTTGAGAAGAGCCTGATTCCATCCTCCTGACACCTACCCCCTCACATATTTGTAGACATTAATGAGGTCACCTCTTAGTCTCCTCCAAGCTAAAGAGACATCGCTCCCTCAGTCGTTCCTCATAAGGGAGGAGTTCTGCTTCCTTCTTCATCTTTGTTGCTCTATGCTGGACACCCTCCAGCAGCTCTGTGTGCTTCTTGAACTGAGTGGCCCAGAACTGGACACAATACTCCAGATGTAGTCTCACTAGCTCAGAGTAGAGTGGGAGAAGAACCTCTCTCGATCTGCTCACCAATACCCTTGTGATCCCCCCAAGGATGC
>VZRI01014098.1:0-23288 GCA_013397515.1 Upupa epops | reverse complement strand
TGCTTTTTCTCCTGTGTGACAGGAAGCAAATACAGCACCAGAAAAGGTGTCTATAGAAGAGTGAATATACTTCAGTCTTCCAAACTCCGGATAGTGAGTTACATCAGTTTGCCAGAGTTGCAGGCTTTGTAGACCTCGGGGATTAACTCCTCCTGCTATAGATGGAAAAGAATGTCACAAAAAACTTGTGACCTTGTGACTGCTCACGGTAGTTAGTACTTATTGTTTCCCAATTGATCTGTACTGAGTGTTTTCTTAAGGGCAGTTAAATCCTGCCCTACAGTCCACAACCTCTTTGGGCAGCCTGTTCCAGTGCTCACGTGAAAAAGGTTTTTCTTATATTTAAATTGAACCTCTTCTCTTCCAGTTTGCTCCCCTTGTCCTATCACTGGGCAACACCAAGAAGAGTCTGGTCTCATCCTCTTGACTCACCCTTTAGATATTTGTAAGGGATGATCAGATCTCCCTCAGTCTCTTCATCTCAAAGCTAAACAAACCCAAATCTCTCAGCCTCTCCTCATAAGGCTGATGCTCCAGCCCTCTGATCATCTTGGTGGCTTTGCTACTAAGAAGTTCCTTCTAGTGTAAGAAGAAGTTGTAGATAGATGGAGGTATCAGATATTGCATCTTAGTTCTGGGAGAAAGCACTTTGATACAGGAATAGTAGTTCTCCTCTTGTATGATGATCTTGTGTTTTTTTTGATGTTGGCTTCCTCTCCATGGCAAGAGGAGCTCAGCTAGACATCAGCACTGGCACCAGTGGCTGGGTGGAGAGTAGCCCTGAGGAGAGAGACTTGGGAGTGTTTGTGGATGAAAAGCTCAAACATGAGCCAGCAGTGTGCACTTGTGGCCCAGAAGGCAAACAGGATCCTGGGCTGCATCAGGAGAAGTGTGGCCAGCAGGTCGACAAAGGTGATTCTCGCCCTCTACTCTGCTCTGGTGAGACCCCACCTGGTGTACTGCGTCCAGTTCTGGAGCTCTTATTACAAGAAGGATGTGGACATTTTGGAGTGAGTCCAGGGGAGGGCCACGAGGATGATCAGAGGGCTGGAGCACCTCTCCTATGAAGCCAGACTGAAAGAGTTGGGGCTGTTCAGTCTGGAGAAGAGGAGGCTCTGAGGTGACCTTATTGTGGCCTTCCAGTATCTGAAGGGGGCTACAAAAAAGCTGGGGAGGGGCCTTTTTAGGATCTCAGGTAGCGACAGGACTAGGGGTGATGGAGCAAAGCTGGAGATGGGTAGATTTAGACTTGATGTGAGGAGGAAGGAAGTTCTTCACTGTGAGAGTGGTGAGAGCCTGGAATGGGTTGCCCGGGGAGGTGGTTGGGGCCCCATCCCTGGAGGTGTTTAAGGCCGGGCTGGATGAGGCTCTGGCCAGCCTGATGTAGGGCGGGGTGTCCCTGCCCATGGCAGGGGGGATGGAACTGGATGATCCTGTGGTCCCTTCTAACCCTGACCAATTCTATAAGTTCTTCCCAGAGAGGGTGATGTGGCGCTGGAGGGGGCTGCCTGGAGGATTTGCAGAGTCTCCTTTTCTAGAGACATTTTAAACCTGCCTGGACCTTGTCTGGGTGATTCTGCTGTGCCAGGGGGGTTGGACTAGAGGACCTTTTGAGGTCCCTTCTGATCCCTGATAACTCTATGATTCTATGAAATTCTTTCAAAATTGGTCATCTCTTATACTCAGAGTAGACAGACAATCACTGCTGAAATAGTATTTTCTCTGCAGAGCCCTGAAATTCCTCAGAAGTAAAACAAATAAAACAAGCATCTGGGGCTGTGTTACACAGGAACCTGTTTCCTTTTCCCTGTGTACAGTTGACTCAGAAATATACTTTGCCTTCATTGGGACCAGGCAGTTAATTTTTGGTCCTGATAGGCCTGTACATAGCAGAATGTAGAATTTGCATCCACTTTAAGGTGATCATTTGATCTTGACAACTGTGTGTCCAGCATGAACAGACTTTTGGAAGGGCTTGTTCATGTGATCTTTCTTTACAAGAGAACCAGAACTCCTTAATAAGTTCAGCCATGCTCATGGAAAGGATTTAGAGATTTTACATTATGCTTACAAGATGTGATATGCCATAATCCTTTCCATAGTGCTGAATTCAGCTGCTACATCCTGGATTGTTAAATAGACAAGGTAGAACCATGACCCTGCTGACTGATGATCTAGCTCTCATACTACTCGCATGCTTGAATAGTGATTCAAGCTTACATGATGAGTACAAGTTGAGAATTGGTTTTGAATAGAAAAATACAGTGAGATAAACAAGTGAGACACATCTACAAAGCAAAAACATTTCATTTTTAACAGTACCAAATAGACACTAGGCAAAGTAATGTGACTTCTGGAGAAGAGCACTAAAATTTCTGATGAATATTAGCCTCCATTTTATGTGTAACATATTATACAGTAAAAAGCAATCTGAACTTCTACAAGAGAACTACTAAAGCTGCAGTGGAGATGGCTAAAATTGTATTAAACCCCAACAAAATACATGTTTCCACAAATATGTAAAATGTCTGTAATACATTTGTAAATTTTGTAAACATTTGTTGAAGCAGTACAAGCATCTCAATGGTACTTCACATTAGTAGCATGTGCAGAGCCTGATCTTGTGATTCTTATCCTGATTTTTTTTTTTAAGATTAGTGCTCATAAATCCATATATATAGAGACTTTACCATCTGATCTGCTCTCTGAACTCCAGCTGAATAGATCTGAGTAGATATTGTATTGACTAAAGAGATCTTAGATATTCACTCAAATGAAGATACAAGGGCTCAGTTCAGTGATCTGGACTTCAATGTCATTTCTAACAAAGGGGATCCAGCCAAGCCTCTACAAACTACTGTAGAAGGGCACAGGTATAGTACCTGCATTGTATTTTCCTATTTTGGGGTGCACAGGCCCCTCCCTGTGGTCATTTAAACTGAGGTGTCTTAGTCTCTGAGGAAATACTTGTAACTCAGCTTATATAACTAAACATATCTTCAAACAGATGGCTCAGTTGTATCCGTTTGTCTGATTTAGGAGGAGTTGTATATGTTGCCCAAGTGTAAGCACAGAGCTGTGCTTATCAAGCTCTAAACATCTGCTTGGTGGATGCAAACCTAGTGCACAACTGTGTGGCAAGTGTAATAGGTAGTGGCTAAACTTATAGAAGTAAAACAACTAGCTCTGTAAGCATACTCAGAGAAGGTAAAGGCTGCATTATGCTATGAAGATAGTAATGAGACAACTGTAAGAATTGTGAATGACACATGATCATGATGCTATGCACGCTGAGGCATAGCTTCTAGCTGTAAAGCAGAGCAAGAACATTCTTCTTGCCACACTGTTTTTTCAGGCACTTATCAATAGCTTTAATCTACCTCCATTTCTTTGTCCTGATTTTCAACTACCTTATTGCTTTCCATGAGGGAAAATCTTTCAGTCTTGTTAAGACCATTAGTGATTGCTTTGGTGGCATCCATTGGATCTGGAAAGAAAAATCTATTTTATGGCATGTCTTACACAACTTTGGTTTGCAAGGGGTCAGCTTGCCTGACCTGATGCCATATCAGAGAAACAGTCACTGCCTATGATAGCAGGTCATAGGATTCTTTTCAGGTAAACAGGATCGAAACCTACATCTGTACAGTCAATTATTTAAAGAATGGGGGTCAGAGTCAGCCACTGTGCTCCAATCGTCCAGATATTTTATCTTTTAGCATGCTTCCTGCAATACTTTGGCAGGTGCCCACTGGGATTTCACCAGATGGTTCTTGAGCTTGATTCACAGTATGACACAGGCTGGGTTTTTTTCTTAAAAGGCACTTCCCAGAAACTTGTCCATGCAGTAACAGTGTCCTGAACAGGGAGTAACGTTGCCATGGCCTGTTTGATTCACCAGTTTGGGTAGTGCAGCATACTTTAGTCCTCTAACTCATGTCCCTTCCCTGGCACATCTGATGAGACAGGTCTTTGTTGCAATTAATGGTAACACACGGAGACGCCAACCTAAAATCTACTAGTGCTCAAGAACAACAATTTACCCATTTTTTTGATGTCAAGATTTTGTGAGCACTGCATTTTAACCACATCTTTCTAATCCTCATGGCAAGCACTTTTCCTGCTAATGGACACTTTTTTACAGGCCTAAAAGCTCCAAGCGAGACCAACAAAGGAACAGGATAACTTCTCCCTGTGAGTGGTGCTGTGTCACAATAGTTGGGTGTCAAAGAAGGAAGTTGAAAGTCCTCAGAAAATGGGTAAGTCTGAAATGGGTAACTATTTCACAGTCTACTGAAGTTCTGTTGTGCATTTTGGGTAATCTTACCAGTATTAGGATCTCACTTCAGAGACACAAGCACATTGAGCCCACTTCTTTAGTAAACCAAGGAAAGTGTATTTCCAAGACAAGAATGTGAGTTGCTTTTAGGAAATAAGAAAAATGTTGTCAACAAGTAAGTGGAAATCTCTGGTAAGGTCCCAGCTGGAAATTACAGGCAGTTAGTAAAATCCAGTCAGTTCTGTAATGCCTTTTTCCAGTACTAAAACCATGCCCTGAGAAAGCTGACAGGAGACCAAAATTATACTAATTGCCTTTGTAACTGCAGTGCATCTCCTTGTTCAGCATCTGTCTTCTTTGGAGGGAAATGAAAAATAGTTATTTCTGAATGAGCCTGTAATATTTTCTGCCTAAACCTCAAGTAGCCTGAAGCTGCATGGATTGGAATAGCAGTTTGACAGCTTGTCAGGGTATTCCTCAAGACTTCTTTCTGGACAGAACATCTAAGAATTTCACATATGGAAAGAATGATTTCCAGGACTTAACAATCCACTTAATTCCTATCCAGGTCACAGCCTAGGGATGCTTTTCTGTGCCTGGCCACCTATAGTTCTATGGGCTAGGGAGGAAGCACAGGGATTTAGGAGATTAGACTTCGAGTAGACCATGACACATAGTCTCTTCTATACCCCAGAGCAAAAATTGTTAAGCTTTCTGATCTCTTAATCAGATGTCTATCACAACGTTGGCTGGAGACCTCCTTTTGTGAACTATGCGTTATTTGGGGTTAGAGATACCCTTTGATAAAGATCAATTAGGTGTGTTTTCCAGAATATCACATCATTGCTCTTCAACACTCACTCCCATTCTACTTCCATTGCTCTATCTGGGTTTCTTCTTGCTCATAGGGGTTGCAGAAAAGCAGATTTTGGAATGATGTCCTCAAGGGAGAAGTTTTTTGGGGAGAAGGGGATATACATAAATAGACAATTTCCCATCCCATCCCTCTGTTGGAGCATACATAACAATAAGAGGACTTTTTACTTTCTCCTAAGTCTGGACAAACCCCTACTTAGTTTTAGGTTAGTTGTTATGGGGTTGAGAAAAGGGCACATTTTTGACTAAGTTTCTTGCTCCCAACTAAGAAGACTCTGCAACTCTTCAACACATGCTCTTTGCTTGGATTTATTTTTAGTAAGGTTCTCCTATTTTTTTCTCCAAATATCTTTCCATAAAACTGAATTGAACTGGCTAAGAAGGGAGAGAAAATCAGCTCAATATTTGCAATGAAGCATAAGACTTACAAATAGACCAAAGTACGGAAGCACAAAGCTCATCCTGGTATATAACTGACCTATAACCCATCTCTAAGAACTGTTTCCAGAACACCTCCAATCGATCCCTTTTTACATACAAAGGAGCAGAAGAAACACTTAGCATTTCACCAAGTATGCAGGAGGAGTACTGTGGGAAGTAGTTTAGAAATGTTGAGAACTCTAGGCTCAGTGTTAACAGATTTTCTTTTTCACTGCTTGGTGTAGAAATCTGCACAAATGCAGCTAATATGAAATTCTTTTTCTAGCTCTGATGCAGTTTGGACAGAAGAGTCTAACTGGCATGCATTAGGTATATTTTCTATTCCTTGGTGAGCAGTAGAAATTAGATTCAACTCCCAGTAACCACTCCCACTCCCTATGAAATGGGTTGAATGATGAGAAACAGAGCCCAATGCATTGGGTTGAGTTAAGCACCTTGGTTTGTTTGTCCCTGACTGGTATAGAATGTGGGTGTGTATGGAAGAATAGGAGCCCCAAGGGCTAAGAAGAACAGACAGATTACAGACCTAGGAAAAAGGTTTCTGCTAAGATCTCAGGGCACCACAAACCCAACATATCCACAGTAGATTGTTCAGCAGAGAAAATATTAAGGCCCAGCATATTCTGAACTCATGCCATCTGAAGAAAGAAAAAGGAGAAAAATATGTACATGTTCTTCTTGTGATGAATCTTGGTCTGCTCTGAATGTGGAGAGGCTGTGGATATGTCATCTTTCAATACTGTTCAGCATGACATGTATGTCCTGCCTTTCAGTGGCTCATGCTGCGTTGCACAGAGGGACCGGTGGAATGCTTGCTTATTCTATTTCTTTCTGGATACGTGCGATGTTAAGCAACGTTCAAAACCATTTGATGATAGTTCTATTTTTAGTGTTTTGGTGTTGCTCCGTATACAAAAATCACATGAATACTGAGCCACATATACATATTTCCAAACTGTGTGTGTCATGTCTGCACAGTACATGAAACTGATAACAAACACTCAATCTTTGAGGCATCAGAAAAGCCATCTGGTTAGTTTGGATTTTTTTTTTTCGAATTCTAACTAGATTTGTAATGTACCTGGTAAGTATCTGGCCTTTCAGAGACACAAATACACTTCCGCCAAATTAAGCATTAAGAATAATAATAATGCAGGTCAGGCAGTTTACTGTTGGTATGACCAACATCATAAACAACCCCTAATGTGAGTGTAAAATGGCAGTCCAAGTATGACTTAGACTTTTGAAACAAAACAGAAGACAGTATAGGAATCCAAGAAAAAGGCTTCCGAAAAGACAAAAGGAAAGAATGTTACAACTGAGTTGCTTTCCTTGCTTTAGCTGTGATACTCAGGTGGAGTAGCAACTGCAGAAGGGGATGGAGCCTCAGATAAAGGATTGGAAAACCTGTAAAACCTGACAAGAACAAACAAGTCCAGAATTAATGTGTGAATACTTTTGAGCTTAAAGAGCTGAATGTGAATGAAGTTTACTATCTCAAGTTCCCCACATCTTCTGGGATAGCTCATCAAAAGACTGGTAAGTCCAAGTTAAAAGAATGTATAGAATCAAATACTGCACCATGTGTGGACAAATCTTTTCTCATTACAATGCACATGGTGGTATTCTAGCCTGGATTAATCTGTTTCTAAGTTGAATAGCTAAAGCAGTTTGGGGCAGGGATTGGTGTCTAGAAAGGTAAGTTGAACTCCGGCATTTTCATGAACTTGACGTATGTTTTAGGCCAAATAACTTGACCACCTGTGATATGGTGATAATACTCTGATTACTCTTGGAAAGCATAAACTTTGCTTTCTCTGTTAAGTTACTAACAGAGTATTATAGGCCTGCAACTTCCTTGACCCAGGAAAGGACAAGGATCTGTGTTTATTGTACAGATGCACTCACTATTCACTCTGTTTGACCTGTTTTAACTTTACTTATTTCTAAAGCTGAATTTTACTTGATCCTGGAGACATTCAGTGAATATTTATATGTTTCAATTCAGATAAAATTATCAAAACACTATAGGTAATAGCATGTTGATATAACAGGTAATCTTTGTACTTAGCCACAGAGAGGAAATGTGTACCTGAAAAGACTGTCCTTGTGAAATATCTGCAGCACTTTTGCAGAGGCAAGAAATTTAACTACTGAGTGCTTTGTCCTGCAAAGAGACTGCCATTGAATAATAATTAGATCTTGTAAGATAAATAAATACAACTCTCCTTCCCTGCATTCCAAATAGGGTCTTACAGTTTCAGGATGATCAGGGCCCAGCAATATGCCACCCTAACATCCCTAGTCTATGGGTGTCACAGCAGTCACTAAAGACTTGTGTTCTCCGTTTCCAACGTAGTTAGAAACAAAATCATGTCATATTGCTTCTGTGTAGCTTTACCATTTTATTAACAAATGCTGTCTCCCCTTGCTACCACCAAAAATATCCAACAACTACTTCTGCTACTGAAAACTGAAAACTGATGTTACTAACAAAATTTTGGCTTACATAATTGTAATTGATTTAAGACAAAGCTAAAATAGGTATGAAGTACAACTCGCCTGTGTACAGATTTTAATCATCCTTACTGTTGCTCGGCAGCGTTTTCAGCTGATACAATTGATGTATTAGGTCTGTCTGTGGATTTGGGGCTTGAAATTGTAATTTTTTCAATTAAATTGCCAGCAACACCATAACAGTTGTATTTCACTTTAGTCACAGATAGTGAAATGAGAGGAATTTCACTCTCTTGCTGTCAGTTTGCTTTACCTCTTACAACAACTATATTAAAGTAACAGAGACTAATATCAGTGAGATGAACATGGCTTGTCCTGTAAGGCTTGGTTATAATACGTAAGTATTAAATAATAGTTCTTAATAGTGCTTAGCACTTATGCAACTTAATGCCTTATAATCTTCGAAGCACTTTACAAATCTTAGCTAGTTAATCCCCACCGCAGATCTGCATGGTAGGTTATAAAGGCCACACATTAAAAATCTCCCATATGAGCTTGCCTACATGCTAAGCCTAGGTGAATAAAATATCCGCAGTTATGTCCTGCAGTCACGGAGATTTAATTTTGCTGGAATGTAACATGCCTTACTTACTGTCAATAAATTAGTTCTGCTTTCTTATCCCATTCAAGGTAAAGTCATCATACCCTGCAGCATGGCTCAGCATATAGTGTTATCACAATCTGAAGATATTTTTTATTATTAGAACTCCCAGAAGCATGTTACAAGCAGATAATCTGAATTTTATTTAAGAAATCAAGTTTCTAGTGCCAGTGATTGCAAAGCAGGTGTGTGGGAAAGAGTCAGACAGTCTCTAAAGACTTAAGCACTTAGGAAAGTAACTACCATTTTTAGCCACTTCTTTTGAAACTGTAAATTTTGAGATGTTGAAATTGACTGGCAGACAAAACATGTTTACACTCGATTTCACCAGGGAACTGAAGCCTTCAGAGGTCTCACTTTATTTAAGAAATACAGTGTTTTTTTAGCACAAATTTTCTTTGAGTTTTCATGTTCCAATAAAAAAGTAAAAAAGCCTATTGGATAGTTATTGCTTTAGCCTGTTTTAGGTCTAAAATTTCCCATGAATTGGAAATATTGCTTTTAGTCCACTGCAATAATGCTAATCTACTGAGAATGTCACAAACACCACTGGTTCCAGCTTTTGTTACTTCTGCTGGAAAACCTTTTAGAACAACATTGAAGTTTGAAGGTAACATTATAATTCATGTGAAGTCAAACTCATTAACCAAAGATATAAGTGATTAGCTCATTATTACATTGCAAGTGCCTCCATGGAAAATGATCCTCTGAAAAGTGTTTATTCTTTGCAATACCTAGTGAAGAGAGGAAGCAATGGCTTTGACTGGTGGGCATTCTTGCAAGAGAAGCTGAAAAAAGTAGAGTTTTTATTATGAATTAAGAAAAAATAGTCAGTTTTCCTGAATGTGAACAGAGACCGTGCAGCATTATTTAGAAATATAGTATGATTCTTCCCTCAAGGCAACAGGCAACTTAATGTCTTCCTTTTGCTTTCACCTACAACTATATCTCTCTCTCAAGCTTGTAATTTGAGAGCGGATGCTTTGTAAGAAAGAAGCTCTGATAAGATGACTTATCTCAATTTCTTGTTTCTCTTACACTTCAACCAGGAAACTTTTGTTTCTCTTTTTTCCTGTCTTAGTTTTCCTTCCATTTCTTTTCATTGTTTTTCACCTTTGGAGAAAAATCACAAATAACCTTTGAATTTTTAGCAGTCTTTGTGACCCCATGGTAAAAAGCTTTTCCTGATGAAGATTTCCCTGCTCACTGCATCGGGGTTGGACTAAATGACCTTTAAAGGTTCCTTCCAGCCCAAACCACTCTGTAATTCTATGATTCACTACTGAAGTGGTTATCTAATGGGTAAGAGTTTCAGACAGACCAGGGAAAGTGAAATTTCCACATGAAAAATTATAAGGGATGAGCAGATAAAAGACACTACAAACTAAAGGAACAAATGGATGGGAATACAGGAGGAGCTATAATTAGCCTGTCTCACATGCCTGCCACTACATAATTTCAAATGTTCCAAATGGAGCCTGGTGTTCAGTAGACAAGTTCATAATTAAGTACAGAGTTGCAAATCTCATGCAAAAGGTGTATGACTTATGGTTTCATGGGTAGCCTTCTGGCTTTCACAGCCTTTTGTCTCTTAATTTAGTGCCCCAAAATTATTTTTATGAGGTCTTATAATTGTTTAAGGAGGAGGATTTGTTAAGGACTGCAATTTATTATGCAATTTATTATGTAATTGTGAATGTATAGTACTTCAAAGGTAAAAGCATTCTGATTTGTATTCCATTCTAAATTTGTATACCATGCCAAGGCATTAATACCTATAGGGTTTTTTCTTTTCCTCAAGTTCGTTAAGATACATCATTAACATCTAATTCAAATGCTTCAGGAGCATCTAGTATTTCTCTGCCAATCTATGGTAGATTATCTGTCAGTGATGGTTTAAAGAGCATCCAGAAAGGATTATTGTCATAAGGGGAAAGGCTGTGTGAATTCACCATGGCAAATTTAAGAGCCTCTACATCAGAATGTTCTTCTGAGGAGGCTAAATTCAAGGCAGTTGGCATTACTTAGGAGCTTTTAAAACAAATCAACATTTATATCAACAAATAACATGGATTGGATCTTACTTGCACTTGAGGAACTTCTAGGAAAGTCAGGCACACTTGGAAGTTACTGCAGGTGCTGAGCTGTGAACTGTTATGTGTAGCCTTTTGCTGAAATCAGCTTGGTACCTGAAAGCAGAATGAGTGAAAAGATTCCTGAGGGGGTCTGAGATTGGCAGACCCTAATCTGCCTGCACCAGTAAGTTTAGCTGACACTGTATTACAGAATTTAGGGGGCAGGCACGTGCGGAAGTATGGAATAATGGGGCCAAGGCAATACAATGTTTGTAGAGGACTGTCAGATCTTACAGATTCGCCAAAACTCTGAAAGAATTAAGAAGGTGAATTATGATTTAGCCAACAGCCCTAACTCTTGAATACTTTGCAAATGAAAGACCAAAGGCTTCACTGTTTCTCTATTACTTTGGTGTATTTAATAGAATATTAAATTTGTATGTCTTAAGAGTAGTTTTTCTCAGCTAGATCTCATAATCTTCCCATACCACTATTGTTTGGGTTTTTTTTGTTTAGGTGGGATTATCAGAAAAAGAGGGAAGTGTGTTCCTGACTAATTGTGGCAGTTTAAAAAATGCCGTTAATACACAGTTATGTTCTCCATAGTCTTGCTCCAGGTATCTTAAAAGCTAGTTTGAGCAAAAGGTTATAGAGAAGAGTAAGTAGCTCAGTACTTTATGTGATGTTGTGCCATGTTCCCTGCCTGTTATACTGTGTTGTATTGTTTCATCACATTCTTCTTTACCTGTGATCTCCTATGCATAATTCATAAAGTCTTTGGACAGGACTATATCTTTGGTGTCATGTTTATAGCAGTAATAATTTCAGGGTCCTGGTGCAGGGCTGGGTCTGGATGTATTTGTCTGATAAACATCTAAAATACATGGAAGTATAGGAATAACCTGCCATTTTAAGAACCACTTTCGTAGGAATCTGGGTTGGAGTGGGGGGAAAAGAAATTACCCACTCTCAATGCTCCAGGATGGGCAGCCTTGCAGTCAGCACCTGATCACAAAGGTTACCTTTGAGCTTAACCTTTAAATGAGAGAGGACCAATCCTCTTTTGGCCGCTTTTATCGCCAGTCGTGACAGCACGGCTCCCACCAGCCTCGCCTTAGAGGAGCTCGGGGACCCCCGCTACTCCCCCCAACGCCCCTCGGCGGAGCATCCCACGGCCAGTAGCATATCCGGCAGCACCACCCTCTTCATCTCACGCCCAAGGGATGAGACGAGACCGCACGGGGACGAGTTAACGGGGGAATCGATAATCTGGCCCTTTCTCTCCGCCTCCTCCTCCTCCTCCTCCTGCCTGCGGGGAAAGGGGGAACCGTGACCCGCCGTGCCGTGGGGGTGGTCCCCGGCGGAGTGGCGTGTCCCCCACCTCCCGGCACAGCGCGGCCAAGCGCCGCCTCCACGGCGGGATGGAGCCGCCGCCACCGCCCCACGGGTGCAGGTAAGGACCAAGAGGGAGGGACGTGCTGCCTCCCCTCTTCACCCTGGCTTGGCCTTTGGGGGGATCTGGGAGAATAAATTTAAAAAGCAAAAAAAAAATTCCCAACCCTAACCCACCCTCTGGAGGTTTTCCCGAACTGGAATGATGCTCTTCGAGACGCTGTCCGCCGAGGCTCGACCCCGGGACGGCAGGATGTCGAGATTTCCCTAATTTATTAACCCATCAAGCAACCCCCTCCCTACTTGAACTGCCTGGAGTCCGCGGCTTTGCAGCCTCAGGAAGCAGCGCGGACGCCGGCGCTGAATTCGGCGCAGCAACAGCGAAGGGCAGTTGTGAGGAGACGTGGGGGGAATTTGCAACAGAAATAATAAGTTTTTCTATGGTCGCCTGATTAATTAAAGATGAAGCACGCGTTGTGCATTGGCAAACAGTCTTGAGCAATGATCTGGAGCAATCCTAAACCCTAACAGTAATTTATTTTTTATTTTGTTTTTCCTAGAGAATTATAAATACTCAAGTATTGCCTTTGCAAATCTACCACCGAGCCCTCAGCGCTGCCGAGTGTTCGCTGCTTAATTAATGTTTACAAAGGGATTTTCATCCCCACCGAATGTTAGTGGGAGCAGCTCGAGCTCAGGGAGTCAGGTCACCAGCTCCTTTTCTTTTGCAAAGCAAGCTGGAGCAGAATTACTCCGGGAGCCCTGCTGTGTTGATGTAGTGCACAGGATGACATTTCCGGCTGATAGAGCTGTTCAGGTGAAGTGTGCTTCTGGAGTTTATGATTTTGGGCATGGAACTCGAGGACCAGATAAGAAAACCATGCAGCACTCTCCAGGAGCAGAAGAAAAGGTCCTCATGGGTCCATAAGGGACCCCTGGGTGTTAGGTTTAATTTTTATACTTTGTTTTCAGTCTGGTATATCAGAGTATCTGTTTCAGCTATGTATGGTATCTACTGAGCGTGGCTTTGAACCGGTGCTTTTTTATTTACTCATTTCCTCCTTACACTGTGTGTTTGCAATAGATGACATGCTGAGATACTTCAGTGCTCCTGCTATTGTTTAACTTCGAGATATGCATGTTGGGCAAATTAGATACACGAAGGTAACTGTGACTGTGCATCCAGACTTACATGTGATGCTAAGCTGAACTAGGCAAGAAGAAAAAATAATGAGTAACTTTATAGGTTTTGGCATTTTCTAAGGTCACAAATCCACAAGTGAAGTTTAAAACAGAAGTTATGTAGGAAATTCAGACTTTGAAATCAGCCCTGCATCAGGGCATAAACGCTTCCCATGCAAAATACTCAGATTTGCAGGTGTTCTGCCATTCCTTCTGGATGGATGAATATATGAATATGGATGGTACAGACCATACAAGGGTCTGTCCTGAAAAAAAGTTATGTGCAAAATCCTGCCTTTAGAGGTCAGTAGGGTGGTTTACAGTACTGACACTTAAGCAGATGTCCATGTCTTTGCAGTACCAGGATGTATAGGACAAGCTTTGCAGGGAATGGTAGATATGTAATAGTCCTGTGTGGCAAAAAAAACCCCAATTTGAAGGCTGCAAAGTTTTACATTCAGACCTACATGTAATAATTTCAGAATGATAACCAAAGTTCTAAAAAAGTATTTGTAATCATGCTCCAGATCTTTGTTAGATATCAACACTTGTTTCTCATTACACAAAAATTTCCTGGGAAATAGTGATTTTGAGAAAAAAAATATAATCTAAAAAGGTCATGATATTAAAATATTTTCTAAGTAGAGAACATTAGTAGTGTTAGTATGAAATTTCAGATCCCATGGAGAATGGGGAAAATGTCTTTGTGTGAAGGCTTTTCTTTGCCTTAAAATAGGGGATTTAGAAATGCCAAGTTATGTAAAAAGGTTTCACTCACACTGTAAAGCATGTAAAATGGCAGAAACTTTCAGTGAAACTGTGCTGTTTTATGGTCATGGTGGATCTTTTCTAGGGATTTTGGCTACACAGTGCTCAGGCTACTGCAGTAGACTGGAAGAACCCATGTCTGTGACAATGGCCAGACACATCATGGAGGGTTACACCTTGACCTTTTAGTGACAACATAATGCAATTCTTCTGTGTCTAAATCTAACTGTGAATCCTGATAGGATTACTGTTGTGTCTTTGCCTTTGTCCACCTTAGGTAGTAACTAAAGTAACCTTTTGGCTTTGAGCACAAAAGACATACAAGAAAACATGCTCTCTCAAGGAAAAAATCATGCTTTTTTCAAGAAAGCAAATAGAAACTCATGTTTTCCTATGAATAACAAAAATCATCGGTAATCAGTTGGATTTTTGAGTGTTGCAGGATAATAAAAGTGAAATGCTGTCTTTGCTCTCATTCTGATGGTCGTCTTCTGAGGTTGACAATGCCTGATACTATTTACCATGAGACCTGTTGTTCTGAAGCTGTGTTTGGTGAATAGACTGAACACTGTATAAATTCATATCTCAATATTTAAATATATGAAGTCATAAGTTCAGTTATAATAAACATGGTAATCAAGAGTAGTTTATAAATGGTACCAAGAGAATCCACTTAGTAGTTCTATAATTACTATGATTGTGCAATATTATATATTTAATCTCTGTTCAAAGGTAACCATTGACAGCCTTAATTTTGTATCCTATTTGATAGTATGATGCTTAACTTTCTGTCACTGAAATATTGTTTCAGCAGAAGGTAGATTTACAAGTAATTGGATGTCTTACTTAAATGAGTTTGTAAATTGTTTTAATTGGAGAGGATTTGTATGTAGTACCAAGTACAATGTTAAGTACTAACAGTGGCAGGCTCCATGGGCAGAAAATAAAGAAGAATTATACTGCATAAATTAGAACTAATCTGTCTGGAAACAGCACTCTAAATGCAATCCCAGAATGTGAGAAAACAGAAGGAATTTGGAAAGCTGCAATTTCAGAACTGTAGGATGACATTAAGGAGTACAATTTTTCTATTAGCATAGTTTGAAGAGTGCAGTCATATGGAGAGGATACAGAGAATGACAACAATACTTGTAAAGACCACCTAGATTGATTCATTGGGGACTAAATATTTAATGTTTGATTAACAGCTGGTAAATAAGGGAAGAAGACAATATACAAATATTTGAGAGATACTGTGACTGAGGAGGGAAAACAGCTCTATTGAAAGCTTCTAAATAGGGCAGCATGGCTAGGGACTTTGACATACTGATGCAGGGCTCTTAGGAAGCAAGCCTGCTGAAAGTCAGGAGGAAATTAGTTTATTCCTTGTACTAATGTGGCTGTAGAAACAACCACTTTGTTAAAGAGTAATAAACATTGAGAAATAGTCTCTCAGCCTTTACTTTTTATTTTCCTTTCTCTGAAGCAGCTCACTGAGGGGTGCTTAAGTAATGCATTTTTAAGACTTCCATTGATGAAGTCTCCATGGCCTGAGCAGTCCAGTCTTTTCCAGTGCTTTTCTGTATTTTTTTTTTAAATGTCCCACCCATGTCTTTGCTGTAGTTTAAATCCACTATTCTTTGTCTATCGTTTGTTGCGGAAAGCAGATTCCTTCCCATGTTGCAACAGCCTTTCTTGCATGAAAAGATGATCCTCATTCACAGAAGTATACTTGATTTCTGGTCTCTTGATTTACAGTGATCTCTGATCTGGAAAATAAAGCAACCAAAATGAATGTGATGGTGAATCATTGTCAGCTTTGAGTAGTTGCTAGAGGTTGAACCATAAACGTACTTAGTCCAAGATCTTGAAAGTACAGCCTCAGTGCTTGCAGTCTTTCATTAGGGGAAGATGCTCTCAGTTTTCAGTAAGAAAAAAAATAATTTCAATCCATGACATTAAAATGCTAGGTTCACAGAGAGCATTTCAACTAACGGTACTTTCCCTTGCTGTGCTTTCAGGCTGTGCGTTTTTATGGGATTACAGCAGGTAATTACTGGAGATATTAGCCTTATGTAACCAAATAATCTCCTTTTGTATCCTTTTGCTAAACTTTCTTTGCAGCTAGTTTAACTATTCAAAGCAGGATTCCTATTATTTTGTTTCATTATCCTTTGTTTACTAATAAAGCTTTTTTATGTAATGATTCATATCTGGAAGCAAATGAGTGTGTTGTTGTAGTCCAATTTCTTGCCTCCTCTAATGAAATGAGAAAGCACTGATAATTAGAATGGAAGTTTTTACTATGATTTATAAGTTTTGATAAAGGAATCTTGCTTTTGAGAAGGGCTGAAATGAGATTTTTGCAGTTGAAGATTAACTGGGATTTTGTATTTTCTTGGAAAGAAAACATGGTTTATAGGTAGGGCTACACAACTAGGTTTATATGGCCATGTATATCTGTGTGAAAAGTCTGGTAAGTCTAAAGCAAATTAGGAGAAACCTGAACCTGTGGTTCAAATTCATCCAGAGCAATTGATTTGTAGACAGACAGGAGCAAAACAGAATTTGATTAGTGCTGTGAAAATCATAGGATACTTCCAAGACACCATTGACAAAAAGTGTGGAACATATTGCAGGTACTCTGACAGGCCTGGAAATAGAGGAAAGGAGGAGCTGAATGTGCGCCAGGTCAGAGGTTGTCCATCAAAATAAAATATTGATGGTGATGTAACACATGCTAAGGTAGCATGTCAGAGATCTTAGGTGGATGGGAGGGGGTAACTTGAAATAGCTGCAAGGGATTCAGGGTAGCTGCATGAAGAAGTAGAAAGCTTTGGCTAATCTGTGATAGAGGTAGTTTTTGGAATCAACTAACTCTTGTACTTCAGTGTCTGTGCATCTCTTGCATCTGGGAGCCAGCAGATGTTTTGTGCGTTTGAGGTTAAGATACCTTAACAAAATCATGATTCAGACACATTCATAAACAGTAACAAAAAACATTCTGAACACACTTCTGTCCCACAAAAAAAAAAAAGAACCCAGCCAAATGATCTAAAAATATTGTAAACTGGGTCTATTAATTTTTGGTTGTTCTTATTTCAAGGTGACATGGTTAAATGTATTTATTACTTCAGCAGTGACAGAAAATGTCCAAGCAACATGAATTGCCTTAAAGTGCTATCCTTGAAAAGGTAATTACCTAAAAGGTTGTAAAATGTCAATCAAAAGGAAGAAATTACATTACTTTGGAATTTTTTGTGAGATATGCACAATTCCTTTTACCTCTTAGAAAACCGCAATATTTTAGTTTACTTTTTACTTTGCCTTTTTTAACAATGAAGGAAAACAATGGAGGAAAGAGTCAAGGGCCCATACCCTACTGCCTTTCAAACAGTTTTCTTCCTATCTGCAGAAATTACACTACTTTCATGCAGTTTTCTCACTTCACAGATCAGCTGCAACAAGGGCCTGTTGTAGTCTCATGAATGAATCTCAATGACCTGGAAGCTCTGGAAGGGAGGAGAATCCTGCTTTTCTTCTCTGACCCAAACTGCTTGTTTGCAGGAGGCTGTTTTTTCTTAATTAACATTCTGGGGTCTTGTCAAGACTTGCTGCAGAATGACTGAACAGTTGGGGGCCAATTTTCTGTACCCTCCCTACTCTGCACCAAGTCTCTGCATGAGCCCTTTGACAGATGCATAAGCACAAGGTAAAAAGGATCCATTCAGCACGGGGAATATCTGTCCATAATTAACTCTTTCTGCTTTTCTTACACTCTTTGCTGGTCTTATTGGACAGCTTCCAGGTAACTCAAATGAAGACTGGAGCTGAACCTGAAACAGTGGTATTTCTGGACACCTTTGATTTTCATCATGTCCTTTGCAAAACAGACTTTGCAATTGTCCTGGAATGTAACTCCAGAAGGTGGATGAACTGAACATTTTATGCAAGTCATGTGCAATAGAGATACTGTCTGATACTTTCAAGGCAAAGTAGTTGTAATGGTTGTTTTAGTTTTTAAAGAGAAATAGAACTATTGAGTTTGGCTTATAAGTTTTACCTGATAAATTTCTGAAATTTTCAGTGGCATTAGACTTGTGTTGAACTGGTACAACTGCAAGTCCAGTCAGACTGGATGGTTTCATAAATGTTTAAATGAAGAGGCTTTTTGGTATGACATTTCCCTGCCGTGCTGCAGAGTAGAACGTGATACTGTTAGAGATCTTGACTGTAAAGTCAAAATGGCAAGTCTTAATGTCATCATTTGACCTAATGAAATAATTTGTATTTTAGTAGATGGCTCTTTTTCTAAGATTATAACTAAATTATTACCTTGGCAGTGTTTAAAGGAAGAGATTAATGACCTTCTGATACAGTAGAAAACTAAGCTGAACTTCAGCCTGCATTGTAATTCAGTAAAGACATTTTAGGAAAGCTATAATATAACACATATCAATGGAAAAATTCATACCGTCTTCTAAGTTCAGATTGGTATTTGTTTTTATTTAAAATATTCAAATTAACCTTTTGTTCAGACACCTACTTCTGTAGTTTGTGTAAACTGGAATTTCTGCAGCATTTGGATTTCAGTATGGATGATTGAAAACATTCTCTCCTTTTTTTTTAGGAACCACAAAGACTAAACAAAGAACTTCAAGTGGAAAGATAGAAACAATTGGAAACACTGAGCCACATAGTAACGAAATATAAACTAGACCAAGGAGCATATCAGATGACAAAAGACATTAGTGTCAGCCTTTGGAATTTCTGCTTATAAATACAAGATTATTAGGCAGTTAAACAATGAAAGAGAGTATGTTTTGAGGCAAAGAAGAAAGACGACTGCTGACACAAAATACCCAATTTGTTTTATTTCAAGGGCAAATAAGAAACAAGAATGGGGTCTGAGTATAAGGAAAAATTATCTGAAATTGCTGCAACTAACCCATCCTATTGACAATACTTGAAATGGCTTTCTGAAAAAGGTTCTGATTGAGTAACTTCTGGCACATGTAATATCATTTCAAGTCCCTGTTTCGGTACTGTCTACTTCTGTTGTTCAGTCTGTTACAGTTTTCCACTTTCAAGATGACACTGAAAATGTGCCTGCTAGGAGTTTACTGTTACTGAATTTTATTTTATGTATACACAGACACACAGACAGACACACACACACACACACACACACATTCACTCAGGTAGTAAAAGGAGAGCTAGTGCCTCATAAAGGGAAACTGTGCATCATGTCAGAAAAAAAAATAGGGACTGTGAAAACATCAAACATAAATGTTTTGAAGAGCAGTATTAATAGATACTACAATCAGAATAAATAGTGGCCATTGTAATGATTTGGCCTGATCTCTTACATAGCAGAATACACAAGACCAGTGAAATGGATGAAGTCTTACCTGCCATGTAAGAACTCACACATTAAACTTGAAGTAATACTTTTTTTTTTTTGCAGTCACTGGATTAACTTCTGTTTTCTAAACTAAAGAGACTGTATTTGTAGAACAAGTGTTTTGAAGAGCTCACATGGTTTATTATTATACTTCTTTTCTCACAATAACTTGTTTCAACAGTAAAATGACAGAAACATTTTAATTGATGTCATTTGTACATCGAGGAAAGCAAAAGAAGAACTCGTGTGTGTAGTCTTCTGACATTCTGAAATGTACCTGAAAGAGTCCCACTTATAATTAAATCTCACTAATGTATTGCTTAGTTTCTTGGGAAAAGTGTGGAAACAAGCTTTAGCCACTGCTGAGTGTTTGGACAATAATGGGAAGGAATATTTCCTGAATAAATGGACAGTTTGAATTAGTCTGAAGAAAGACTTAATTGAAATGTAATCTCATCAGCTTCCTTCAGGTATCAAAGCTTGACCTGGTTGGTGCTTGGATAATGGACAAACTTGAGGATGATGCAAGATTCTGTATAAAGGGATTCAGTGTCTGCATCCTTGTGATTTATCATAGAATGAATCATAGAATGGCTTAGTTGGGAGGGACCTCAGAGATAGTTCCAAAATTCTGCCATGGGCAGGCACACCTCTCCCTAGATCAGGTTGCCTAGCTCCCCATTTTACCCGGCCTCAAACACTTCCAGGGAGGAGGCACCCACAGCCTCTTTGGGCAACCTGTTCCAGTGCCTCAGCATCCTCAGAGTGAGGAATTTCTTCCTCATATCTAATCTAAATCTACCTCTTTTAGCTGAAACCATTCCCCTTTGTTCTGTCACTAGGGATCCTGTTAATAGAAAAAAGCTTACCTGAGCTTAGGCGTGATGATAAAAGTCTAAGAAGATACAACTTAAGTAAATTAAAATACTTTGCTAAGAAATGAAGACAGTAGTGCAGGTTCTGTGAAATCATTGCTTTGTTGCTGAAAAATGTAGAATAACTTTTGCATGATTTAAGGCCTTGGTTTCAAGATCCAGGCTACATTTCAAATAACATAGTGCTAGTTTGCCTGGCTTCTCACATTAGTTACAGCTGGATGGTGTATTCTTAACAGCCTGTTCTTAATCATTCTGCACTTCTGCTAAATACAGGCTTTGTTCTTCACCCAATAAGCTTTTACTACTTTGGAGAACTTAGGAATTATTGAATAGGCATATGCAATTATATGATGCTTCTCAGGCAAGGTGACACATTCAATTTTTTTTCTTGATTCTTACGAAAGAAAATCAGGTCCCTTGGGTAAAGACAAATAGTTTTATGAACGTGAACTTACAAGGCCCTGAATTGTGCATGTTTATGAAATGCAGTGTTTACGCCTTCAACACTTTGTGTTTTGTTGTATGTAGTCTTTCTTCATTATGTTTTAAAAGGATGGAACATGAGGCTACCCAGCTAGAGAAGCAGCATGTCCATAATGTGTATGAAAATACCGCTGCCTACTTTCATGATCTGCAGAGCAAAGCGTGGCCCCGTGTTCGAAATTTTCTGCTGGAGCAAAAGCCGGGCAGCCTCGTTGCTGATATAGGTAAGCCATTCTTTGAGGTGGCATGAAAGATTGTTGATAAGCTTTAATAGTTTTTGTTAGTCATATATATCCTTCAAGTTTTAAAAGCTCATGTAAAGATGTTTTAAGGGTTGTTTTAGGGCTGTTTTTAAACTCATATTGGATGCTATATACAACTTGTTTTATTTCTGTGACAGTGCACTAGGTAGCCAGTAAGGATATTATTTTTGGCCTTATTTTTGTTAAGCATATCTACACATTTCCTCTCAGGCTTAGTGTTCAGTCATTCTCCTGGAGCCTTTTTCAAAAAAAAGAGTGCTAATAGCCAACTATTTAGTATTTCAATTTCTTTAGCTGTCTTGGTTTAAGAACTGCTCTTCTGCAATGTATTACTTTTTGTTGATGCTAGCCTTCTCCTATCAAAGCTTTATCTTAATAGAAATCATCTGATGAAATTGATATTTAAAAAAACCTTGTGATCAGAGGATCTCTCTATGTTTCTGAATATGACACCAAAACCTCATTTTCCTGCTATGATGTTGTCTTCCCTACATGTTCAATCTGTACCATGAATTTCTGTTAACACCTACTGACTTTTTAGGGATTTCCAGCTCCTCGTGTTTTTGTTTTGTTTGTGCTAGGATTTCAGTCCTATACAGCACTTAATTGCAAAAGAGATGCTCCTTTACAACACTGGATTTTCCTCACTGTTTAGACTAATAAAATGCTTTTATGCAGCAAAGTGTAATAAATGTACACAATAAATTATGCATTTGCCTTATAAAAGAAAAACGTTGTTTGAAAACGCTGTAGGCCATAATCCAAAGATAATACATGGCTCTCCTGCTGCCATTGAGCAGTACCCAGAAACACTTGATTGCTGTTATTTTGAATACATGTCTTCTTTATATGTCTGTGAATAAGTTTGTGGTATATGCTTAGTCAACACACAGCTTAGCATATTTTTCAACAGAAGCAATCTGAAGCTTAGCTGAAGTTAAGTTCTTTGGGGCTTTATCAGCAGGTATCACGGTGGTTGCTGAAAGTTTAAGATCACCCTGTTACAGTATATATCTGGAGAGAAGATAGGTGCTTACAGTTACCAGTAAGAACAGTCCTATCAAGGCACACTCATAAAAAGGTTTAATGAGATCTACAGAAGCTTGACCATTGTGTTTATTTTTGGTATGTATCTTAGGAGGGCAGGGTTCCTAATGGCAGACTAATAGGAAGAGCCTTCAGGTACACTCATGGCCTTGACATTGGTGTTACAGGCAGGGCTTTGTGTTTTTCAACCACCAGCTTCTATATGAGATGTCTGGCTTGCAGGCAGCAGGTGGGATGCACCTAGAGGGGGAAAAGGATTTTGGGGCAGGAGTTAGCAGGGTTCATTGACAGAGCTTTAAACTAGATATGAAGGGGGAAGGGGAGAAAATTGGCCTGGCTAGTGAGAACTCTGAACATAGTAGCCAAACACTTGTAGGGCAGTGTGTCATCACAGATAACTAGAAGGTCTGACACCCCTCAACACTAGAATCGGTGTGCTTGGCTCCTTCCTTGAAGTGTCTATACACCAATATGCAGCATGGGCAATAAACAGGAGGAGCTGGAGGCTGCTGTGCAACAGCAAAACTATGATATGGTGGCCATCACAAAAACCTGGTGGGATGGCTCCCACAACTGGAGTGCTGCAGTTACTGGGTATTAACTTTTCAGAAGAGATAGGCAGAGAAGAAGAGATGGTGGAATGGCCCTGTGTGTTAGGGAGACATGAGAAAGCACAGAAATTAATGAGGGTGAGGAAAGGGTTGAGGCCTTACCAGTGGGAATCAGGAGCAGGGCTAGCAAGAGTGACTTTGTGGTGGGATCTGTTAGAGACCACTCAACCAAGATAAAGCAGCAGGTGAAATTTTTTATAAGCAGTTGAGAGAGGTTTCACAGTTGCTGCCCTTTACTCACAGGGGACTTCAATTTTACCAATGTTTGCTGGAAATGCAATCCAGCAGAGAGAGAACAGTCTCAGAGGTTCCTAGAGTATGTGGAAGAGAACTTCCTGACACAGCTGGTGAGGGGAGCCAACCAGGGAAGCTGCCCTCTTGGCCCTGCTTCTTCTGAATAGGAAGGATCTTGTGGAGGAAATAATTTTGGAGGTCATCTAAGGCTCAAGAGATGATTGAATTTTCAATCCT
>VZRI01014095.1:5576-28797 GCA_013397515.1 Upupa epops | reverse complement strand
CATCCCTAATGATTCTCTATGATTAAGTATCTTGGTATTTGTCAGAGCTTAGTAGGTATAGTAGTAGGACAAGGAATAGTGGGTATAAACTTGCACACAGAAGGTTCCACCTCAACATGAGGAGAAATGTCTTTACTGTAAGTGCAACAGAGCACTGGAACAGGCTGGCTATAGAGTTTGTGTAGTCTCCTGTACTTTGAAAAATCCATCTGGTTGCATTCTTATGTGACCTGCTCTAGGCAGGAGGGTTGGCCTATGTGATCTCTAGAGGTCTCTTCCAACCAGTAACATTCTATGATTCTATGAACACATTCCAATGGAAACAAAATAAGATGCAGCATGTGACTGGAATTGGTGTGAAAGCTGGGAATGTTCACAGAAGTCTGCTGGGAAGGGTTGGTGTCTACCAGGAGTGCTATTACTTTGTTACCATTTCAGGGGGCTGCAGCGTATTTCAGGTGGAATTCGGTATGAGGTTAATACTGGGGAACTTGTTGCAGGGTGCTCTTAGTGTGGTAAAATATGTAATGCAGGCAGATCATGAACCAGTGGTGATGGCAGATTCATTTGAGTAAAGACTTAGAGAGTAAACTGGTGGATGAAAAGGAAGCAGCACACAGCCATGACATTTATTTGATTAAGTATTTTAGGAAGAGAATTGCACAGATAAAAGTGAGAAGGCTTCCAATGTTGTGTCAGCCATAAGAAAGACTTTCTCATGTAAAATATGGAAATAACGTAACTGCTTCCCTAAGTTGAAGCCACTTACTGGCTTTATTTTGCGCTGGCAATATGGAAGATTAAACTTGTGTGGATAAGTTAATTTAATCATATAATCTACAGCTGCAGAAATGGAAGGAGCTAAATGCTGCAGCTAACTAGAATGAGCAGTCACTGTTCTCGTTCGAGAGAATGTCTTTCCAAAATTGCTCAGAATTAATCTATTTTTAAGGTATGTCTTTTAACTGGTGATAAATCCTGAATTAAGTTATGGTGAGTCAACTCTGGCTGGAGGCCAGGTGCCCACCAAGCTGCTCAATCACTCCTTTGGCTCAACCAGACAGGGAAGAGAAAATATAATGAAAGGCTTATGGGTTAAGATAAGGACAGGGAGAGATCACTCAGCAGTTTCTGTCATGGGCAAACCCAATACAGAAGTGTTTAAAAGGGAGATACTGTCTTTGTACTTGAATACTCAGAAATGTAAATGACAAAAATGTCTTTGGAATACGTGGAATTGCAGAATTACAAGGTAAAAGTCTTCAAGCTGCTATTGATATCCAAATTTATAGAAAGGAGTCCAGTGTGTGAAGTCAGTGTTGCAGGGAGTGCGGAGTACTTGGAAAACTTTTTTCTACTTCTTACATTTACTTTTTTTTTTGTATTCTTTGAGACTCTGCAAAGACGAGCTCTTTGCCAGTGATTGGCTGATGCTGCAGTCATCCTCCTTGCACAGCCATCTGCAGAATTATTATCAGGTAGGAGGTGATTTGCACAGTACTGTTGCTTTTATTCTGTTGCCATTTACCTTTTGTGTAAATTGGAGCCAAATGAGAAATAGGTCAGTAGTAAAATTGAACCAAACTGTGAAGTGTTTGACATTGAGAAGCAAAGAACAAACTTAAAACATGTGAGCTCAAAAATTCTAACTGGTGGAATTGTCTGATTCCTTTCTTTTTTTTTTTTAAATTTTTGTTCAGTGCTAAGAGAGAAAGTCAAGCTTCTGTAAGAACTCAGATACTCTTTCTGAGGAAGGAAATCAAGAGAACATGCACTGATTTAATGGCTGCTGGTAATTTGGGGCAGCCAAACACTGTTCGCACTGACATCCTGTCTTTTCAGACAATGAAGTAATATATTGAGCTCATTAAAGACAATCACATGTAATAGCAGAAAATTGCTATAATTGTTTTGTTTTTTGGATAATAAATGCAGAATTATAATTTCTGTGACCACATCCAGACTTTTACTACCAGAATTCACAGAGAAACCATAAACATTATTGCTCCATTATGCTTAATGTCGGCGGTATGAATTTAACTCTGTTTTGTTTAATCAGTTAGGGCAGGTTTCATCCTTATGTCAAACCCATTCTTGGTTTTCAAAAGCTTGTTTGTGTTTTGTCATACCTGTGGATTGCAAATCATCCACACAACCTGAATGGTAATGAGTACTTCTGAGAGTCTTCTAAGGAGAGTTTAAATTCATCTTGCAGCTGAAGAAAACCAAGCTTCAAAATGCCTGTGCCTTAGAGTGTGTTTCTTGGGTAACTTCAAGAAAACTTCATCACTTCTGTGCCCTTTCCTTGTGTTCAGTGACATTTACAGGGTGCCTGTTATGGTATTTTCCCCTCCAAAATAGGAAGGTGTTTGCTGTCAGAAGGTGTTTTAAAATCCATTAAACGAAAAATACAACTCATTTTTCAGCAGTTTCTTTTGAAGCAAAGGCTGGGTGTGTCAAGAGGTGCAATAAATTTTCAGTAACCTGTAGCAAGACAGAATCATTGAGTCATTTAGGCTGGAAAAGACCTTGAAGCTCATAGAGTCCAGCCATTACCTCAACTGTCCCAAGGATACTGCTAAATCATGTCCCTAATCTCCAGATCTCCATGACTTTGAAACATGTCCAGGGATGGTGCTAGGCAGTGTGCTCCAAGACCTGATGACCCTTTCCAGGAAAAAGTCCTAATGTCTAACCTAAACCGTGAAACTTTGTCTATAGGCCTGTTACTCAATTAGATTCCCTTTTTCTTTGTTAATTATTTTGGCTGAAAAGATGCATCAGGGTGTGAAAAGTGGTTATTCATTTTGAGGACGTTCATAGGTGTGTTTGTTGATCTTTGATGATTTTATTAGTTCGGATGTCATACATGGTGAGGCTATTGATGCTGTGTTAAGAAATAATATGGATGATTCTGATACTGTTTATATTAATTGTGCTGTGACCAGTTTCTTTGTTGCATTGTTACGGGTTTTTTTGTAAACTTGTGCAAATTTTGTTAGTATAAGCCTTGATAGTGTGTATAATATTGCCTATTTTAATCACATTTCACTCATTACTTTAAGAACTTGTATTTTATGAATGACAAAAATACCTATTTGGATGTAATTGCAGCTTTTTATATTAAGAACTTCAGCCATCTCCAGTTTTGCCAGTTAAGTCTTCTTTATCGTAAAAAAGTAAAAGTGAAAGACAAGAGATTTGAGATTAGTGAATAATTACATTAATGATTGTGAAATAAGACCTGAGGAATAATTAAAAAAAATAATTGTGGTACAGGAATATCAAGATAGTTGTCTAAATGCTGAAGGTTTAGATTGCCACAGATTAGGACATGCAGCATAATGACTGAGACAATCAGAGTCTGAGGGATTTGGAGGTTGGTTCTCAGAAGTAGAAGCTGATCTTGTGTCTTGACAATAAGTAACAGTAAAGAGTTATATCCACTTGGGTCTACCTGCAAAAGGCAGGTGGATGGAGTAGTAGTAGATGCTCTTTCAGAGGTTTCTTGTTAGAGCAAAAAACGAGGCAAGGACTGGGGATGTGGTGCACTAACATCAAGGTGCACTAGAGGGCCCAGCCTGCATGAAACCATTTTCCAACAGGAAAAAATTATAGTAACTTGTAGGAACTTCTGAGAAATTATGGCAAAATTAGGATGATAAAGAACTGTCTGATGTTAAGAGGGCTCAAAACATGACTGAATGTGGAGAAAGATGGTAGAGTGACAAATGCATTCAAGCTGAAAATATAATCAGACCAGCATGTTCTCCTGCTAGAAAAAGGATTTAGCCGCTTTGAACTCAGACTCATGATTTCATCCTCCTCCTGACTAGATTCAAGAGGGGAGTGGTGTTTTTAATATTATATCATGCTTAACAAATCACTGCGTGCTGTATCAAGTTCATTTTCACTGTTAGCTCTCGCTAAAACCCATTGCTATCTGTAGTCTAGCCCGAAGGTGACAAGAGATTTGAATCATTGTAATTAGGCACTCATCATACTGTAAAAAGATACAACTGTCTTGATGAATTGCTATTTAAAAAAAAAAAAGAAGCTGCATTGGTTTTTTTGACCTTTAGCCGCAATTGGTGTCTGGGAATGTGAGAGCAGAAATGAGCTCAGCAAGATGGTTTCCTTAGCATGACAATGGAAAAAATTAATAGGGTTTTGTCCCTCCAAATCCTGTAACACTTTGAAATGTTGAGCCTCTTCCTGGTTTTACTTGACAAACATTTTCATATGTCTCACTTCTTTCTGGTTTTAAGAATACGTAAGAATTAACTTTCCACACTTGCACAGGAGATACAAAATGAGTTATTGTTTACCTTTTAGGATTATGGCTCCAGGGCACACTTTTGCTATGAACTTAAGTGATGAAAAAGTGGATCTACCCAGCAAAATCAGAGTTGTGGTCAGGTATGGCAGAAATGTGCTATAAGGAACTTTATCCCTCTGGGGAAAAGGACTTTGATACACACCAAAATGTAGGTTTTGTGACCCTTATTACAGTTGCCTTGCGTTAATAATTAGGTTTTGTTCTCCTTCTTTCCTGTGCTTTAGAAAACCTGCAGAGAACATTCCTAAAGTACATCTGGCTTTCACCAGATTGAAATGCATTGCAATTTCTACCTTTTCTTTTGGGGAACAATGAGTTACCCTTCATTCTTTTTTCTCTGAAGATACATTACTTTATCTTATCACTCATCCGCTCATATTTCCTCAGAGCTTGGATAATATTCCTTTTGATTATTAAGATGTTAAATTGTTTGATAATGAATCAGGGAGCAGCAATTATTGCATGGTAGCAGGCTTTCTGTGCAGTGAAGCCTTGTCACAACCACAACGTGTTTGAATTTGGGGCCCTAATATACCGGTTTATAAGTACTGCAGTTTTGAAAAGCAAATTGTGAATGTGGATTTACACTCATTTTAGGCAATGGCATGTGCAATGTGATTATGTATTTTGAGGGGATTGCATAGGGCAGTAACTTACCCTCTGTGACTTACTCTATGAGTGATGGACCTTGCAAAGTTTTGAAGAGTAAATGTTGTATGGGTTTATGGAAAATTTAAAAAATCACAGTTTTTCTAGTCAATGTTAAATCTAAACCGATTTGGAATGAACTGCAAATAGATTTCAAGCTGATTTTTGTAAAAATTTACTCTTGGTACTCTAGGTCTTAGTTGTTGGTTGTGGAAATGTTCTTGTTGTCTTTAATGCATTTAGGGTTTAAATCAATTACTCTGCAGTACTGAAATACAAGGATGAACCTGGGTTGGTTTGCAACCTCAGACAAGTAATAGTAAATGTGTCTGAAAGTTTTCCTGCCTACGAGCTAAAAATTTAGCTTGTAGCAGCAGTCACAATTTTCAGGTAGATGACAGATACATTTTGATCCAAACCACTATTTATACTCCTGTAAGCAAGGCCTTCTGAGTAAGAAATATTCTACCTGTGATGATACAGTCCACCTTTCAGTTCGTGCATTCATTTTTGGAGTTGTCCAGTTTGATGAATAAGGTAGAGATCTTCAAAGAAAAACTAAGGACATCAAATTGTTCCTCCAATCCTTAAGAAAATACATCACATCCTAGTGCTGTTCAGTGTTTGTACATCAGTTGGATTACAACCCACATATCTTGTGACACTGAACTCACACTGAAAATACAGTTTTAAGCACTGTCATTCTTGTTGCCATTTTGGTTTTGGTTTGATCGCTTACTCATCACAGGTGTGTTTTCTGCTGACAGAAAAAAAGCACTCTCTTGTTTTTACATGTTGATATATTGCTTCATTCAAGGGGGAATGTTGATTGCCTTTAGCACAAATGATGTATCCCATTTGCATTTCTGGAACACTTTCAGAATTTTCCATTTGTTTTCTACAGAAGGAGCATCTGTTTTGTAGCTTATCTTTTCTGATGATCCACACAGATTCTTGATTACAGACTGCAATAAATTGTCACCTTATGCCACAATTCATGTTTATGTTATATATCTAAACAATGTTGAAGATTTATGGAAGATTAAAAATTAATCCAAGACGTCAGTGTTTGAGGACAAAAGCTGTTTTCCTCTTTTAACTCATTTTTATTTCTAAAATCTGCTACATAAGATTGTATGTCACTTTCTAAAATGAGCTTTTAAACTTTAATTGTTGATTAGTTTTCTGGTGATTTATTAGACAGCTGACTGTGTGCAAAATGGGAAGTGTATAATTGTAAAACTAAACACTATTATTGTGTTTACTTGGCTAAACTAGAAAAACAGAAAATTTGAACATACAGCGTTTATTAAGGTAAAAAAATTTACAGTTCTTGTAATCTTATGTTCTTCAGTTTGCCCTGAAAGGAATTAACTTTCAAATTGCTAGCTTGCAAAATAGACTCGCAAAACTCTGTAGTTGCAATCTTATTCTCCTCCAGGTAGAGAAAATGTGTAAAGTTTACTTTTTCAGTAGATGAATGTCTCTCTGTTCTACATGTAGGCAACATGCTGGTTTGTTTTCCAATCAAAATATATAGCAAAGGTTTAGTTCTTACCTTTATTCTATTTCAGTATTCTAACCAGAGCAAACACTCTGAGTGCCTCAGTATTTTCTGCTGGAAATACTGCCCAAATGTAACCCTTGTTTGCCTCCTAACTCTGTACTTGGTGTGTTCTGAGCTTCTAGGAGCTAGAAAGTGATGGAAGTATATCAGGTGTTTGCATAAGAAGAAAATACCTGTTTTCCATACCCTGGGAAGGTATCTACTGTTTCTTTCTGTTCTGGACAATGAGAAAATATGTGATCAATACTAGAAACTTATTTGTTTATTTGAACTTGATAGAAAATTTTGACTGTGACATGGAATCATAGCATTGTTCATGTTAGAAAAGACCTTTAATCTCATCAAGTCCAACCGTTACCCCAGCTGTCCCAAGGACACTGCTGAACCCTGTCTCTGAGCTCCAGATATCCACAACTTTGGAATATGTCCAGGCATGGCAATTCAGCCCCCTCCCTGGGCAGCATGTTCTAAGGCTTGATGATCTTTCCATTAAGAAATTTTTCCTCATGTCCAACCTAAACTTACCCTGGGTGCAACTTGAGGCCATTTCCTCTTGTCACTTGGGAGAAGAGACCAACCTCCACCTCTCTGCACCCTCCTTTTCAGTAGTTATGGACAGTGAGAAGGTCTTTCCTCAGCCTCCTTTTCTTCAGACTAGCCAGCCTCAGCACCTACAACCACTCCTCAAAAGGTTTATTCTCCAGATCCTTCCCCAACCTTGCTGCACTCTGGACCCACTCCAGCACCTCAGTGTCGTTTACCCAGGGACATGCATGGTTTCCTCATGGCTATTGTGGTAGGTGAGGACAGACTTAGGAGTAGAGTGTCCTAACTGCAAGCAATACATCTGTCATCATATTTACATTTGTGTTGGGATGTGTGCAATGCTCAGGTGCTGGAGCAATCAAGAGCAGATCATTCCTCTAAAAAATCACGTAAGCATCACATCTTTTTTTTGTCAGTTTGGTGCTTACATTATTGATACTTCTGTAGATCATTGGGTGATGTAACTTTCTGTGCAAACTCAGCCTGTAGTGAAGCAACATCTGTGGCTTTTCCAGATGTTTTCTTAGGCTTTCTTAGTGTGAAAGGAAGTCAGTCCAGCCAGGTCAGACCCTGGTATTTCTGCAGAGCAGTCTGTTCTAGCTATTGACTTGATATTTCATGGTATGGAATAGCAGTAAAAAAACCCCAACCCTGAATAGGACATGGTTTAGCAATGGACTTGGGACATGGGTTAATAGTTGGACTTAGTGATATTAACAGTCTTTTTCAAAATAAATGATTTTTTGATTTTTATAAGAGAAGTCTAGGGAGGATATTTATGTCCTAGCCAGCTCCAGCCCTTGCCAAAACCAGCAGGGCAGAGAGATCAACTGAATTCATATCCAAGAATTTGTGTCTGTTGTTTCAGAGGGGTACTTGCGTTAACAACAGCTCTAACACTTCAACACAGCTCTTTCTCTGCTATCCACAATCACAAGGTTTCTGGGAGTACACAGGAGTCTGTAGTTAGCTTCTGAATTATTTTCTTTGCCGAGTCTTCTGTGCAGCTAAAGTCTGAAGCCACATGGGGTGATTTTATGACCTGCTGTGAAAGCTGGTGGTTTTAATCCTGTGGTGTTCAGAGCTGGTGGGCTGGATAGAGTTATTGAGCTGGGCTTGGTCTGGCAAACTAGGGTGGTCATGTCAGTGCGTGAGGTATCTGGAGCTGGGTGCTCTGTGTCTTTCCATAGGCACACCAATACATTTTAAATTTACAGTGGTAGAGGCACTCTGTATTTAGGAAGTTTGTTTTAGAGGTATCAATATTTAGCACGCTTAGGCTTGGTGTAAATTGAATCAGACTATGTTAGAATGGAGCAAACAAATTCTGTTTATTTTTGAAACAGGCATTTAGATTTAAAATAAACAAGGATTAGATAATACCTAATAGCAGTGTGGAAACAAGCTGCCCAAGTCTTTTTCTGGGACTAGCTAGGTAACTTATCTTCTCCTTAATTATGAGATATGAATGCCAAGTGTAGCCAAGTTTTTTGGAGTGAACTTTGGATTCCACAGGAGAACTAGGCCAGGTTCTTTGAGCAGATACAATTTGTTACTCATAAGGAATAAACTATTTCCAGTGAAGCTGCTTGCTTCCTGTTTTATCAGATGACTTGGTCTGAAGGATCAGTAAAAAAAACCCAGAAAATTTTTTCAGGGGTTCAGAAGAGCATAAAGTGATGAAAACCCAAAACCCAAGCCAAAAAAAACCCGTGGGCATTTTATTCCTATTTCCTTTTTTTTCTTAACCGGAGTCAGTTTCTTGCATGTACAATTTCATTTATACCCTTTCAGATTTTAGTAGATTTCAGGGTAACTGTTTTGCTTGATTTCTGTGAAGTAATTCTGAAATTCTACCCAAAATCAGACAAGGCCTTTCTGCATGTGACTTTGTGAAAACTTTCTGAGAGGAAAGGTAGGGTTTCTTCTTTTATCTCTCTTGCTCTTGTTAGGCAAATAAGTAGACACTATATTCTGTACTTCTGCTGGGCAAGAGAATAGTTACTGCTTGGTGGTTGCTGCTTTACGGGAGATGCTTCAAGAACTGAGCAGTGTGAATGGGTGCTTCGAGGCTTAAACTACACCCAAGCAAAAATCTACAGCCTGCCTTGTTTGCCTGTAATAGGGTCAACATTGGTCTGTAATCCCTTTGATCTTTACATAAAACAGATGAAAATGCATCAATTACTTCTAATCAAAGATGAATTAAAGGAAAATAGTTTTCCAGAGGACAAAGCACCCCAGGCACCCATCAGCAGCCTTAACCAAATAACAGACCTGGAGGGGACTTCAAAGCTGCTAAGAAAACTGCCAGGGAAATCCAGCAAGACTGTAGATGGCTCGTAGGAAAAAATAATTTCACAATTTAAACGTGCCCTGAACTCCTTAGAAAAAGTGACAGAAACACACTACACAAACGTTCTTTTTAAACTGCTAAATATCCTTGTGGGTTTTTTTTCCCTTTTGTAAGAGTAGATAAGGGCAGGACTCACTTGTTTCATTCAGTCTGAAAATGTGTTCAGACATGACAAACATAGGTAATTTTTGTGTCAGGTGGGGTTTGCTTTGTTTGAGTGGCTTATGGTTTTGAAGCCAAAGTGTGTATTTTTAGTGGAGGTGGATCAGACATTTTTGTAATCTCTTCCTTGGTTTTTGTTGCTGTGAACATAAGCCCAGTTAACATTGCTCAAACTGCAGGAGAAGGAGGAAGCATAGCAAAATACCAAACTTGATGTTGGAGGGGAGATTTGAGGGAATGGTTTCATTGTGAGCAGTGTTCTGGTTGTGGAAAAGAATTTAGTGTTATTTTGAGTTAAATCCAAATTAAATCCTCTTCTAGATCATTAAAAGACTGTTTAAATATTAATGCCAGTAATGTTAAATACAATAAGTAGCCTTAAATAAAAAATATTGTTGGGTTGTTTCAAGAGATAGGGAACCTACCAAAACTACGTTTATAATTTTTAAGGATAGAGAATAAACACAGTTTTGCAGAGTAACTAAAATACCACCTTTAATAGAGACTTATCTAGTGCCTTCAAAATAAGTATTGTATCGGGAAGGATTTTGCGTATGGTATAACATTTATATCCAAGGCCACTTAAATTTGAGCCACTTAGACACAGGTAAAGAATGACTGATCTTTTCAAATTCCTAACTGCAAATGAAATTGTTCAGTGGACTGTGTGAATTGCAGAATGTGAGGTCAGAAGGGTTGCCTAATTCTTTGTTGTAAGAACTTTCAGTTTCTTATGCCTTTAATTGCTGTGACTGAAGTGTGTGTTGTATGTTTATCTAGGGCTGTTGGGTTTTGGGTAACAAAAGCAAAAAGATTTTGCCTCTATCTGAAGTCTGTCTAAGGGTTAAGGTAGGAAAAAATACTGAGGGCCTTATTACACTTAATATTTTCAAAGGTTTTTCCCACATTCTGAAGTCACTGATACCTCAATTCTTTGGAGTGGACATCTGGAGAATAAGCTTTGTGAAGAAAGCTGAGATTGCTCAGCCTGGTTAATCTGAAGAAAAGGAGGCTGAGAGAAGAACTTCTTGCTGTCTACAATTACTGAAAAGGAGATTGTAGAGAGGTGGAGGTTGGTCTCTTCTCCCAAGTGACAGGACAAGAGGAAATGGCCTCAAGTCACCCCAGGGGAAGTTTAGGTTGGACATGAGGAAAAACTTTTTCCTGGAGAGGGTCATCTGGTCTTGGAACAGGCTGCTTAGGGAGGGTATTGAATCACCATCCATGGACGTGTTTCAAAGCTGTGGATATCTGGAGCTTAGGGACATGGTTTAGCAGTGGCCTTGGGACAGTCAGGCTAACAGGTAGACTCTGTGAGCTTGAACGTATTTTCCAAACTAAACAATTCTAAGATTCCATGACATTTTAAATAAGGTTTTGAAAAACTGAAGGTATTTTATTTCCTGTGAGATCTTCAAGTTGGACAGTCTGCTTTTCAAAGTGTGCATCCTCACTGAATGCACTTGTCTCACTCATGGTCCCCTGAGCAGACTGCACGTGAGCCTTAATTGCAGAGAGAGTGCGAGCAGAGATTGACTTGTGGCACAAGGGACATAGCTAGACTTTCTTCATAAAGACTGATCCTGACTGATCCCATCAATATCTCGACTGACACAGCAGAAGGCTGTAAGGCATAGCAGGAAGTCTGCCTTGTTCTGTCAGGTGGGATGAGAGTGACAAATAGAAGATAGAAATTGAAGTCTGAAAATGAAGGAAAATTAAAGTTGAGTGTCTTGAATAAAACTTGATGGCCTATAATAGTGCAGAGCAACAGACTACTTGATTATGGGCTATTTCCTCATGAAAATGAGGTCTTTCCCACCACAGAATCATTTCATTTTCTTAGCTTTTGTTCTGATTGTTTTTCTGTATAGCAGCAAATCTTCCTCTAATATCAAGTCAGTCTTCATTGACTGATCCCAAAGTCAGTCACTCTTCCCTTCTGTGACCACCTGGAAAAATGTTGCAGGTGCTACACCATCACTCTTTTGTCTACTTTCATCTTGGCTACCTACATCTACTTGTAAGGAAAAGCTGATGTATGACCATCTGCATTAAGCAACAGCACAAAGAATGCATCAAACTCTTAGTAATACCTTCACACTGCCCTTAAGGTGGGAGTACACATTAGTCAACCAGAGTTGCTGAGGGCTTGCTCTCTCTTAAGGTTTTTAAAGGTTAGAGTGCCAAGTGCTGTTGCTTCCAAACTGGTGCTCCCAGGGGCATGAGATGCCTCAGGGATCCAATTCACAATCTGGGACAGTTTACTTTGGGATGATTGTTCTGGTTATTGCACTGCTTCTGCTTCAGGGACAACTCAGTTGCTTATGTAGCAGCTCCACAAATTACATGTTGTCAGATTAAGGAGACCTGAAATTGGTGCTAGCGTGCCCTTAGCACTGAGCTGTGCCTTGCATCAGCTCAGACCTGTGAAACACTCATTTCACAAGGTGCTGAGCCACCCTGCAATAGGGTGAGAACCCCTTTGTCCCCGAGAAAATGAGAACTGTGCGGATGACTGGAATGAGAACTATTGCATCTGTCCCATGCCAGTCTGCCCTGTTTAAGGACTGGCATCTGAGCTAGCACAAGTATATCCTTTGTTCTCTCTCTCAATAATGTCTACATTTAAAAGCAATATAGAAGAAGCAATGTAATGCCATGACGACTGCGTTCACTGTCCAGACATCTAGTTCTCTTTCTAGATACACACTCTGGCAATGAATTTCTTTTTAAATATTTGATTTATAGGATTCCTCTACCTGCATGGAAAAATTAGTGTTTTGCTAAACATGTCTTTTCAGCTTATAAAGGATTCAAGCAAGGGCTTAAAGTTATAAAAAAACATTTAAACTTTTTCAGATCTTTGTCATCGTCATCACCTTTGTTAGGGTTTTGTCACTTTTATGGCCTTTCAGTCCACAAAGGTGGAGTCATCATCTGGTCTCTGTTCAGTTGTGCCTAATTTACCTTTTCATTTTAATCTGACACAGTATATGTCATTTTTTTCTAGGCTGTGACCAAACAGTGCAATGAATTCAAAAACATTTTGTTAGTCTTCAGTTTCTTTACTCTTTTGCCTTCAGTGGTTGAACTGATAACCTTCATTGCTCTGTCTCCAGCTTCCTTTTCTTCAGAAAGAAAAAAAAAAAGATGAAAAAGCTTCTGTTTACCTGCCTATAAATGAGTGCAGGATATTTAGGGATGAACTGATGTGCTGCTGCTCTCTTGGCCTTCCAGAGAGGCCATGCTCACTTTGTGAGGGACATCTCACTGTGAGATGCCTCTAGTTGTTTCAGCCTCTGCTGCTTATAAAAACAAGCTGAATCATTCCAGATTATAGTCTGTCATATTAATGTAAACAGTGACTAGTTTTGGTTTCTGTTAAATTGCCATCTTGTAGCTTGTGGTTGTTCAGAAGCTCTTGTGCAATATCTGTGGTATTGCAGTTCCAGGGGATGAGCAATGGTGTGGGGGAAAATGTGTACAGATGTCTTAGACTAAACCATCTCTGCCTCATCATAACTTTTAGATAGGCTTGCTTGGTGACACTGCCCACTGAGCTTCTCATGTTCTGCTGAGGAGAACCAGAAACCACAGAATCACATAATCTCTTTGACTGGAAGAGACCTTTAAGATCAAGTCCAACCTTCAACCCAACACTGCCAGGTCACCCCTCAACTATATTTCTTTTACCTTCTGAGGTGTCCTCTGCTCATGGAACTGCTGTGTTCAAGTCTTCATATGAAAGCCCCTTGCAGATGCCAGTGGTTCATATTACATCTCTCTGGAAATGACAGATTTTACTGTTACTTGTATTTGTATTGACTTCTAGTGAGAGGTGACCCTGTACATGATAGGGGGTTGGAACTAGGTGATCTCTGAGATCCCTTCCAACTTAAACCATTTATACTATGAAATGTGACTAAGTATAACCAGCAATTTAAAATATCATTTTTTTAAAAGTTATATGAATGCTAGAGATGAAGAAATTATTAGGTAGAGTAGCATATGATGTAGAGGAGAAATACTAACCATTCAGACTGGGGAAAATGAGATTAATAGGATGGAAATATTTCTGTGGTGCATGTCTTTCAGGATTGCGAGAAGGACAGAAATTTTCTGTGCTGTCTGGTGAAGCTGAGGTGTTGAAGATTGTGGCTTAGGTTGCTTTAGCCACCAAAGAATTAAACATCCACCCTGCAAAATTTTAAATGCATTTGAAGACAAAACCAGTAAGAGTTTTAAGCATCTGAACCATTGTTTTACCTACAAAGTTACCTGACTTTCCAGAGAAGTCACCCTGAGGAATATTTATTTGTATTTTAGCTCTTGCGGATGAAGTTTTGAGAGTTATTTGCAACTTTTAAGTGGACTAAGGTGCTTTAACACTTGTAAACGGCAATAAAAGATAAGCTCAAGCATTAGGTGACTCATTTTTCTAATATGATAATGCCAGTCTTTAATCTGATGTGTAAACATTTTTTTCAACACATTTTAACAGGAAATTTAGTCCTTTGGGTAATGCTTTAAAGCATTGTTTAAACAACTAGTTAAGTCCTGCTGCAGAGACCATTTTATTGACTTAATTAATTTAAAATTAAAACTACCAGGTAACTAAATGGAGAATCTGCTCACGGAGGTCGTGCGTGAGGTAATTTTTGGTGTAAAAGACACAAATACAAGCTGGAAGGAAATGAGACGTCTCCTTTGAGAGAAATACGATATCGTTGAAATAGATCTGTTTTTCGTCATCCGTGAAAAAGGGGAAGAAGCTGAGACAAGTGTAAGGACTGATATTGGTGTTTTCACCACGAGGTGGTAGCATTGAGTAAAGTTGCAGCTCTGGGAAGTTTCTCAAGTCAGTGAAGGTGGAAACTGTGTTTAACAGTTGTGGGAAAGGTGCGGTAGAGGAGTTAGCAGTTGCAAACGGAAGATTCATAACACGGGATAAATACAGTTTTGGACAAGGAACAGGGATATCCTAGGAAAAAGCAGTGTCTTAAATTGTGCTGTTTGAAATCTATTTGCGAGTATCTGCCAGGTTTTTTTTTGTTTCATAGAGGGAGAGTGAACTTGCTCTGCATGGGTCCAGGAGCCATCTCCTCATAGCTTTATATTGTAAATATATCAAAACAGGCTTCTCTTGTGTTGCTTCAAATACACCCTAAAATGCCTTAGGATTAAAGCAATCATCTGTAATACAATATCTGTGGCTCATCGTTGATTGGCTCAAAACATGAAATACGGCTTTTATTTTTTTCTTCTTGGAGCAGTCATTGTATTTCAGTCATTGTCTGCTTTACCAAAATTCTGCATTCCTTGGCTAATCCTCGAAGTATTAAAATAACGAAGTGGGATAGTCACAGTGTCACTAATGAAGCATAATTTAGCATTGGGATACTTTGATATTAAAAATAAAAAAGAAAATGTAAAAATAACTTTGTTCAGCACATGCTTATTATTTCTGTGTATCGCTCTCTGCTTTAAGGAGTAAATGGGGAGCTTGCTTGCCTCACGGTAGTTGGACTGTCCTACCAACAACTCTTCTAGCCCACAAATTTTCATTACAGAATGTGTGCAATTCTACTGGATCTGTGAGAAGACTTAGCTATAATCAGAATAATCATTATAAGTTTAAAATGCAAAATCCTGTTTACATCACTGTTTATTGTTTTAGTGGCCAAAACAAAGTCAAGAGTTTTGGAACAGTCATTGAGACCTGACTGTTCTATATAAATTACACGTTTTTAGTTAACTTGTTAGAGAAACATGTTTGACTGTATTCAGCAAATTCTATAGAACGATTGTTCCTATTGAGTCAGATAAAACTAGGATTTCATGTGCTTTGTTCTTTAAAAATGTTAGGCCCTAATAACAATTTGTGTGACCTAGAAAACACCAAAGAGTTGGCATCAATTTTAAAATTACTTCTTGCTTTCAGACCCAGAACCCTCTTCTGTAATAATATCTTGCACACGGGCTTGCTTATTATAGAAGTTGCATGTACTTTAACTGCTGTGCAAAGCACCTCTCCTATATAATTACACAAACATATTCTTAATTATGTGACTTGTGTTAGCGTGATCGAGCAATGGAATAGTTTTTAAGTGTGTGTTTTGCAATCCTGAAAGCAGACTGACAGATGAGGAACATGGTTACCAAATACTGCACATCTCATGAAGAAATCCTTGGAAAGGACAAAGACAGGACAGCTCAGATACTTCAGTGCAATAAATTGCATTAAAAAGCCCTAAACCATAGACTGATTCAGGAATCACAGTAACCCAGGATCTTCTTGATCCTCAGGGATGTCTTCAGGAAAGTGTTGTCAGATACGAAGACCATTAGGAATTGGTATAGTTTGTTTACTTTGAGGGGCAACTTGACTGGGTCAAACTGAAATGCCTCTCTACACTTCCAGAATACTGGAGAGACATATTTTGTGTTCCCTGCTTGTGTGATTTAAACGCTGCACATTCTCGGGTCAGTTCCATGCTGTGGATCAATGGCTTTTTTGACATGTTCATGCATTTTTTTCAAATGACCAGAATACTTGCAGAAATTTTAGGATTTGGTATAAAGCTGGAAAACTCAAGTGATTCCTCTCCCTACGTCCATTAAATAACACAAACAGCACAGAGCATATATCATACGTCATGGTAGTCATTAATGCAATAAGATTGTGCAGTCAGAGATACTGTGCAGAGAGAGAGTTTTGGCTCCATAATTTCATAAAGCTTTTGAAGTTATGGTCATACAGCTAACAAAGGAGAAACAGTGGGTAGGTGAACATTTAATTCCCCAGGACATTTATGTGGAGGAGCTTTCTTTGGTGGAATGCTGCTTTAGGGGTAGATCATTTGCTTGCTGATTAATATGGGGGAGCAGCATAATGATGCACAAATTGGGTGACCAGAGGTGAAAGCAGGAATTCAGTGTGAAATAGGCCACTGTCCATCTCTGAACTCACTCCAGAGCTGCCACAGACAGATAAAGGAGCTCATGGCTGTGCCAACAGGCATTTTGCCATTACTCTGTGAAAGCTTATTGCACTCAAACGATGCCAGCCAGTTGCAAAGGAGCAGAATATTGAGAAATTACCTATTGGGGCTGTTGTGGAAATTTCCTCCTTTTAGGGAGGAGGTTGCTGTNCCCTCCTCAGCTTTCCTGTAGCCCCCTTCCGGTACTGGAAGGCTGCTGTAAGATCTCCCTGGAGTCTCTTCCAAGCTGAACAGCCCCAACTCTCTCATCCTGTCCCCATAGAAGTGCTCCAGCCCACCACATCCTTGTGGCCCTCCTCTGGACACCTTCAAACAGTTCAATATCCTTCCTGCATTGGGGGCTCCAGAACTGGAGACAGTGCTCCAGATAATCTCTCACAAGAGCAGAATAGAGGGGGAGGATCACCTCTCTTGACCTGCTGGTCACACTTCTCTAAATGCAGCCCAGGATGCAGTTGGTTTTCTGTGCTGCAAGCGAACATTGCTGACTCATGTTGAGGTTTTTGTCCACCGACAATCACATAAAGTTATGCCTTTTCATGTAGAATCACATAAAAACATGAGAAATTGAGCTCAATTAAAGTATGAGGCCATCACTTCAGGGAGGTCAGCTTGAATACCTCATCTCTTTGAATGTCTTTTCTTAAACAAACTTTGTGTTCTGGTGGTTGCCCTTCCTTCTGCATGTATGGCTTCACTACAGCCATGCTCATTTGGCTGAGTTTTCCCATGACTGCTCAATAATAGCAAAGGGAAACCCACAGAGAATTAATCCAGTCATGGTTGTGCTAATTTCCAAAGAAGCAAGTGAATGTAAAGGGAGTTTGTAATAAATGCACTATAAGACCTATTTACATGATTGATTCTCTTCCCCACCCCTGCCAGCCTGACCTTACCTTATTCTAGATTCCCCAGTTCTAGCTAAAAGCGTTTTTGTGAAGAATGCTACCAGGAAAATTCCCCTTGTTATATTGACTATGAAAAACTTTTGCTAAAGACCTTTCAGTGGGAAGAGAGAATCTGTATGGGTTTCTAGTAAAAACAGATTATTGCATTGTGGTCACAGAGTTTGTTCTTAGGAAGACTTATATATTTAATCTTTGACTGAGCAAACATTTTAGGAATCTGCATAGGGTAAAAGAGGTTCTATCTAAATGCACCATCTTTGGCTCCAGGTATAACCAGAAGGAGGATTGTGGGGTTTTTCCTAAGTGAATTTTCACAAATATATTTTCATTGCCTAATTTCGGGGTGTTTTCTCCATCTTCATTTTAGCTTGTTTATAATTTTCAGTTAAAACACTTGGCTCATGCTCCAGGTAAATTATTTTTAGGTTCTGCATTCAAAGAGGAAATAGACTGTCATCTTTGAGTGCTAGCATTCTAATGAGTGCTAACATCAATGAGTTCTAACATTCTAATAAATATTTCTAGGGAAAACACAGACAAATTAGTATTATTTCAGAATTATTCCAGTCTGATCCCCAAGAACAGTAAGGAAGATAAATTGAATATCCATGTATGAAGAGACTGTAACTGAGTATTTATTAGCGAGTAACTATGATTTGAAGCAGTTTATTTACTTAATGGATTCAGATGTCTCTGAAATGCATTGGAAGCCTGAAAGAGACTTAGGCTGCCCAGGGAGAGGATTGAATTGCCATCCCTGGACATGTTTCAAAATTATGGAGATCAGGAACTCAGGGACATGGTTTAGCATTGGACTTGGGACAGTTGGGTTAATGGTTGGATTCAATTAAAGGATTCTGTGATGCTATGGTAAAACTTCAACACCATTTTATTTCTTTATGGACAGTTGCAGTCCTCAGATAAATAAAGCACTTACTCATGTGCTTCAGTACCAGTAAGGCCAAAAATTCACAAGGGTGAATTTTAGGGCATTGGCAAAGACGTTTGGGCACTTTTTTCAAGCTATCATGGAGCTTGACATTGATCTGGATAAGTGGGCTTCCTAATTAAAATCCTAGCAACATCAGGGGTATATTACTGCAAAGATGATGGAAATTTCTAAAGGTCATCAGCTAATTCCCAATTCTTTCAAACTTTCCTAAATACTGTATTTTCTTTAGAAACATAAGTACAAATACATGGTGATGTTAACTGCACTGACACTGTTTAACCTGTGCATCGTGTGACACAAATCTCACTTTGATCCATACATTATTTTTGTAAAATACACCATTACTTAAACTCAGCCTTTATGCAGTAAGCATGCACTTTGGATAATCGTTTCAATGACAATAATACAGACATTACATGCATTATGATATGTACAAGGTGATCCATGGGGGAAAAAAGATATGTGTGCCTAAGTCAATTATTTGAATAGAGTCCTTAATTTCTTCAGGCTCTATAAAAGAATTTTGGCATCTGCACATATTTATTTTAGAGATATAGGGGTAAATCTTCTGCACAAAGCGGGGGGAGTTAACCATGGAATATTCATTAATGTTAATGGGATTTCTGTGGCTAATTCCCTACACACTGGCTGAATATTTAGCCCAAAGAGATTTGAAAAGTGATGTTTAGAAGCAAGTTGGTTGGTTAGCCTCATTACTTCCATGTTGTTAACTGCTCTGTCTACCACCAGCTTTGTATGAACACCAAGATATTATACTTAACAGTTAATAATAATGGACTCTATGCTGTATGTGGCTTCTGATGTGGAGGTAAAATAATTCATTTATATGGGCAAATTTGGGCTATTGTCAGAAAAAATTGTACAAGAGTAATCAAGTAGAAGGGAAAATAATATTTAAACATATTTTTATACAGCAAAAAAGTTTTATTAGCATTTATAGTACAACTTTAGCACCAAAAGAAAATATAATTGGTTTTTGTTTTCTACTATTTGGATCTAGCTTCAGAGCTGTCACACTCTGAGCAGAAGTATGGATCCAGTGACTTCCAGTTGCTTTCAGCCTAAACTATTGTATCATTTGGCATTTTTCTTTGAGCCTTTTTGGACTAGTTTTCTTGTGTAAAAATTAATTGAGGCAAGATAGAAAAATTGGTTTCTCTTTATCTCAAAATTCAGAAGAATGGTTGAAGCCTGAGCAAATATAAAAACCATATTTTATCTACTGAATGTAGAATATTGTTTTAAAGAGAAATACAAATTCTAATTTTAAAAGTGTGTCAGATTTCTGTTGCTTTATTTAATGTGTGTATGTTAAGGATATGTAGCAGTGAATGTATGTGAAATGTAAATGCCTGCAGGTGTGTATATTCACATTTATTTCTGTCTTAGTTTCCCTTGTAGGAGAATGTTACATTGCTTTTTCAGTGTTCAGCAAAGTCAGTAGTCAACCATTAGAGCATGCTTCTACACCAAAGAACTCTCTTGTCTCTAAACCAAATTTACTTAACTTTTGAGTATTTTGAGGCTTAGTGATGAATCATTTGTTTTCTATAATTACCTTTGTGGAATACTGTTCTTGGAACTCAGAAGGTTAAAATGCAAGTAACAGTAATTCAGAGAGAGCAAACAGCAAAATTATTGTGTTTCATATTTGTTAGTGTACAGAACAACAAAATTATTAATGGACCTCATGCAAGTGAAAAATGGACTGATCTCATCCCTAACTGAGGACAGAGATGAGCATCAGTACTTCATAGCACTTCCTTATTAAATACTAGTAAGTCTTACAGAGAAGTTGGTACATTTCTGCATAAATTTTCAGGTTTGGGTTAAGGATTTCTGATTTCCAGTTGCTTTTGAGAGCCACCAAAACTTCTATAGCAGAATCTTGATTAACAGCTGGAGGAACTGGCACTGAGTTCAAAAAGGGGAGGGATAAAAATATTCAGAAAATTCTAAGAAGCATCTTAAGCCTTACCTTTTTTAGGTAGCAAAAGGTCCCTTCACGTGTAAGTATCCACAATTTTATTGCACATTAGAAGACCCTTCCTCATGGAAAGGCTTGGAACAGGATGCCCAGGGAGGGGGTTGAATCACCATCCTTGGATGTGTTTCAAAGCCATGTAGATCTGGAGTTTAGGGACAGAGTTTAGCGGTAGCCTTGGGACAATTGGATTAATCATTGGACTTGATGTGCTTGAAGATCTTTTCCAACCTGAACAATTCCATGATTCTTCTCACAGGGCACTGTTGACATTGCAAGAACACATGGAATCAAAATTGCTGAATCTCCCTAATGTCACACTCCCCAACAACTCAGAAATTTAACACTTACATATATATTTCAATAATACAGATTTCAGCTTTGTCAGGTGTGCATTGTGGAGATGACATACATTGTTGTATAACTAATTTGATTCTAAATCTTCAAAGACATTATACTTATATATTTAAGTTTCTTCTAGCTCTTCAAGGGTGCATATTTATCCATTAGGACCTGGACTGTCTGGTTCAGACTCAAGTAACTTGTTTTTTTTCTGTTCAAGACAAAAATGAAACATCTTTCTTAAATGTAACAACCAAGCGAATAATTGGATACTGTGAACATACTGTTCTGAATGTAAAATTTGGAACTCCCAAATGAATACACAGAAAGCCTGGTAGCATGTGAGTTACTTGAAGCTGTTGGGCATCGACTGTTATGTCATGTGTCATTTTGAAGATTAATCTTTCAGAGATCTTTTAGATTAGACTGATGACAGCAATTTAGCAAAGAGTTAAGGAATTTTGTAATTTAATAGTTTATGAAATGCCCAGCAAACATATATGGTGTGTGTGGTTGGTACTATTCTTGTGCAGTTTATAACAGTACTGTAGTTTGGAACAAAATATTGGTGTAGATGATTGACTGAGCAATTCACTAAGTAGGAGTTTTTCCTCTGAGCTGAATGGTAACAGGATTCCATTTTAAATTTTATTTTTTATTTTAAGGTTTTTGTTTTTTTTTTAAATTAGCTAGATGGACTTTTCTGTTGCAGGTGTATTTGAGTAGCTGTTATAAATCACTGTTTGATTTCACAACTGGTATTTTAAAATTAAAGCCATTAGAACAATGGTAACTGTAACAATGACTGGTTAAATGAAAGCAAGTAGTCTACCTAATCTTATATTTTAATAAAGTAATCACTACTTCTATATTATAGGTTTTTTTAGCAGATTTTGGAGGGTTGATTCCTCCATTGGATTGCATCAGTGATAGGAGGAGAGCTAATAAACATTGTTGTGAAAAGATAAATGATCAAATATACCAAATGTGCTCCCTCATGTCTACAGATAGTAAGGATGCACAAGTATCAGTTATGTCAGTTCTGTCTCCTATGACCACTAGGAAAACAAACTCAGTAGACAGCTAGACAAGTGAGACAGTCAGCCGAAGCCAGCTAGTACATCACCAGTTTTATAAAATAAAGTAGATGGTTATTTATATGGAGAACCAATTCATATTTGCATAATTCACCTAAGCTGAATTAACTTCTCTGAAGCATTAAGAGTTGACTGTAAGTCCACTTCACATTTAAAGAAGATTCCAGACCATAAAATATAAAAATTTCACCAGTGCATTACTTTACAGAAACAAAGAGCTGTGAGCCTGTGACAACCAGAATTTAGAGCAATTGCATCTGTTCTTTCAAGACATGAAACTGGAGTTGGTGAACAAAATTGCTTCCCATCAATGTCAATATGTGGCATATCCAGTAAAGATACTGTGATTTCTCACTTTAAGGGGCTGAGGGATCTGATCATAAAGTGACAACTGTTTCCATCCAGTGGTGACGGTATTATTAGCAAGAAGAAAGTCTTCCTTATCAAGCGTTGAATGAGGTCTGTTATATATGTTATGTATATGACCTCTTGCAGAACCTGAAATTCAGTTTGTCTCTCCTGTGCAAGCTCAAATTTATAGGAGTGGTGCTGGCAGTTACTAAATCCATTGTAATCTGCACAAAAGGCAGGTTTTACCTTGGATTCTTCAGCAGTAGATTCAGAAAGACATCATCTCATTTGACCTCTTTCAGATGGTTTTGGTAACTGGATTGCTTATATCATAATTTCTTCTTGCAAAAAATGTGCAGTTTTGGTTTGACCTTTCTCTTTTCTGTCTCTCCCCACCTCTCTGTTTGAACTTGCTGCTTGTCTCATCCTGTGCACTGGACCTATTTTGGTTGCAGTTTTTAGTGAGATAGTTTCAGCGAACTATCTGTACCTAAAGAACAAATACTTTACACTCATGGCTCTTCTAAGAGTAGTAGAATAGTTTGTAGTTCAGTAGTAAAATCTGTGTACGTTTGGTTTAATATGTGACCCCACCGCTCAACAATTTCAAACGTGATTATGAAAATATTTAAACCAATGTATTTTTTTCCTCTTCAAAGTTATTTTCCCTAATGCATATCTGTATAATTAAAAAGTAACATAAACTATACTGTAGCATTACAATCAGAAATTAATTATTGCAGTGTAAAATTTTCTTTTTTTATTGTCTTTCCTAACTGCAAAGGTGAGTTTGGCTTAAAATGGAAAAAATATTTGTCCTTTTCATAGAAACGTGTTTGAAGATCTAAAGTAGCACAAAAGAAAGCAAGCTTTTTGTTTGTGTTTGCAATCCAATCTTTCTTAAAAGGAAGTCTAACACACAGGCATTGTAGTTTGTTTTTTTT
>VZRI01014090.1:2052-22783 GCA_013397515.1 Upupa epops | reverse complement strand
GCAGGGACATCCCGCGCCACCCACGGACAGCTCACTCACCCCCAGAGGATCATGTCGGGGTCACCAAAATGTTGCAGTGAACATTACATGATCTGTTCGTTTTCCTCTGGGAGATCGTAGCTTGACCACTCACTGAGATGTACACCAATATGATGAACTACAAATGGCGTTTATTACCTCATGGCATGTGCTTATATCCCCCTGCCCTTCGTGTACCCCCCTTTTCTTACAGACGTAGCAGAATAGAGGACCNAGCCCCAGGCTTTCCCCACTGCGCAGCTCCTACGGACACTGCTCCAGCAGGGACATCCCGCGCCACCCACGGACAGCTCACTCACCCCCAGAGGATCATGTCGGGGTCACCAAAATGTTGCAGTGAACATTACATGATCTGTTCGTTTTCCTCTGGGAGATCGTAGCTTGACCACTCACTGAGATGTACACCAATATGATGAACTACAAATGGCGTTTATTACCTCATGGCATGTGCTTATATCCCCCTGCCCTTCGTGTACCCCCCTTTTCTTACAGACGTAGCAGAATAGAGGACCTATAGCGTCACATCCCGCAAGCCCGCATGCGCATAATACAACACTCTCCACCCATCCTTTCCATGCTTAGGCAGCTCTGCCTTGCTTTTCTGTGACAGACACCTGCCAGGGATGTGTGGGACACACAAAGTCTTCTCCAACTGTTTTAAATAGTACAATGAGGCTGGTGTGGGCACCAAGACTAGATCTTAATGAAATTCATTTTGTGGGAATCTTTTAAATGAGTCTCCAGATCCTACTTTGTATGCTAATTCAGGTGGGTATTTGAGTCTCCCAAATCAGAGGGGAGAAATATGAACCAGTGAAAACATGTTAAATATTTAAATTCCAAATATTTCTTTCAGAAGTTCTAACTTGTTCTGTTCAGAGAAAAAAGTTGAGAGAGAGAATTCCACCCAAGTCCCTACCTTCCCATTCTGTCTCTTCCATTCAATCAGATTTCTAAAGAAATTACAGAGTACAACTGCATGCCAAATGCAATTTCATTTTGTTTGGGAATTTTGCTCTGAGGCAGGACTATGAATCATTTCAAAGTTTGCAAACTGTTTTGTTTCATTCTACCAAACAACAAGTTGGTGCCAAATCACAAACACAAAACAACAAAACAAAGACATCCTACCCCAACATCATGAAAAGCTTTACTGTGACACTGCATTTGCCAAGAAAAAACCTTGTACAGACTCCACCTTCAGCAGTTTGAGTAAGTGGATGTAGTTTCAGGTTTTGCCCTGCATCCCCATAGTAACAACAAATACCTGTCCTCCTTTGGCATCTTTCATAGTGCTCATTTTCACTGGTGGTTACAGTATTCCTACTATGTTTTTTCAATATGTCTCACACCTCTCTCAGGTTCCAACTCTATCTCATTAGGCTACAATTCACAATATACAGTAATTTTTATATTACTACAACATGAAGTCCCAATCTGATAGCCCACTGAAGCCTTCCTTTCTCTCGTGTTCAGAAGACCTCTGTCAAGCCAGTGCTCCCAGTTACTTGGCTAAGGAAGGTATGCAGCAATGGGCAGTAAAAGAAACTCTTACCTAAGCTTCTGTTAGAATCTAAGATCTAAAGCCCCACATCTTCATGAGGAAGGTAACATATACGTCTGCTGAGTCCAATCGCAAATTTGAGAAGGTGCATATCGGGTCAGTATGCAAGGGCAGAAAGAAGTGTCTCCAGTGTGTCTCCTGGGATGGCATTTCTCCACAGCACAGATTGGTCTCTGTTTGTCCAAGGATTTCTACAAAGAAGTACTGACCTCTACCCTAACAGCCAGGGTCCTTTGAATGGTCAGAAACATCAAACATCCAAGGAAGCAAACTAAGAAATTCAGACAAGCCCTTTAAATGGCAAGCTAGCCAGTGGATATCAAGTGAAGCATGAAGAGGGGTTCAAACTCTAAAGGGATTACAGAACACAAAGAGACTCACACTGAAACACACACAAATGTATACACAACTTATAGGCAACAAATAAATATTTTGAAGTGCCCAATTATGCGTTTTACCCTCATAATCAATCATGACAAAATCCCCTGCACATGTAATAAGAGATTATCAAGCATTTCTGTTTAACATTCAAAGACCACTTCTTTGAGGTACAACACAAGAGCATCCCAACAGGAAAGAAGCCAAGGAAGGGAGCCAGAAGATCTGCATGGTTAAACGGGGACCTGCTGGGTAAACTGAAGAAGAAGAAGGAAGTCTATAGGTCATGGGAGGAGGGGGTGGCCACATGGGTTGATAATAATTCTCTCTGGACAGAGAATGTAGGGATGCAACTAGGAAAATCAAGGCCTTCTTGGAAGTAACCCTTGCAAGAGAGGTCAAGGGTAACAGAAAGGTCTTCTTCAAATACATTGCAGGTAAAACTAAGCATACAGGCAATGTGGCACCCTGCTGAATGAGGTGGATGCCCTGAAGACAGAGGATACAGAGAAAGCAGACATACTGAACACCTTCTTTGCCTCCATCTATACTTCTGGGAGCTGTAATGATATCAAAGCCCAGATGGCTGAGGCTCCAGAGGAAGCCGAGGCAAGAGAGGAGCCTGACTTGTTTGATGAGGACTGGGTTAGGGTTGGGTTGAACAAACTGGATGTACATAAATCCATGGGCCCTGATGGGGTGCATCCACCTGTGCTAAAGGAGATGGCGGAAGTCATTGCTAAGCCACTCTCTGTCATCTTTTCTAAGTCATGGGGATCAGGAGAGTGCCTAGAGACTGGAGGTTAGCAAATGTCACTCCAATCTCCTAAAAGGGTAAGAAGGAGGAACTAGGTAACTATAGACTGGTCAGCTTAACCTCCATTCCAGGAAAGGTGATGGAACAATTGGTCCTAGATGCTGTCTCTAGTCACATCAGGGACAAGAGGGTAATTAAGGACGGTCAGAATGGTTTTAACAAGAGGAAGTCATGCTTGCCCAACCTGATAGCCTTTTATGAGGGCATAACCCCAGTGGATAGATGATGGCAGAGCAGTGGATGTGGTCTATCTTAACTTCAGTAAGGTATTTGACACAGTCTCACATAGCATCCTCTCAGCCAAACTGAGGCAGTGTGAACTGGATGATTGGGTAGTGAGATGGATCATGAACTGGCTGCAGAATAGAAGGCAGAGAGTAGTGGTCAGGGGGACAGGGTCTAGTGGGAGGCCTGTACCTAGTGGGGTTCCCCAAGGATTGGTACTGGGACCAGCCCTCTTCAATCTATTCATTAATGACTTGGATGAGGGATTAGGGTTCACTGTCAGCAAGTTAGCTGATGACACCAAGCTGGCTGGTGTTGCCAACACCCCAACAGACTGTGCTGCCATTCAGCGAGACCTGGACAGGCTAGAGAGCTGGACAGAGAGAAATTGAATGAAGTACCACAAGGGTAGGCATAGAATCTTGCATCTGGGCAAGAACAACCCTGCATCCCAGTATAGGTTGGGGACTGGCCTTTTGGAGAGCAGCACAGGACAAAGTGACCTGGGGGTCCTAGTGAACAGCTAGGTGATTATGAGCCAGCAATGTGCTCTTGTGGCCAAGAGCACCCCCGGGGAAAGGGCAGATCAAGAGGTCCTTCTCCCCCTCTACTCTGCACTGGTGAGACCACATCTGGAGTATTGTACCCAGTTCTGGGCCCCCTGTCATCCAGTGATAGGTCAAGGGGCAACGGGTGCAAACTGGAACATAGGAGGTTCCACAAAAATATGACAAAAAACTTCTTTACAGTGTGGGTGACAGAGCAATGGAACGGGCTGCCCAGGGAGGTTATGGAGTGTCCTTCTCATGAGATATTTAAAACCTGCCTGGATGTGTTCCTGTGTGACTTGGTCTAGGCAATCCTGCTGTGGTGGGGGGATTAGACTAGATGATCTTTTGAGGTCCCTTCTGATCCCTAATGATTGTATGATTTCCTGACCTATGTCTTTCCTTTGTTACTAGATGCACACGAAAGACATGGGCTTTATTCAGAAGTTAAGATGATGTTCGCCTTCTAATGACATAGTAGAAAGGCAGTGGGAGTTGAGAATATGATTTCCTGTAGAAGGTTTAAGCTATGGTTTCTAACGTGGGGTCTACACACTCTAAGGGATTGGCACTGTGGTCTGCTCCATTGTAAGAAACTTTTTTTGTATCATTAATAAATAAGAAATTGTTTCTATAGTATTGATGGTTTCAGTATTATTTTATCTGCTTTCAGTTTCTATTTTTAAGACCACCTTATAATATACATAATATGTTCCCACAGTACTAATGATAAATAAGCAAATGTTTACTGAGGATGTGTGCTCAAATGTTTTTTAACTAATAAGGGTGTGCAGTCAAAAAATGTTTGGAGACCACTGATCCAGACACGATGTTGAATCAATAGTCTGATTAATTTACCATTACTGCCTTCAGCACTATACAGCTGTTCTGGAAAATAACAAACAACTGAAGACCTGAATATGAAAATGGAAGAACTATTTAACTGCTTGTTGTACTCTGACTTATATGTAGAACAGAAAGCTTCTGCTACAAATGGGACATTGTATCAGCATTATGAAATACACAGTCACCCAAGTGCTAGCATTAGTGTTTTACAAAATATAGGAAACCTCATTCTTTTTTCTTTTAGGGGCATATTTTACTGAGCAACAACTTGATGCACTGTAATTTGACTTCTCTAATTGTCAAGAATGGTAACCTTTTTTTCTGCTGTCACTAGGTACATTAATAAATTTCTCCTGAAGATCTGAATTGAATGACCATAGCTAAAGTCTTAAGACTTACAGCTTCTGTACTATAAAGTTTTACTGTACAGCTTCTGATTATAAAAGTAAATCCACCTATGATTGTCTTTCTCCACAGCTTTAGTAATCCATCTATATTCCATTTTTACTCAGTTCTTTATGAAGACAAAAGAAACTCCACTCTTTAAAGTAAATTTGCTTGAGTAAGACTTATGAGTCAGACTTTCTATTAATACAATGAACTTTACTATTCATCTGCTCCTAAATAATTATTTCAGCAAGCTTGGGAGGTAAGTAGCGAAAATCCAAGTTTTTCTTCCTAGGAACAACAGTATGGCCAGCTAGGCAAAACAGAATTTTAGCACTTCTACTAAGAGTAATGAAAACGTTTTCTTCTCAAATGCGAACAGCTACATACAGTCACTTGCAGTTGCACTATCAAGTGCAGCAGCATAGCTGTTGTCCGAGCATTTTAATTGTTATGCTTGAATGCACCCATGAGGAAGTTCTGGTGACTACTACCATACTTTCCACTACACAACTTCCTGTGGAATAATTTTTGACCCTTAAATTCCCAGAGCTGTGGAGGGTAAGGACGTGACAGAAACAGATTACAAAACAAAGCCCTTTTCCTCTTGCCCTCTGTTTGTTTCAAACAGATGTATTTTATATACACTGTCATTATGCTCATTGTCTGAAGGGTAATTACAAAGATCCTTTTAAAGAAAATCAATTTCCTGGACTCCTGTATGACTGCTGCTGACATCTGATGTGATTTGACTTTATGTCTGTCACAAGATACAAGTCCTTCCACTGGACCCTTCACTAGATTTCCTGTGGATGTCTTCAGTGTCTAATTCACACATTTTACCTCAGTAATTAGATCCTGTTCATCTAGAAAAGCATAGCAGAAAGCATTAAGAAACATACTTGTAATCATTCAGTGCCCCATGCAGAATTTCAGTTGAGTGATCTTAATAGATTACTTGAGTGCATACTTATGATTTATGTTTTCATTATATAGAAAACAGCTTTCAAATTAATAAAAAAGCCTCCAACCACACATCCCACATCTGGTAAAGTATGTATAAACCTACTGCAAGCATTTTTGTCTCAAATCTCAATTCAATCCGTACCTCATATGAATTCTAGACTATAGGGCTATTACAGAAATCAATAATTTCCACAAGTATTGAGCTGCTGTATCCATTCCATAAGTATGAGAGGTATAAATCAGCAAAAAATGTGTTTTTTTTGTCAAATAACCCTCAAATACCTAAACCTAGCTATATCTTTACTTTTTACAAAACCGGTAAGAACTGCATTTATTATGACTGCATCTAGTTGCACAAATAGAGCTGGTGCAAAATTAATGCTGTTCATCCCAGCACAGTAATTTGTATCTTGGATTTTTATCTTGTCTCATTTCTGTGTAACTTGGTCACTGGCTCAGATTACTTCAGAGCCACCCATGACACCAAAGCACAGTAATTCCAGACCTTCTGAGCCAGCCCATGGCACTCAGAGACAAAGCTCCCACAATCAGGGAAATATAAAGACAGCAGCTGCTGCAAGATACTCCCCAAGAGAGAAAGATAAGACCCTCCCCAAGAGAGAAAGAAGCAAAAGAATCCTTTCACTACCTAAAGACTGTCTGATTAAAGTCCTTTTATTCTCACTGAGCAAGCTGAGTGCTAGAGCATAACCTACTTTAGAGTAGGTGCCTAGAGACTGCACGGCAACTTGAGCATTTGTAGATAAATTTCTGTTCAGACAAACTCTTGTTTTGGTATCATGTCATATTTGCACATAGTATTAGGAGGCCAACAGCTTTTTCTTAACACTACTGACCAACAAGGTGCTCACAAAGACAGAGAGAGACTTTGTGGCCTCCTGGCTTATGCAGGTAGCAGTTACATGTCTGAATGTGACCTAAAGAACGATGACCTTGAAAAACTGATTACTCAAGTTCCCTTGGGAACTGGTAGGGGATAGAAAGTATACTGCAGCGTCTCCAACACATTCTAGGTTCAAGTAAAACTGCTTGGCCCTTAGAGAAGTACTGTTAGCTTTTGATTGTGAAACATTGTTTTCCTTCTCTCCTCTCGTGGTATATAAATTACATGCAAGAGTAACAGTCTGCATTAAGCTCCTGTGAAGAACTCAGAAGGCTATTTTATTTCTAAAAAAGGTGGTCCCCAAAGCCCACACCTTTTCTTGTGAAGAATTTATGAACTACCTTTAAGCACCGTTGACAGCCTGATACATGGGTCACTTCCAAAGCAGTTTTTCTTGCTGAATTATTACACTATTAACTCTACAGCTTTCTCAGCTTTACAAAGTGCACTTCTGCAGTGTGTGTGACGGATGAATAGCCTCAATAAATTCCATTATATGAAGGAAGAATGAGGGTAGCATATTGCTGGCTTTAGGATAATTAAAGCAACAGTGGATTTCAGATTGTTTTGATGTGATTAGCATTGTGTTATCATTTCTCTAGGTGAATCATTCTTAAGGCTCTCATTTTGCAGAAGCACCTTTGAGAAGTGGATTTGGGAGATGAGACAGAATTTCATTATTATTTATTACAGTGTTATCATTACAGCAGCATCCATATGAACCATCTGATAAAAGGTCTCATCATGCTTTATGTTTGATAAGCATCTAAGAAGACGCATGACACCCTCTGCCTGTGAGAGAGCTTGCTTAAAGAACATAAAGAGAGGGCAGAAGGAAGTGTCAGAGCCCCATTTGTGCGCTGGGAATGGACTTACAGTTCTCATCTTGAAACACTTGCCTTATGCATCAAGATCAATGATGCCTCTTCAGCCACATTTCTTGACAGTTGCCTACTCAAGGCTGCATGAGCCAATCTCAGAACTAGATATCAAATAACTCAAATACTGACTGTCTGAAAAGTTACTGCTGTAGAATTTTATGGATACAGATTTAAGATTTCACACCTAGGGTATGCAAGTTATGAGCTCACTGCTACCAAATATAGCTTGAGTTAAGTAAAAGCCTCAGCTGCAAAGCCTTTCATTTCAATAAGCACTTATTTTTGTTTAGTTCTTATAATGTCAAGGGTCATGTCCTCATAAGCATTAACATTTCTTGGTTAATATTGTGCTGAAAATATAAAACTACTACAATGCATTATTGTTTTGAGTATCAGCAGAAACAATCATCAGAGAAATTTCCTAATTGTAATCCACAGACTAGCAATTTAAACCAATCTTTTTAACTTTAGGTATGTTCACAAAACCATTAAGCTACAGTCATGGAAATCTTTTAACAGACCTAAGTTGCTCCCATTCCTTGATCAACACAACTGTCTCAGACACACATACCCTCAGCAACATGAAGTAAAACTCTACATAAATGAAGCAAGTTATTTTTTTCCCAGAGGCTGAAAAATTAAGAAGCAGAAAATGCGATACAATGAAAACTTCAGGACCAATGTAGCAAGGTTTACACTGTAAAGATTCAAGGCCAGCAGTAGCTAAGTCGCCAAGGAAAAAAATACTCAAAATACAGAATTTTCCTTGTAAACATCTTTTCTGAAGATCCTCCCTGTGGCTAACTGGCATTTATCACCTTATAGGCATCTATGCTAAATAAAAAAGTACAGGCATAACTGCTTATAACAGATATTAAGGGTTAAATAAGATTCTCTGACAAAAAAATTAAGGAAACCAATATCTTTTCACTTATGTCTGCTAACAACCAAATCACCTGCATGTGCAGGAAGAGTAATGCTGAAGACCAGTTTGTGGTGCGGCAGCTACATGTCCTGATGTGCCCTTTTCACTGCTGCATTCTCTGCCCAGCACTGTGCCATTCCATTAGGTGGATGAAGGGAAGATTCAAAGATTCCAGGGGTGAAATTAAGACAGAAGCAATGTCAAGCGCAGTTCACACACCAAGGCTTTACTGTTTAATAATATGTGATACAAAGAAAGAGTGATGAAGAAAGAAGAGGAAAGATGGCAGTGTCCTGCCATCTTCTGATCCTTGATCCTTTGGTGAGAGAAACTTCCAAAGTTCTTGCTAAGAAGATTTTAAGTCTAATGTTGCATTCTGCCCTCCCCTCTTTGTTTCATGAGGGGGATGCCCACTTCACTGGTCTTCTGGTCAGTGCTAATAGTTCTTTGTTTTCCTCTGCTGAAGCCATCTGGAAGGCTCAAGGTCTTGTTATCTTGTCCCAGGCTCAGCAAGGCTTTAACTACACTTCCTTATCTTGAGTCTCCTAAATCTTGTAGGGAGAGCTGGCTCAGTGCCACAGCTATGGGGGTCTCCAGAGAGTGAGGAGTCTAGTCTTGGACAGGCAGAGGGGGAGCCTGTTATTCATGTCATTCTGAATAAGGCCACATTGAGACAAAAGTTCTTTGTGTCCAAGAGTTGCACAAGCACAAACAATGAAAGCCAAATACTGACAAGTTTTAAGAAGAAACAAAAGTAATTTTAAGAGAAAAGCAGGTTCAGTGACACTTCAGGCTTTGATCCACTTTGTTTTGTGCAGTACCAGCACAATCACATTTTAGCCCTTCATCTGCTTTGCACCAGGGTCAATACACAAAGCCCTTGAGTTGGCCACCCAAGCCCAGGAAGCTTGGTTCAGACATCACACAAAGCTATTCACTTCTTCTATCAGCAGGTTGAACTGGCTCAGTGAAGGAATCAAGGAGGGTAGGGGTCAGAAGGTAGGACAGAGAGAGGAATGGGCAGCCAGCAGCACCGATGGCTCTGTGTGTGTTGGGAGGAGTAGGGAGTGGAATCTTTCCTTTTGATCAGAATGAGCTATTAGCTGGGTTTAGCTGTCTTTTAAGTTTGCCCTACATGTAAGAAACTAAAGTTTCTTAGGACAGAGCAGGTCTCTTCTCAGTCTCCACTCACTAACAATTGGTAATTACATGAAATAGTCATGACACTTAGTCAATGCTCAGTAAAAGGCCATTATATAATGAATGTACCACATCCATGATCCCATCAGTCATTTTAAAGCTCTGCAAACAGCTTAAGGAAAACAACACAGCTGTCTACCTTTCTGCCTGTCACTGTCTTTGATGATTTGAATATATAAGAAACTGTGCTTCAGAAACCCAACACAATCAAACACCATTTCCAACCCCAAAATGTGCCAGCCTTCCCTACCAGCTAGAGTTTCATACTGGTTGTTGTAAAAAAGTCCTGCTAGGCCACTCAGCATGTATAAGAAAAGTTAAACTAGTTTCAAACTAATTGGCTTGGATACAGTTCAAAAAGCAAACTATCCAGCATAAGACCTGTCCAACACTAACAGTTAAACAGTTGTATTAATAAATAAATAGGAGAAAAAGAAGCAGAGCCTGAGACCAAGGAGCCTCTCAAGGGAAATGGGAAATGGTTGTTGTAGCAACATGGCTAGTGGCACCTGAGCTGCCTTGTTTCAAATCAGACTGAATCCACCTTCATGACCTGTGCTTGAAGCAGAAGCTGCAGGAAAAGAGTATGTTCCACCCTGGCTGGCAACAGTCTCTACCATCTAGCTGAACAGTCTCTACCATCACCAAGGCAATTCCAGCAGAGCAAATAAGCGCACACTTTGGAGTAGAACTGTAGACTGATGGAGCCACAAGGTAGCTCACGCAACAAAATAAAGCAGTCAGATGTTTTCCATTTCAGCCTACACTCACACCCCAACAGGGTTACACTTGAACACACTTCTGAAGTCACTCTTCCCTTTAAACTGCACTTACAGTCCAGTGGTTTTTTTCTTTCCAACAGGAAAGTGAAATACAAGTTTATAAATTGCACCTGCAGAATGCAAATAGTAGTTAAACTTTGAAAGTACCACTTATAAGCCTACAGCAAAATAAATGATGAGTATTTACAAACACATGTAAGAAGTCTAAAAAGTAAAATTTTTATCTTTAAGAGTCCACTGCATTTTTTTTTAAATGTCAGTGACAGGCAGACATTTTCATTTTCCTCTACATCATTTTTGAGGGGAGGATAATATTGTATAGACACACATTCACACATCTGAGAGTTTTTTCAGATGCCTGAGCCTTTGCATCTGCTTTACACAGCTCTGGACCCCAGCACTGTGAGTACAAAACAGGATTCCCCCACTGATGTAAATTCTGATCCCTGGGAGCAAAACTATTTTCTGCCAGTGGGATCAAAATAAGAAAATTTTTTTCTCAACATTTTTGTAAAGGACTGTCCACTGCCATCACCCAGGACCTTTCAGGGAAGCTTTTGGAAAGCCCCAGACCAAGGCCCCAAGAGTGAGCTGTGCTGCAGACACTGCAGCCAAGATCCAAAGCACTTCTGCAGCCACAGATGGCAGAGAAGAGACCCTGGCATGACCTACAGCTTATCTATGATGATCTGATTGCACTATTAGAACTCACTGGGAAAAAGATTCTATTCTGGAGTAAAATAGTCTCAGTTATTTACAAAGTGACTTAAAATCAACAGGAAAGAAGAGGTACTTTATAATGCTGTCCTGAAAATGACAATGATAGATTTATATCAGAGTGATTTTCCTGCCATCACAAGCCCACAGGCAGACCTCAGACTTCCAGGTCTCCTGGGCCAAAGAATCTGTGACATGGGAAGCACACAGAGAGCTTAAATTTATTCCATCCTTCACTGATGGCTGCTTATGCACATTCTTCCTATTTAGAGAGACAGAAATCTCATTCTCTCTACTTCTACAATTATATTGATAATGTTTCTTTAAAATAAATAAGTAAATAAATGGAAGCCTCATAAATTACTGGCCTCAAAAATTCCCCTGTGACAAGCTGTAGTGGCTTCCAAAGTAGAGAATGGATCTGTTCACATGCATACTTAAAAATCACCATCAGATGCCCAAGTAAATCAAAGAATAGGACCTTGAAAGTTCAGCTCATTCAAGCAGTTGACACACACAGAGTTGAGGGTTTTCCTCTCCTCTATGACAACAGGGAGCATAAGCCCTGAGGAGACATGCTCCTAGTTCTTACTAAACTGATGAAAAGGCTTTTACCTAAAACACTGGCTCTAAAAAAGCAAGAGTACATTGACTTACTTTGCTTATCAACTAACTAAACTACTTCTTTGTTATGCTCTATGAAAATTAAGGATTTATTATAGTGAAAAAACAGACACTATCTTCAGTGAACTTAACAAGCTTAGCTGTACTGTACATCTAGATGAATTTCAGATTAGTTTTTTTTTTTTCCCTGGTAAAACATTTGATTTCTAACCATCTCATTTTATATAAGAATAATTAATTTTAATAAGTCTGCCTGTAATAGTTCGCTCAGAATTATGTGGAGAAAGTTCTAAATCTCTATTTTCAAGCATACTGTCCTATGGCAACTATTTGAGATACTTTCCTCTTCTGTTCTGGCTCCCTGGAGGAATATCTCTCTCAAAAATTCAGTCCAACAAGTTCCATCAGCTGGGAGAAGGGACTTCATGTTCAGTGAACTCCCTTGGCATAGAGCACGTACGCAGAGTGCGTGATCAGACATTAGCACAGTGGCGCAGTATTGTTTCAATCAGTATTTTGCACAACACTCAGCACCAGAGGGAAGTGATCTCAGCAGGGGACTCTAGAAGTTACTGTATCATAGATAAAGAATAATAATGATGTTTATAAAAGCAATGAGGCTTTCAGATGAAATGCACTACATCAATGCTATCTGTTATTAGAAGAGAGTCTTTGCTATGAGAAAAAACTTCTAAACCTCAGTTTAACAAGTCTGAAAAATGATGCAGCTCCTGCAGAAGGAATACATCTTCCATTACCACAAAATGTCCTATTATTTGAGAATGTTAATGACTAAATGATAATTGAACTCTAACAACTATTTTTCATAACCATGATTTTTAATCCACTTATCATATGAATAGGAAATATAATTATTTTTGCACACTTATAATAATGCTTAAACTGTGCATGAATAGCACAGGAACAATTAATTTTTAAGAAAACATCAAACTATAAAAAGACAGCAGAACACTTAGTAAAATACGCAGTCAAATATTTTACACCACATTAGCACAACTGCACACGATGTACAGATCCAGTACAGCTGAAGCAAAGCATTAAAGAGGTCATCATTTTGTAATGCAAAACATTATGGGTTTTTTTCTTTGGTTGGTTTCTGGAGACGAATACATAAAGAAGCATAAATTAATGTTTCTCTAGTCCTTGCTGGACTTTAGTATAAACATCTTATGGAGAAATTCAACCCAACTTTCATCCCCGAAACATTTTAAGCTCCATTTGCTGCAGAATGCTGATACCCACCATTAGCTGACCTAATTGACGATCATTATGTGCAGCAATAACGAAAGGTCCCCTGTGATCTCTAAATCTCCACTAACATCTTCATGAGAAGCAGCACCCAGTGAGAGCGGTTGCTGTGCAGACCTGACTCCTAAAACACAGGCCCAGAAAATATTTCCTTTGAAAGCGGGCAGAGGCTACTGAAATGTGTGGTTAAGAAATTTTTGGAGGAAATATTCATGGTTTAGATTTAAATAACTTTTGTTGCATTTTAGTGTGATTACTCATAGAGCAATTTAAGATATATTAGACTAAACACAAAATCAAACTTTCCTAACCAAAACCTACACAATGCAATAAGGTTGTGTTTTATCTTCATAATGTTAGACTATCAAAAAACATGTGCAAGAAAATGTAACATAATAACATTTCTCCAATTTTGATTAAAACTCCCTCAACAATCACAAATTAGATTTCCTAATTAGTTACACTCATGTTACTATGCAATATGTATTAAATTACCTTTTTAAAGATTAAAGAGGTTTTGGCAGAAATACGAAAGAGACATTACAGAACACAGAGTGCTTCAATACATCATGGTGTTATTTAAACCATAATACAAAACAATTTGAGAAAACTATCACCAACAAACAGCAAGTTTTTCTACCAATATTATCAGATATTACAGTGACACAAAACCTGGAAAGCATTTCATCTTAAAAAAAAAAGAGAAGAAAACTACTCAAACAAGCAAAAAAAGCAGCAATATATATTGCAGGCAGCCTTCTCAAAATATTTATACAGATTGAGAAGAAGCAGAAGGCATTTTATTAGCATTTTTACAGAGATTTTTAACATATATTTTTTACTAGTTAAAGCAAGGATCCAGATGTTGAATTCACCTAAGAAACAGAAACAACAGAATTAAGCTATTTACAAAGACAGTAAAAATATCAAAACAACTCAGCTGTTTCATAAGCAGTCAACACTAGAATTTAGGTTGTGCATAATGCACCATTTTCAAAAACTGCTAATATAAACTGAAAGACTCATACTGCCAGAAGAGCTCCAATCAGTCAGCAATCACACTACTCACTCAGAGTAAGCAGCAAATTATGAAGTAGTCCAACTGAGATAAAGACATAATAACTAAAAATTCAATTTCCAACCAAATCAAACATACTGAAACCCTGAAAGAAAATGTTTACTTGGAAAGCAGTGCTAATATTTGCAGTCTCATCCAACACACCAAAACAGATCTTCTTCAGAAAGAGAACAATACACAGGGATTCCATCAACCATCCAGACTTTTCATGTCCAGGTTGAAGTCTGATTCAGAACCAGTGAACAAACGTGGGCTTTGATTTTCCTCCTAAATAAGATTAAACTGGTGGGCTTGGTGTTGACAGTGTGCCATCCAAGGGTAGAAAACTACTTCAAATCCTACAATTACTTTAATCACATAGGGAGATGAGACACTAGAATTGGTAATTCACCTGGAACCTCTGGATGACTGCCCCAGTCTCACTAGGCAGGCGATCATGCCCCAGTGCACCTTCATCAAAACACTGACAAAGCACAACGTATCTTGGCACAGGCTCTGTCTTCCATTCAGATGTCCAGCATGAGGCAGAGCTGTGCTCATCTTACAACAGCAAGCAGTCAAATACTGCAAAGAGATGTTTTCCCTACCAGTAATGATGTCACATCAAGAGCTGAGATTCTTGATTTTTATCTGGTTATTTTTTTCAGAGCACAGAAGAGTGCAGGCCCTTTATCTGTGTTGTTGATACTGGAAGAACAAACCACCTGCACATAAACAGTGAGCCTCTGACAACACGGACACACACAAAGCCATCTCTACTAGAGACAATCTCTTTCATTGCCAAACCAAAAGAGCACAGAACACCTGCGAAGAGCACCATGGGCTTATCACTTCCACCAGCTCTTTGACTTTTGGTTTACCTACTCTATTGGGAAACAATTTACAGTTCTGCTAGATGAAAATGCGGTTCAGACGAAAAAGGATGGGGTTGTTAGCAAAACTAGCTAAGTTAATTTTTGCTTGGAGGTAACATCTAATGCAGATAGTCTTAACATTTTCACCAGCAAAACTAAGGAAAGAAATCTGTTTTCCAGTCATATTTAAAAGAAATTAATCAAGTTCACTTTCAAATTTCTTAGAAATGCATTTTATGAGAAATCCTGCAAGAAAATGAAACATACCAAAGCTCTCATGTAAATACAGATCTGTATTCTTGTACCTAACATGAAAATGTTTCTGCAAGATTGAAGAAAACTGACTGTAACTGCCAATGGTATTACTTGTTTCTGTCATACAGTGAATAAGCTACACCTAATAATGAGCAAAATGCTAAATGAAAAATAATTAATTAGAAAACTTGAACTTAGGAATAGACAGACAGCTTGTGGGTTGTCTGACCCAGTCCTTTCATCCCACATTTACTCTAATGTCCATTCATTTCTAAAATCTGTTGTTTTGGTTTTCTGTTCTTTTGGCTAATATGAATTAGAACTGCCCCAATCACATGTTCTAAAAGAGTTTCAGTGATGCCTATTAGCACTGCTGTATTGTCTTGCCTCTTGAGAGAAACACAGTTTTGATTCTTAGCTCAAGCAGTAAGCGGTGATTACACACAAGAACCTGCTCAGAAGTACTGCCAGGCAGGACAGTGTTGCTCTGAGAAGATTGATAATTGTCTAGTGTAGGTTTGGTTGTGGGCAAAGCCTGAACAGAGGATCCCATGGTTTTGATTAGCAGTTGATATTCTGAGGATGTTCTAGTTAATAAGATAGTATTTTTATAGTGTATATCCTCTGTCAATCTGAAATCCTAAGAGGGCAAATCAAGCTGTAATGATGACTGTATTACAGAAGCACTTTGTAAGGATATCACTGCATCTCTTTTATGCTTTTGTGATGGCACAAGTAACATGCAGGTTTTTTCACAATGGCTTCTCACATGTTGAAAGAGTAAAGGCCAAAGAATAAAGAGCTTTAAGCAGGATATGAATTTGACTGCAGATTTTCAAGCTTAGATTAATTTTTAGTTACCTTCATTATCTGAAGGAAAAGGAAGATAAAAGAAACAAAGTTTTGATACAAACATCATCTTCACAGCTGCTTATTGTACTGTGGAGGGAAAACAGCCAACTCGTTCCTTTTTTCCTGGTCTTGTACTGTTAAACAGTAACAGAAACAACCCAGAGATGACCAGATTGCTAATACAAATGTAGCACACTACTACAAATCAGCATTGTCTGGCTATATTTCAGTGACAAGCTATATGTATTTCTCTCTTTCTTTCTTGGAACCCTTCATTTTCAGAGAAAACTGTCAGAATTCAGCACAAGCAGCCAACACCTCCTTGGGAAAAGCAGCACAACTCAACAGGAGTTACTGGAAGCCAGCACGCCCTACAGGATATGCAGATTAACCCTGTGTTTCTGCTCCCTTTTACAACAGAAAATGACTGTTTAAGCTTTATTGTTGCTCTTTGCTGATCTTCAGTACTTGTGGAGCAGTTCTGAGGATTGATGGTGGAGCCATGATGGAAGCAGACTGCAAACAACTATCACAGGATAAAGCAGCGGCAGAAGGAACACTCATTTCTCCATCTCTTCTGCTAGTTTTAACCACCTTAAGCTGCAACTGTATCTGCAGAAGCAGCAGGTATCACTCAGCTGTTGTCACCTTGGCTTTAAGACTGTCTCATCAAAATTACAGGACACCTCTTCTTTAAGCTTATGTACGTTTTCCAAGAAACTTTATCTTTGTGCATATCTCCTTCAGATTCTGACAAGAGCAACCCAAACTGCAGCAATAGCAAATCTCCACGGATGCAAAACAGATAAAACTGAAGAGATGCAAGAAAGAAAAAAAATAGTGTTTAAGAAGGAAGCAGTATTAAAATATAACTTATGCTGTTTTGCTCCAAGTATATGGGAAATTATTCAGATGATGGAAAACTGAACCTTTTAGTCTTTTCCATGATATTTTCTGCCATCTGTTTCTCAATTCTTCCTGTGCTCTACAGGTCACCAGTGTACCAGTCACTGAAGTTAGTCTAACTGCTCTAAACTGATTGCCTGTCAAAATCACTCGGGTGATCCAAAACAAGACCTTCCTTGAGGTCACCAGTGTACTTCTCTCTAATTCCTTCCCTCAATAGCACTTAACTGCTGCATTCATCTGTATCACCCTAGTTACTAAATCAGGTGTATTTGAAACAGGCTGTGAAGAGCCTCCAACTTTTTCTTTGATAGAAACATAGGAGAAAGATTATGAGATTCACAATAGCATGGGATTAGATTTATGCCAAACAAATTAAAAGCCAGACAAAGATGGACATTTTGAAGTATGAAAATCTCTTTGGTCAGACTTTGCCTTTTATCAAGTGAATTGTTCTTTATCATCATCTATTCAGAAACAGGCTCAAAAGTTATAAACGGCCTCACATTTTGTTGTAACAAGTTAAGATGTAGTTTGGAGTTTCAGTCTTGCATTTCCTTTTTTCTGGAACCAGTTTTAAACAGTCAGACAAACTCTTTTACTGTGACCCCCCCAAGGCAGCCTGGAACAGGGGCAATGAATGATCTTGACTCACCTCCTATGTTATTTTCTTCAAAGTGAGAGGCACTTTTAAAAGGAGTACTAGTGTGGGTTTCCTGAAGGAGCAGAAGTATGTTGTAGAGCCAAAGATAAAACAGATGCTACTACTTAGACTGAGCCTGAGGAGGTCAAGCAGGCAAAGGCATGCTTGCCAGAAGCACAGCTGTGCTGACAGGATAGATCAGGGCTACTTCTGCACATTGTTCTTGTTCAGAAACATACATAGCTAGATAGACAAACTTAGAAAACTACTGTCACTCTCAGTCAGGCATTATTCATGTGTCATTGAACTGCCTTTGATTTGTCCAGTCACTGAAAAATGACTTTGTTGCACTGGCTTTCCTGGCATTGAGCTCCCTTGTCATGGAAGGAAAAATTTTACTGCCTGCTCTGGCTGGCAAACACAAAATCCCTGAAAGGCTTAGAACTACTGTTTGAAGAGCAGGAACAAAATACATCTTAGCAGTGTTTGCAGATTGAGTGGGTAGTAAGATTTTGATCTCCAGCTTAATTTTAATTAATTTCTTTATCTACCTCAAAGCAATTCAGGTAGCACAACATTCAAGCTCTTTGGTTTAGCAGTGACTGTAAGTTCTAAAAATATAAAGACTGATCCACTCTATTTTCAACTAAACATCCATTGTCAAACTATAAATGAGGTGTGTGCAAACAAGTTGCTTGATGCTACAGCTGGTTTTGATGCCTGTAGGCCAGATGTATGGCAATAAAATCTGACTTAATTCCACTGATCTCCATGGAAAGGCTCTTGTTAACCTTCATGGGCTGTCATCAGTCTTTGAAACAACTGAATTTAAATTACTTGGGCAATACTTTCCTTTTGATTCTAATCTAAACCAAACTTTTAATAGCATATTATTTGTATTTAGATAAATATAAAACAAACATGAACTAGAGAACAGTTTTACCTGAACACCACAACTAGGATTAGCCAGCTGTACCTTTGACACCACTCTTATGTGACTGCAGGTAACCAACTCGTAACAGTGAAGAAATATCACTCAAGTCAACATCTATCTGGTTACTAAATTCAGGATTCCACACAAATACCTTGTAGGCATTTCTCCTCTTTTACTGAAATTAATTTGTACCGACACATGAGAAAAGTCTACCATCTGCTGTGAGCCACTGAACCATTATTATTTTTTACCTGAGATGAGAAAAGTCATTTTTGCCTGAACATTCTTCAGGTTCCTTTAGTTAGATAGCAAAGCAAAGCCCATGTCATTAAGAAGGTCAAGAACAGTCAAGAGAATATTCTTAATATTACCAGAATAATTGGGACTGGAATATAATACAGGAGTCCAGCACTAACAAAGAAAAAGAAAAGTCAAACTCTCACTCTACAAAGCTTTATTTACCACCTGTGGAAATCAGTCTCAGCAGTGTTAAACATAAGGAAGTTAAATAATTGAATGCACCAAGGTACTACATTTTCAGCTTTCAACTTAAGCCTACCACTTTTGGAGAAACAAGCAGTTTGCACTTGATCCCCTTAATAAGCCAAAACCCATCCAGGAAGACAAGTTAAATGAGCGTGCAAACAAGAATATTCCATAGTTATTTTTTACCTTAAAATCTCTTCCTTGGGTTGATTACACTGGTTTCAGCTAAGCTAGTTAAGAAACTGATTATGTTTCCTGCCTTAGCAAATCCCAGAATGGCAGAATATTAGGGATTGAAAGGGACATCACAAGATCATCTAGTCCAATTCCCTTGCCAGAGCAGGATCTCTTAGATGAAGTCGCACAGGAACATGTCCAGGAGGTTTTTAAACATCTCCAGAGAAGGAGAATACACAACCTCCCTGGGCTGCCTGTTTCAGTGCTCTGTCAGCCTCACCATGAAGACGTTTCTTCTCATATTTATGTGGAACCTCCTGTGTTACAGCTGACACCTTGTCCTATCATTGGATGACAATGAGAAGAGCCTGGCTCCTTTCTCCGTACACCTGCCCTTTATGTATTTATAAACATTAATGAGGTCACCCCTCCATTCCCTTATTTCCAACCTAAAGAAACACTGACCTATCAGCCTTTTCTCATCAGGGAGATGCTCCACTCCCTTCAGCATCTTTCTGGCTCTGTGCTGGACTCTCTCAAGCAGTTCTGTGTCCTTCTTGAACTGAGGGGTCCAAAACAGGACACAATATTCTAGATGTGGTCTCACTTGCTGATCTGTCTCTCCTGAAAAAGACTTAGCTGTCCATGACCGCATTCTAGTCATGTGGGCTGTCCCACCAGGTCTCTGTAATTGCCACCAGATCATAATCGCCTGACAAACACAGATTTCTAACTCCTCCTGCTTATTTCCTATGCTGCATGCATTGGTCTACAGGCATTTTAGGGAGTAAACTGAGCACTCAGATTTCACCCTAGGAAGGTGGGAGGCCTCCTGGCCTTCAACAATACTAGAGTGCTGCCCCACTGGTGCACACCCAGCTACAATCCCATCCGCCTTCCAGTCTAGTTTAAAGTTCTCTGAATGAGCCTTGATAACTCCTGAAATGATCAAGTAGATGTATTTTGTTTCATTTTACTCTTGGTTTGCTTGTTCTGAATATCCTCCATTCTCAACAGTAATGCAGTTCTGTTTTCAGTCGTTATGCCTTTACTTAGGAGGGTGTTATTATTATTATTGTCTTATACAAACTGTACCCTAAGGGAATTTAGATTGTCATTAATTTTAAAAAGTCAAAGTTGATCCTATATCATAAAACATATCTAAAATAACAGTAAGCTATGCAGTACATGCACAAGTACTGAAGCAACACGGAACACTGCATAAGCTTTATTCTCTTGCAATAGGACTGACAGGACTAGGCATAGAATCCTAGATATTGTGCAGCGATCCTGAAGGTGAAGCACTAGCAGGAGGCAGATGAGATTCTCCACAGAACTGTTTCCTCACATTTAGCGAATAAGACCCCTTGCATTCTAGCAGAGTCCTCAGAGATGGAGGGGCTAGGGGCAGCTGAGTTTAAACCTTAATACTAACGTCAATCGACAATGAGGATGAAAATCCAAACCGGATTAT
>VZRI01014088.1:0-11180 GCA_013397515.1 Upupa epops | reverse complement strand
GGGCCCCTTGTTTCTGGGTCTTTTCCAAGAGTTAGTTTATCAAAGAATAGAATCCATTGTTTACCTGAGGCACATTCTCCTCCATTTAATCTCATTTACCTGTTAATGATTTTAATTCTTTTATTCCACGTGTTCCCTACCTGTATATACTGAATTCAAGATTTTATAGCTCCAAGATTCCTTTGCTTGCTCCTCACAATTAATATCCCATTTCCTATTTCTGGTCATAGGCACTGAATGTGACATATTTATTAAGCATCCTTGCTTCTGAAGTTGCAATGTCACGTGCTAACTCCTTCAGTATTCTGGGATGGTGACTATCCAGTTCCCTAAAGATTTATGTAAAGATTTTCCTAGTCTAGTGAAGGAGGTAAATTATCTGCATTTTTCTTTTTCCTTATGATCACATGTTCATACAGATTAGAAACAAAGCACTTGTAAGGTGCCTTTATGCTGTAGCTCTAGTCATAAGAAGCAAACAGAGTATGACTAGTATTATTTATTCATGCACACAAAATTTATATACAGATTCTTCGAGATTGTTGGGCATAAATTAACTTGCAGAAAGCACTATAAACCTTTAAGGGATACAAACAGACAAACAAACGTACAAAATAGATACAGACAGACAGTGAATCTGCTGAGGCACGTTTTCTTACCATCCCAGACCTGGGATCTGGAGGAGAGGAAAATCCCTTTATGATCTTTTGGTGTCAGATTCTAGTTTTCTCCTCTCTTTCTGTCCCTGAATGACTGATATTTATTTAGTCAGGAAAAAGCTACAATGGGGAGCAGACAGAGCACAAAACAATCATTCCTATTGGGTGATCTTGGTTTCCTGATGAGGTTTCAGTTGGCTATTGTTCTTAATTCTTCTGCCCAGAAGAAGCTCAAGACTATCCCATTCCTTTTTGTATGAGAATTGCCCTGTAAGCCTCTGCTTCCGGGTAAATATCTCATACAGGATGGTTATCAGCAGTCTAGCATGGCCATTGCTCTCTGAAGACTTCTTTCCTCTTTGTTTGTGCTCTGATGCCCACAATGTCTGTTCCTTCCTCCTTGCAAAGAAATCCTTCTTTTGTTTATCATCCTTTTTTATTAATAATATAAAACTTTTTACTATCTGCTTTTATTTCCTTTGGAAGGTTTAACTCATCTTTTGACTGTCCTCACTTTTAATTACTGACTTCCAAGAAGTATCTGTTCCTGATGGCCAATCTCTCTTTCCTGTTCTCACAGCTTTTTACTTCTACCAAATGCAAACAGAAGAAATAAATCAAGGAATTTATTTTTTTTCAGAACACCCTCAATAAATCAGTTTCGGTTTTTGTAAATACAGAGTAATATGTCCCAGCAAAAAAGTAGTGCTTTCAGTCCCTGGGTCTACTGAAAACTGGGCTCTTTAGACTCTAGCATACTGACTCGTTTCATTTGTGGATTGCTGCCATGGATAGTGATCATTATGTTCTGCATTATATTTATTTCCAGTGAATAACTAAAATAACTTTCTTATATGTGAGACTGAGTCTTTGTTTTTCCTTTCAAATGGCAAATCTGAAGAGGCTGTAGCTGAGATGCAGGCTGAGGGTAAGACACCTTATATCAGGTACCTCAATATACATTACAGTCAAAGGAGCCAGTACACTTTGCATAACTGGTAAAGCCTAGAATGGGAGAGAATTGAATGAATGAACACACAAGTTAATTCTGTGCTAGCTCTAAGCCAGAGTGTCTTGTGCCTTAAGACTGCTTTAGAGTGTGTAAGACACCTACATGATATATACTTTCTCCTACCTTGCTTTTGTTAATGACATCACCAAAGTTAGCATGGAATTGAAACCAACCTGTTGTGAAGGATAACCCTAAGAAATCTTTTCTTAAGAGGTTTGAGTTAGAATATGTTAGATATGTTAAAATATATTTCAAAACAGATGTATTCTGGGGTTGGAATTCCAGTGGAGGTAAGCTTTAGTATGTTGAATCATTGGTTTTGTGAAAGCGAAAGGTGTCTTCACATTATTGAAAGATTAGTGTGAAAACAAAAGGACTAGACTTCCTATGAAGGTATTATATATATACAACAAGATATAGCTTGTTATTACTGTGTGCCTAAAGTGCTAGCAGGTAAAGGAATTGGAAAATTGAAGAAAAGGGCAATGTTAAGAATCAGTAGATGTGGATACTTTTTCTGCATTCATCCAGCTGTCAAAGCTGCATATACGACCTCCATCACAACACTGAATACATATATGATCTAAATATTTTTCTGTGGAGATACTTCCTAATATATTCAATCAATACATAAATAGGTCATCTGCATCCCTAAACTACAGATATTCAGGCAGCATACTATTTTCGTGTTATAGTACAACAATAAAATGTAAGGGTGTTTGATAACATAACCAATTCAACTTTTGATGAAAATGTCAAGTTATCTTTTGAAAAGGAATTATTCTTGAATAGATAAGCTGGAAAGAAAGATATGAACAAGATCTAAACCACTCTGGTCTAAAGCATCGCTTCATTTCTCTTTGATGAGATGCACCACCACTACAAATGCTAAGGATAAGCAAATAAGACCCAGTGGTAAGCAGAGGTCAGAGTGGCCCTTAAGGTGCAAAGGATCGTTGGAGGGGAATAGAGAGCTGAAAGAAGGAATTACAGAAGTTCAAAACCACTGGTGTAGAAAAAGCACAAGTATGTCATAATTTCTTGATATACATGGGTAATTCTGCTGGAGTCAGCTCACTGGAACAAAATGAAGATTTCTTACTGTTTCTGAATAATACATTTTTTCCAGGGCCTAGCTACTTCCCTAAACTTAGATTTATTTAGTTTTTCAGACTTTTTTATCTATTTACTTTTTGGTGAATATTTCCCTGCTTGTTTAGAGGAATGGAATATTATATTACCTACCTAGTTAGTTAACATGTACTTATTAGGAGCTGAATTAACTAGGAGTGAAGAAATTACTGACTCTACTCCCCACAAACTGCAAATAGACTTTTCTGGTTTCAGATGAAGTTAGATATATAGAAGCAAAAAAAACATTCTCAGCCTCTGTCCAGACTTTGTCTGTTTGTATTTTCAGGGTGAATGTAACAAAGCAGAATTATGAAACTTTTAATGTTAAAGCTACAATTCATATTTGTTTAAATTTCCATTCCTGGTCCTTGGATATCAGAAAGAATAACTGATTTACTTGCAATCTTTGTCCAATTCTGTGATATAAACACAATACAGACTGTCACAAATATTCATGAGTTTCTCTTGGGATTGGTTTTAACATCTTACTAATTACTTGTGACTCCTTTCTAGTGTTAAATTCCTTCTAAAGGGATTTATAGCATTGCTAAAGATGCCAAACAAGATTACTTTTTCTTCTGTGTTTATGCAATACCATTTTTCCATGCTGATTCAGAAAATATATGAAAAAGGGAAGCTGAATTCCTCTACTGAATGAAGCAGCTGTTTGGTGTTTACTCTTCATCACTCTTGGTGAATAGACTTCATTCATGACTCTTATCAATGCTGTCTCCTGAACAGCAATGATGTTCCCTTTTGGTTCGGCCCTGATTTCTAATGTGCAGCAAATAAAGATATTTTTCAGATTTTTGTGAGGTTTTTCTTATTTAAGAAGTTAAAAATGAAACTACTTCAAAGAATATAATCTTTATTTAATTATATTTAAAAATACATTTTTGTTACTGGCTTTGAGAGCGTTTCCTGGGCTTTATACCACAAAGCAGTCATTAATACCTTTTATGTTTTGTTAAGGTATACGTAGTAGTATTATTAATCTCATCCCTACAAGTGCATTAATTTCCAACATATACACTAAGTATCACTGAAATCTACCAAGTTAATTTATAATTATATATAGTATTATCTATGTTTTGGATTTATTTACTTCTTCCTGTTTGCTGATACTAAAATATTACTGACTAATTCTTCTCATTGTAGAAGCGAAATTTCCCCCTACCTACTTTGACAACTTTCAGCATTTTATTTATGCTCAGAGTTTGATCAAACTTGATGACTTATATCTAGCATGCTGGTTTTATACTTAGTGCTGCACTAGCCATGAATTCTGTTCCAAAACACCTTATGCTAAATCAGATCCGGGCAGTCTGGTTGAACACATGGTACAATTGCTTCATCAGGTCCCACTGAATGATAAAATTTCTTTCCTTATTTTCTGTTTATAACCCAATAAATGCAGAATGTATGACTGGTTCCTAGTATTTATCCTATATCCTCCTTTCTGAAATTTGATATGAAAACATGTTTAAACTGTTAGCAGTAACCACCTTTTCTGTGAATAAATTACACTTCCCATTTCTGAGAGGTCCTACTCTTTCCCTCCTTGCTGACCTCTCCTTCTCCATCTACTTAAAAAAATTCCGATTTATCTCAAACCCTGCAATCTTATTTTCATTTTGTAACCTTAATTTTCTTATCATATTTTTTCACTCTTTTTTTAACTTCATTCGCTAATCTTTGCAGTACTGCTGTGGAGCTGATGTTTCATGCCTTATATTTCCTTTTCCCTTACTTTTGATTACATTCTGGCTTTTTCAGCACATCTCAATTAACTTTTTACTCCTTGTATCTGCATTTCAAGATTGCATATGCAACCTTTGGGTAGTTACTCCATTTTCCTTTTTTATTTTCTTCAGCTGTCAATATTTTCCTTTAATATATTCATCAAGTGAATTTTTTATCTGATGATCCTATTCTCTAAAATCTCCTGAAAATTTAGAATTTTTTTGCTCATACTGGTTTGACTTGTCTTTTCTAACTTTGAAAACAGCTTTTTTTTAAAAAAAGCTTTCATGCCTCTCGTGAAATGGTAATCTGAGAATTCATCACAATTATTACTTTTTAAATGTATGCATAATAATAATGGAAACCTCCCTGGAAACAGGAACAGTCTTCATTTTGTATAACAAAAATGGAATTTCTAAAGAGAAACAAATGAATCCTTTTATATAATAAGGAAGCAGTTTTACAAGTTCTGTGCCAGCCAAGGATTCTCCTAAACAAGAGGATCCTTGAATATCACTTTAAGGAAACTCTCTGCAGTAGCTTTTTTAAAGTTAGCAGACAGATTTGTTCCTGTTTAAAGCTTTATCTCTGAACTGGTAATAAGATGGCAGTGGTGGCTATGGACACCAGCAGACATAGATTTTGTCAGGAAGTATTGTGACATCTGGGAGTGATAGATGCTTGTGAACCAGGCTGTATTAGTAAAGATGCTAAAGGCTTAGGCAGGAATCACCTGGTACTATACACAGTTAATACGGATTTCTGTGTCCACACAGTTTTCATATGCTAGGCAGGGCTGTGATATATGCATATACATGCATGTGGACACGTATGTGTGTATATGTTTTTATATACACATGCATATGATGTTGGCAATTTGATGTTAATTTGGCAGGGCTGAACCTCAGTGAGTTTTCTCAGACTTCATGGCCTCTAGTAATCTAATCTCTATGATCTTGATCAAAACCACAAAATGAACAGAAAGTAAGTTGAATGTTGAATTTAAAAGCATTTCAAACTAGTTAAAAATGGTGGTGTAGCCAGGCCTTCAGTCCACTCCCCAATCCTTCTAGGGATGATGACTTCATTTTCTGCTAGTGAAGGAAATGTAGATGCAGACAATGAGTATCTGAAATGGTTGAAGCAGCAGCCCATACACTGCTTGTGTTAATGATTTCTGGTTTAGGCTTCTATCAAATGAAAGATGATCCAAACTTTCCCCTTCTGTGAGATGCACATTCAGAGTAGATTTTAGATCTAAGTATTTATCAGATTTTCAGCAAATTGATTTGAGTGCTTTTGAACTGTACAAAACAAATGGGGCTTAAGAGTTGTGGATTAAATTTTTACTTGTATTACAGCTGCAAAGAGCTTCAGTGTACAAAACTGCAATTTTATGAGTGGTTAATCTGTAACATGGGCCAAGATTTTATTGCACAAAAATTAAAATCAACAGACGTCAAATACTGAAACAGATGTAACATCTGATTTATAGCTAGCTTTAAGACATAATACGTTGAGTGGATTTAACATTGTTTCAGGCTTTCATTAACATCAAAAGAAGATATGAGTTACGTGGAATCAGTAAGGACTCTCCACCCAAAAGAAATACTGAGCAATCAAGTGTAAAACATTAACTTTATGTGAAAATATATAACTAAGGTGGCAGCATGAAAGGTCTCTCTGATGCAGTGCACTGGGTGGGGGAAGGGAGAACTTAAAAATGAGGAAAGGAACAAACTGGACCCTTAGAGCCAGGCAGCACAAATTGGAGTTAAGATGAATAAGAAGAATCCAAGAGCTATTAATCGAAGCTCAGCACCTCCAGGGATAAATGATTCTTATGTCTGGAATAGATTTAACTCTCCCCAAACAGTAATCTCACTCCTGGACAGGAAATGAAAATAAAAGCGAGCTACCTACCAGGGAAGAGCAGCCTCTACTTTCTGAATATTGCAGTCACTCATGAGCTGCTAAATGTGTCCAGGTCCCCTACAACTATAAAAATCTGTGAATGTGAATGCCTGCATAATATTCTTTAGCTATACAGGGATTTTAAAAAGGGAACCCTCATGGTCGTGATCTCATTGCAGTCACTGAGACATGATGAGATAACTCATGCCACTCGAACACTGTCATGATCATCTATTTACTTTATAGGAAAGACAGGTCAAGGTGGTGGAGTTGGTCTTTATGGGAGAGAGCAACTGGAATGTATTGAGCCCTGCTGAGAGGGGGGATGAAGAATGAGCTGAGAGTTTATGTGTAAGAATTAAGGGGTAGGCTAATATGTAAGCCACAGTTGTGGGGGTTTATTACAGGCCACCTGATCAGGAAGAGAAAGTCAGTGAAGTTTCAGACAGCTGAATGTGGCATCACAATCACAGGTTCTGATTCTAATGGAGAACATAAACCACCCTGACATTTGTTGGAATGGCTACTCAGCCAGCTGCACACAGTCCAGGACATTGCGGCAGAACTGTGATGTTAACTTTTTGACACAGGTGATGAGGGGGCTGATGAGGAGAGTTGGGCTGTAAGACCTTCTACTAACACACAAAGAAGGTCTGTGTTGGGATGTGAAATCTGGGGGCAGCCTTAGGTGTAGTGTCCAGTGGCCCCAAGATGGTTGTGATTATATGTTTTGCTCCCTCCACTTGACATGGGCCACTTGACACGATGTTTGATTCTTTTCTCTGGGTAATGCAACAGTACATTAGAAAAATTGAATGTGGACTGCAAAAGGTAGTGTACCAAAGCAATTTTTTAACACTCCTGGCTCCTGCCTTCCCTATTCTCTGGGAAAAATACCTCCATCAGTAAACCAGAGTGTTGAGGCACCTCTTCAGTGCACCTGGCTCCTACTCCCCTCCTTAATGTCTTAGATGAACAGTCAATATTTTGATGGCCCTTGTACTTGGTTGTGACCCAAGCTGGGATTGCCAGAGCCTCTAGATCCAGTAAGTTCTGGGCATGCACAAGCTAAAACCTTTCATCACTGAAGTTAGGCTGGAGTGGAAAAACACTCAAACAATTATCTCAGACCCTGTAAATAGCAACCCAAAATGAGAACCTTCTGAGCTCTTCAGGATCACAGTAGGCTGTATTCAGCATCTCCCCTGAGCTGGGATGCGACTGAGGATTTTTGATTTTGCTCCTAGATCAAGATTGTTGTGTAAGAAACCAAGTAAAGGGGGCAGGAGATCTGCATGGATGAGCAATTAGCTTCTGTAAAAGAAGAAAGAAGGAAGTTCAGGGAATATTAAAAAAGGACTGGCCACCTGGCAGAAATATTGTCAGAATATTCATGGGTGCAATGAAGAGTACTGAGGCCCTCTCTGAATGAAATCTGAATAAGGATGGAAAACAGAACAAAAAAGTCTCCTTCAAGTGTATCAGTAGGAAAAGGAGGACTAGGTAAACTCTGAACCTGCAGATGAAGGGGCTGATACCCTGGCAACACAGGATATGGAGAAGGTTATGAATGCCTGTTTTGCTTCAGACTTAAAAGCCAGCCCTCAGGAGTGTCAGCCTCACCCCCTTCCCTGGAAGACGATGGAGTAGCTCATTCTGGATATCACCTCTAACCATATGGAAGAAATGTTTATTGAGAGTGGTCAGCATGGATTCACCAAGGGAAAATCATGTTTGACCAATCTGGTAGCCTTCTATGATGGTGTGACTGGACAACTTTTGACCCTGTCTGCTGTACCATCCTCATAGGTAAGCTTACAGAATGTGGGTTGGATGAATGGACATTGAGGTGGATTGAGTGGTGGCCTCCAAGGCTCAGTACTGGGTCCGGTCCTGTTCAACTTATACACCAATGACCTGGGAGAAGGGAAGGAATGTACTCTTAGTAAGTTTGCTGATGATACAACACTGCAAGAAGTGGCAGGAATCTACGCTGCCATTCAGTTAATCCTGGGCAGGCGGAGGCTTGTGCAAAGAGGAACTTAAATTCAGCAAGGGCAAGGGTAAAGTCCTGTACCCTGGGTGGAATAACACAATGTACCAATACAGGTTAGGAGTTGACCTTCTATAAAGTAGGTCTGGGAAAAAGGACCTGAGAGTCCTGGTGAACAGGATAAACATAACCTAACAATAAGCCTCCATGGCCAAGAAGAAAAATGATATCATAGGATGTATTAAGAAAAATGTGACCAGCAGGTCAAGGAAAGATTTTCTTCTCCATCTGCTTTGTCCTGATGAGGCCACATCTGGAGTACTGTGTTCAGTTATGGGCTCCCTAGTTCAGAGGAGAGACAGAAAAGTCTGAGGAACTTGAGCCTCTTGATCCTGCAGAAGACTGAAAGAGAATCCTGTCAATGTCTTATGATATTTAAAAGGCAGGTGTCAAGAGCTGTTCTCCAACAGGTCAGGCCCCAATCTATACAGGTACCTGGGGTTGTTCTTGCCCAGATGCAACACTCTACACTTGAGCTTCTTATATTTCATTAAATTTCTCCCTTCCCAACTCTCTAGCCTGTCTAGTTCATGCTAAATGGCAGCACAGTCCTCTGGTGTGTCAGCCACTCCTCTCAGCTTTTTGTCATCAGTAAACTTGCTGACAGTGCACTGTATTCCCTCATCCAGTTGTTCATGAAGATATTGAATAGTACTGTTCCCAGTGCTGATTTCAGTGGGACTCCACTAGATCCAGGCCTCCAACTAGTCTCTGTCCCACTGACCACTACTCTCTGGCTTCTGTCTTGCAGCCAGTTCACAATCCACCTCACTACCTGATTTTCCTGACCACATCTCTGTNGTGCACTGTATTCCCTCATCCAGTTGTTCATGAAGATATTGAATAGTACTGTTCCCAGTGCTGATTTCAGTGGGACTCCACTAGATCCAGGCCTCCAACTAGTCTCTGTCCCACTGACCACTACTCTCTGGCTTCTGTCTTGCAGCCAGTTCACAATCCACCTCACTACCTGATTTTCCTGACCACATCTCTGTTTGCGAGGATGCTGTGGGAGACTGTCAAATGCTTTCAAGATAGACCACATCCACTGCTTTGCCATCATCTATCCATTTGGTTATGTCTTCATAAAGACATATCAAAGGCTATCAGATCAAACATGACTTCTCTTTGATGAAGCCATACTGACTGCCCCTAATGACTTTTTGTCTTTGATCTGCCTAGAGACAGCACCAAAGACAATGAGGATGGAGGCGAGGCTGACTGGCCTGTAGTTACCTGGGTCCTCCTTCTTGCCTTTTTTGAAGATTAGAGTGACATTTGCTATCCTCCAGTCTCCAGACACTTCTCCTGTTCCCCAGTACTTACCAAAAGTGATGGACAGCAGCTCAGCAATGATTTCCCTTTGCACTTGTGGGTGGTTCCCATCAGAATCCATGGATTTATGCACATCCAGACTGCCTAACTGTTCTCTAACCTGGTCCAGAGCAAACTGTCCTCACTTCCTCTGGGGCCTCAGTGGTCTGAGGCTCATCAGGACAGACTCCAGCACTATAGGCAGAAGAGAAAGGGGTGGGGGTGTGGTGTGTGGGGGTGTGTGGCAGGAATACAGCACACAATATACATTTGGTGCTTGTGGATCCTCATGTAGACATCAGCACTCTATGATGTCTCCAGCATACTTCTAGCTCCCGTCAGCTCAGGGCTCTTCTTTGAGGCTATAGCCGCATCAAATGTGGAGGATACAACAGAATTCCCGACTCTCCATCTATTTGCCAAAGGCCTAGGAGATCAGTACTTGTGATCTCTCTTTTTCTCTCTTAGTAAAGGCTTCTCTCAATCTCTCGCAGTGACAGAGTATACAGGATCTTTGTTAGCCGGNCAGGATCTTTGTTAGCCGGGTGGAGACAAGGCAGCATGGCACTGGTTATATGGAGCCACCCCTGTTATGGGAATGGGCTTTACAGGGTCTCATCCAAGGGCTTTCCACAGGTCTTATGCAGAGCCTTTCTTTCTTCTCCCCTTGGTCAGGCACCAAGGGAGGTAGAGGGTTAAGAGCTCATTTCTGCCTGACATCTTTCAAAGTGTTTGCTGTAGAGTGGTTGTGTGGAGAGCTTGTCTGTACTTCAGCCCACTGCCAAGGACAGGAACGAGCTGGTACGGCTTTTCTGTATCTGAGCCGTCAGTGAAAGAGGGGGGGGGCTGCAGGTTCACCCCCACAGAAGGGGTTTGCAGGTATGGAGATCGCCTTGTCTCTTTGGCCTTTCTGTATTTGAGCTCCCCTGTAAAAGAGGGCTGTGGCTTACACCTGCAGCAGAGCTACAGCTGGGCTTCCACCCTTTGGTGGGAGGGGGTTGAGAGCCATTGCCCACTCCCCCCACCCTTGTGGGGTGAGGGGGAGATTTCTCCTAGAGGAGCTCTCTGTCTGTGAAGACATGTTGAAGCAGGAGCAGGAGACAAGGTAAAGATGGCAATGAGAGAAGAAGGAAGGAAGAAGAAGGAGGAAGTACCTTCCCTTTAGGACTCTGTCCACCAGTCACCTGTAGAGTCCAGACACTGACACAGGAGGTCTGCTAGGAAAGCTACTTCCAGCTTCAAAATAAAATGCTTTTTAAGCATAAAACCACCACAACTAATATTACAAATTTGGTTGTTTTCAAACCACCACAACTTTCCTTCCTCTGAGCTGGGATGTCTCCTCCTTTTA
>VZRI01014087.1:13228-34888 GCA_013397515.1 Upupa epops | reverse complement strand
CTTGTAATCTGCCTGGGGAGAAGACAGGAGAGCCTGGGGAGAACCATAGGTTTGGAGCTGTTCAGCCTAGAGAAGAGGAAACTCTGGGGAGATCTTAGAGTGGCCTTCCAGTATCTGAAGGGGGCTACAGGACAGCTGGGGAGGGGCTGTTTTCAAGGGCTTGCAGTGGTAGGAGCAGCGGGAATGGTTTCAAGCTGGAAGAGGGGAGATTTAGACTCAAAGTCAGAAGTTCTTCCCAATGAGGGTGCTGAGACACTGGACCAGGTTGCCCAGGGAGGTTGTGGCTGCCCTCTCCCTGGCAGTGTTCAAGGCCAGACTGGCTGGGGGCTTGAGCACCCTGGGCTAGTGGGGGGGGGCCCTGCTCATGGCAAGGGGGCTGGAACTAAATGTTTTTTAAGGTCCCTTCCAACCTGAACCACTCAATCAATCCATCTTCTAGCACGGTGCTGTTTTGCTCCATATTGACAATGTGAAATTAGGTTTTAATGTAGCTTAGGAAGAATTTCTCCACTGAAAGACTGAATTTCCTTTTAAATGGACCGAGCACAGACAGATCATTCACAAGCTCTTTGTTTTGAATTTCACAGTAGAAAGAAAAGGATTATTCTGATCACAGGCGTTGCATCGCTCTATAAACTGCAGCATGCTGAGGACTAAATCCATCCACGGAAAACAGCCCTTCTCTTTACAAGAAAAAAGATTCTACTCTACTAAGTATCAAAGAGATCAAGTTTATTCTACCTTTTCCATTTATTTTCTTGACTCACACTCTGTGCAGATCCGTTAATGTACACAATCTGATCCCTAGTGTGCTCTTACCAAGAAGACTTGAACGTTAAGTATTCTGTTGAGGATTTACTGGGTTTTGTTCCTGTTTCAGCCGGAGTGGGAAAGCTTTCTGATCATCATGGCAAACAGAGATGCAGCTTTTGTTTCATAATTATCAGAGCTATTCAGAACTTAAAAATATGGCTTTTTTTTTTTCTGTATTATTCAGATTTTGGGGGGGTCCTAGAANTATTATGCAGATCTTGGGGGTGTCATAGAAACTAGGAATGATTCACAGGGCAGACACGTTCCTCATCACTCAATAGTGAACCAGCAACCCAGAACAACACTGAAAACAATCATCTAGTGGAGATGGTGTCTTCTTGGAAAAAAGGGGTTTGACACATAATTTGACTTTTTCTATTTCTCCTGATAATTGAAGTTAATAAAACTTTCTTAGCCCCCCATAATCTGTGCTACAGCTATGAAGCTTTAAATATCTGCCTGGTAAACACTGCCAATTTGTACCATTTTAACAAGAGGAAAGACTTCTGAGCCATATAGAATCATAGAATCACTAGGGATCAGAAGGGATCATCCAGTCCAATCCCCCTCCACAGCAGGATCACCTAGACCAAGTTGCACAGAAACACATCCAGTCGGGGCTGGAATGTCTCCAGAGAAGGAGACTCCACAACCCCCCCTGGGCAGCCTGTTCCAGTGCTCTGGTACCCTCCCTGGGAAGAACAAACATCTCTTGAATAACTTCTGTGCTTTGGAGGGAAATGTTCAAACACACACAACACGGTACTTTGTAAAGGGCTGTTCTCCCCTTAGAATTAATACAACTCCTCTGTTTAGAAGTGATCTTTCCCTTAATTTTTCTAGACAAATCCCTAACAGCCAGACAAGTTGTGTTACAGAAAGCTGGGTACCATTTCCCTCCACCGTTCACACTAATTCAGTCTCTGCCACAAGATGTCTTCACATGATGGAGCACATTCTATGTTAAGTCTGGTTTGTAGGGAGAGACAAAGGAGAAAGGCAGATTTACATACCACTATTTGTGTTTGTTGTAGTCCTCCCTCTTCTTCCATCCTACAAAAGAAGATCCCATACAGCAAGCGTTATCTAACTACTAGGAAGCAGGCGGCAAATAGACTGTCAATCACAGGGGTATTACATACAGAAAACTTCCACCCTTTCTCCCCCTTGCTGTCATTAAAATAAGAGGTAAAATGCTGTCGAGTTGGGAAATAGATTCTTATTGAGGGGATCAGTGAAAATGGGAAAAAGAAGGGAAAATAGGATGTCAGAAATCAAGACTGACAAACTGGTATGTAATTTTACACTGTCCCGTGTCTGGTTTCCTCCCAGGATTCCACACAAGCAGAAGCGGTAAGAAATGAAACTGGGAGATGTGCTCCTCTTAATTGCCAGCCTGAGGACCACTTAAATCAAAATCATCCAGATTAAGCAATAAATCTTGTTGGTAATAACATTGGGAAGACCTGTATCAAGGATGCGATGTTAGCTTTGTATATAGCAGATGTTGCTGCCTCAGTCCACTGGTCTAGAAGATTAAACTTCTTCCAAGACATTGCTCATGAAGAGGGAGACATCTAAGGTTTTCCTGTAATGAGTGTCTTCACTATACTAACTAATACTTATTTTGGATGTTACTGTAAGATTCATTTCTCATAGAATGAAATAGACTTCCATGGAAGTCAGGAAGGATGTGAGTACATCTGATGACTCTAAAGAAAGCCAAGAAGTATGACAATTCACATGTAATGCTGGAAACTGAAGGAAAGGAACACACACTGCCCCAGCAACTTCACCTGGAAATAGCCGGTTGAGAAAAACAGTCACACAGATTTTTGAAGAGTAAGGTTTTGGAACATGGACTCTTCTTTGTTTATTGCCTAGCAAGTTGTATCTTGAATACACCAGGCACAGAAACTCAAGTACTGAGGTCTGTTTTGAGTGATCTGACTCGAAAGAAAGCTAAAAACCAGATAACTTCGGAGATAGAAGTAGCCTAAAATAACTCACATATGTAAACCAGCCTCCTCTTACAAATACATAGATAAACTGATGTTGTAGTTATAAGACAAATGTGGTCAAATGACCACGAAACAAAGTGAGGTAGGTGGGCTGAAGCTGGTAAGTTCAAGAAGATCTAAATAATATCAGGTGGAATACATACCTTGCTGCAGGAAGCTATGGCACTGTTTCTACACACACTGAAATCTCAATCAGGCAATCAAGCCAACAGGAAAGGAGAGGTGTTGTTAGGCACCCATGCTTTAGCTGGTCAGATGACAAGCTCTAGACATGCTGTTTCTGACACTTAAGCAGTTTCTTGTAACTGTGAGTTCAGGATTATAAAAGAGCTGTTCCTGAGAAGAACATAAATTGCTCTTTATCAGTTCACACAGGAGCTACAGTTCTTTCTACAGGAAGCTACAGGAACTGGAATGCAATTAAGCTGTATGGAACAATTATTACGGTGCTGGGGAGCTTGCAAACTTCAGGCAGTGGGTTTGTTAGGCTTCTTCAGAATGTTTTTATATAAACATTATCTACACTAGATGCAAGGGTTTGAATATATGAAGGATAAACTTCAACTGCTTTTGAACTCTTCTTTAGAACGATATGTTGCAGGGAGTAGAAAGAGCAAGAAGGAATAGCAGCGGTGTAAGAAGCAAAATCCAAGAATCACAGAATCCTTAGGGACTGGAAGGGACCTTGAAAGATCATCTAGTCCAATCCCCCTGCCACAGCAGGATCACCTAGATGAAGTCACACAGGAACACTTCCAGGTGGATCTTGAACACCTCTGTAGAAGGAGACTCCACAACCCCCCTGGGCAGCCTGTTCTAATGCTGTGGTATTTATTATTCACTGGAAAGAAGTTCCTTCTGATATTGATATTGAATGAAAAGACTGAAAATAAGCATCCATCTTCTATAGGTAATTTTATTTCTTCCTAAGAGTAAATCTAACAGGACTAACCTTTGAAGGGAAACTGAAAATCAATTAACAAAATCAAATTTACAAAAACAATAAAATAAATAAACTCAGTCAAAGAAACTGAGAATGTAGAAATATTCACTCAGTCCCAGGGAGCAGAGCAATTAAGACAGACTGAAAGCAAAATAAATGACCTTCTTGACTTATTGTAGCTACAAACAACTTTATAAACTTGTACTTGCAGGTAACAAAGAGAAGACAGTCAAGAAAACTGAAAATCCTCAGATCATGAGAGAAAAGGAGAATGCAGAACCATTTGATTACCCATGGGTTTAGGAAGAGCAAAACCAGCTGCATCGCATAGCTGCTGCAAGTGGTCATGAGATACAGCCATCCTGATACCCTGTAACCTCTGGACTCCTAAATGTGTCCTTCCTGGCTGGGTTACCTAAACCAAAGCCTTCAAGCAGGCTCAAAGTCAGTACCTTGCTACAGATCCAGAGGACACACCACTTCTGCTGCTGTACCTACAAAACCATTTTCCAGAGAAGAAAGGATCTTGGTATCAACCCCACAAATATAATGAGCACAGGGCTGTCTTTTTTGGCTCTTTGGCTGTGGAACTGATTCTGAGCCTATGGTCGCCATGAGCTTCAGTCAAGTCTTGCTTACACACATCAGCTGCTGAAGACAGAGGATAACAGCCTTCAAATTCCTCTCCTTCACAAACTCTTTATTCAGCAGGAGCATCCTAGAAGACCTAGCAATCAGATTACATCATCCTTAAATGCAATTTCCTGTCAGATACGCCGTGCCTGCTCAGATTAATTGAATTACAGCATACACAGCGCAGAATACCAAGAGAGCCCCAAATCTCCCTGTGCAGCACTGCTAGCATGAGCACAAGGCCCATAAACTTCACACTCAGTCATCTTCATTCCAAATAATACGTACGATTTTCTTGCCAAAAACATTAATGGCCATGAAAACTGTTTTGTGGTGCCTGGAAGAGCCTTTAGAATAAAAGGTTTGATCCAAAATCACATGAGCAATTATTACCCTGCAAATTTGTTCCCTGACAAAAAACAAAGCCATTGACTTGAAGCATGTTTTACCAAAAGGGAATACTTGGATTTTTATCATTCTTCCTCTTACACAAAGCATTATTCACTGTTAGCCAGCTGTACTGAAGTTGCAGAACCTTTATGGGGAGTGGTGGCTTCCCTGTACAAAAGGTATAACGTGTTTAAATTACCTGTTAATGCACTGTACTCAATGAAAATAGGAATGGGTTGTATTACTAGTGTCACCTCTTATGGCTCTTGCAAGTCCTTCTCAAAATCACTACAAAAACATCCCCCCTTACAATAATACTATTCCACTTGGAAGGTCTCCTGCCAATATACCAAATCTTTTGAGGGTAAATTTCTTTATCTAAATATAGGTCGATATTTGAATGACATGACTGTCTTCTACTTAGACATGTCAGACCTAACGCTGGATGAAAAGCAGGCAGCGCAGAAACAAGAAGAAAAGGAGATATCTCTGCAAAAGGGGCAGCCTTTTGTAGCTGGGACAGGCTCTGTTTAGCAAGTGGTAAATGTACACAGAATAGAAAGTACAGAATGAGTGGCTATTAAAAAAAGAGAGTGGCTAATAAGAACAGTTACAAAAAGATCACCTGTTGGGCAGTGGAGATAAAGGACAGCTGTCTATTGTCAAGAACACATCAGCTACCAGAATACGTGAGGGGGAAATAAAAAGAAGAGAAGCCAAGGAACACACAAGGGCTTTAAAAAGGGCTACTGAAGGACCATTTAATGATTTAACAAGAAATATGAAGAAAAGGAAATATCTTCTCAGAATTTTGGAACAAATTAAGCATTTTTGCAGGAGATCAAGCGCAAGACACATGGCTGAAAATAGTGTCATTCAGACACGGAAACTCCAAACAAAGACAAAAGAAAGAGAAAAGACAATAACCTGAATAACTAATGAACCCTGGGGTATTGAGAAGTAGGTTGAGCAAATTAGATGGCTACAACTAACTGTGCTCTGCCAGGATCTGGTTATTTCTATGACAACATGCAGTGCTCAGAGCTAGTAAAGTGTAATGTCCCCCCTTCCTCCAAGAGACAGAGGCAACTTGTATATAATAACTTCAAAAAGGTCTGAATATGATAGGCTTTTCTCCTTAGCTTTACCTCCTTACCTACCTTTAAAGCAGGTACAGAGAGAGACATAGCTCATACGTGAATGTTTGCAATTTGGAAGCAAAAAGCTTGAGCTCAGAAGCAGAAGTGTTAAGAGAACCAGTGACCCAAGACTGAATGCAACTGGTTTGTCAATACCTTCTATTATTACATTTTCTTTGTGTTTCCTCCTTTCAAGTTGGTGGAGCGATCAACACCTGGTTATTGTATGGAAAATTATGTTGTGGGCTACAGGAAGAAGGGATATATGAAAATAAATTATGTAGTTACTAATGCAAACAGCAATCCAAGTGTGAATCCGATAGAATCAGAGAATCATAGGGGATCAGAAGGGACCTCGGAAGATCATCCAGTCCAATCCCCCTGCCACAGCAGGATCATCTAGACCAAGTCACACAGGAACACAGCCAGGCAGGTCTGGAATGTCTGCAGAGAATGAGATTCCTCAACCTCTGTGGACAGCCTGTTCCAGTGCTCCAGTACCCTCACTCGGACGAGGTTCCTTCTGATATTGATATGGAACCTCCTCTGTCCCAGCTTGCACCCACTGCCCCTTGTCCTATCACCAGACAACCTTGAGAAGAGCCTCCATCCTCCTGACACCCACCTGTCACATATTTATAGACATGAATGAGGTCACCCCTCAGCCTCCTCTTCTCCAAGCTCAAGAGACCCAGCTCCCTCAGTCTTCCCTCATAAGGGATCCGCTCTACTTCCTTCATCAACTTTGTTGCTCTGCGCTGGACACCCCCCAGCAGCTCGAAATTTCAGTGTGTAGAATACAATGAGCATCATAAACAATAGAAAATTTTCCAGAAAACCTGTGTAAAAGCTTTCATAAACTTTTATAAAAGGGAAGAACAGGAACATGCGATGAGAGGGTAAAGTGCTACACGTGAACTTTACATGAAAGTTGAGAAGGGTGATGAGAAGATACCTGGAGGAGATGTTGTGACTCCCAGCTACAGGGAAGAGGTTTAAGAGAGTTGAAAATAACTTTTAAGAGTATAATTATTTTAACTAAGAAGAAATATGTGAAAGAAGCATCCACACAGTTGACACATCAGCATCTTTCTAGCAATCTCAGTATTTCAGTAGGTCTCAACAGTGTGCTATTCTGTCTGCTTAAAACCCTTTTGGAACCTATAAGGGTTTCACAATTTTCTCTGTTTTCAGCATGGCATTTAAATGTTTCAGGCTGTAGATCTACATTTCAATACTGTGGGTTTTTCTATTCTACAATAATTCACCCCAACATAAGAGCTAGGCTGTTTTTAAAACTTGTGGGCTCTCAACTATTAGAATAGGAGCTAAGCTGACTAACATCAGCTGTAGCAGTGTTGATCCTATCCCCTGAGGGCGTCACGTATTAACTTCTTCTTTAAAGAATGTTATGTGCTAAAGCAGAAAGAACACATTATGCTGGGCTGTAACAGCTTGAATCCAGGGCTGGCATTTTGTCCAGTCTGCATATGAGACAGCTGTTGAGTGGTACCTAACTTGCATCAGCAATTATTATGGCTCCAGCACATTGTACAGAATGACGAATATCTTCTTTATTTACTAATGTTGTTAGGGTTTTTTTTGTAAATCTCAGTTCTTGCACTGAAAAGATCTCAAGAATGGGTTCTAAAGGAAAGAAAAATAAACTACACGCTCAATGGAAAATGAACGACCTTCCTGCCTGCTCTAACTTTTAAAGCTCCTCTTTTTACTGTTAACTATGACTCAACCTTCCGGAGTTCTTGTAAGCACAAGCCTTATGTGGCAAGTTACAAGTCAGATTCGTGCACATTTACCTGCTAGAGCACTCTAGTAAGTGAATAAACAAATGCAGCTCTAACTCCTCTACACGCTACCCTCAGACAGAGCCATTAAGGAATGTATTGTAGATGATTTTTCTAATTGCCCAGCTTCCATTCAGGTACCTACAAAGGATTTTCCAAAATGCTTAGCAACTGACATATTTCACCTCTACAAAAAAGCTGATGTCATATTTTGATACCTAGATACGTTTGAAGTAGTGAGACAGAAAATTCTAGTTAGTAAACTCAATTATTCATCCACTACCACCAAGTGGAAAATTCCTTAATGGAATTATTCTGGACCTCAAATTTACTTTCCAGGATGATGCTCAGCTTTGCAAACCAGTGGGGAAAAGATTCAACCTGCAACGTGTTCTCTTAACTTTTGTGAAATAATAGGGAAGGACAGTGTAGAACATTAGCAAATTAAGACACAAGGCTGGCATCACTCAGATATACTCAGAGCTAGTAAAAAACCCTCAGTATATTTGCCAAGTGAATAAAACATTCTAGTTCTCAATGCGTACAACAAACAACTCATGTGGGTTACGTAATTTATTACCCTGGGCTGATGGAAGGTTTTAATTTCCTAACTAGCTATTGCTCAAACCACTAAAACTTAATCTGACTTAACATGCCACTGTAAAATTTTTCACAGAAGAAATCCTGAACATTCTCAACAGTTCTTAACAACAAAATTTGATTTCATATCTATCAACAGAGCAAACATGAGACATGATCAACTGACTGCAGCAAAACTGCCCAAAGGCAAGCTATTCATATTCCCACAAAGGAACCCCAAGATGTGGGAGGTTCTCCCACCCTCAAACACCCCCATAACCTGCCCATCATCAGGCAATGTTTGACATCTGTAATCACCTGGGAATGGCTAAGTCCAACACGGTCACATGTGTGCAGCATGTACTTGCTCTGATTTCACATGCATGAACATGATTTATTCGTGAAGGAACACTAGCAGGCAGCCAGATGACATGTGGCAATATAAGACCTGTCAGCTGGCCTACAGGATCTCCTCCCGTTCTTTCAGTGGAGTTATGTCAGAGGAGCAGGGGACAGACATTTTGTGAAGGATGACATCAATCTCCATTCCTGTCCTCTCTAACAGCTGACAGCCAGGGAAGTCCCAGGTCATACAATCCACAGCCTCCTTCAAACTTCTGTGGGTCACTGATAGCCAGGAAAAAATCCATTGCTCTCAATGTTTAGCTTTCTGATGATATCCCAAGAACAGTTTGGAATATTCTGACCACGGCAAGGGCTGGAAGCTGGATTTAATCCAACGCTATGCAATCACTAGAGGGGAAAATTAATCCCTGAACAAATTCCTGCCACTCAGTTCAAGGGAACTGTCTGGAAGAGGATACACATTTCTTACTCAGGGAGTCAGGACCTGAGAAGTCTGAAGGACTCAGCACTTCAAAGTAACATGAGTGTTTGGAGTTAAAGAAATCCCAGAGTCTTAGCTAGTTTAGGAAATTCCATTACTTGTTCTGTTTACCATTTGCATCTCAAAAGATGTGAAATTACCTGGAAAAATTTATACTACCCAAAAGGAAAAAGACCAATTTAACCACATCCACATCTCAGTCACACAGGCTGGAATATTTATCTAACATCCTGAAGACAGGTATCTTACAGTTTATAGCTGATTAAAACCAGAAAAGATAAATATAGTGCAAATAAATACAAATGAACACCAGTTCTTCAAGCTGTCTGACAGCAGCCAATGACAAACACACCCTTAGGCACCAGGTACTTGTCTCTGCACCGTGAGTATGCATCATATCCAACAGGTGTTTCAGTGTGTATCGTCGAGGTTAACACACAACTGTTAAGAAAAATCAAAAGGCAGTAGACCACAGAGTTACGGAAAATATGTTTAGGGTTTAGAGAATTAATTATTGGACTAAACTGCAAATTTAAGACAACGTGTGAAGTCAGGTTTTTCCAGCCAGTATTTGAGATCAGTCAATAGCTCGTACAACAGGCCACAGCTTCAGCATATTCCCTTAATTTAAGCTCTTCCACCTTTTTCTGTTGTATTTTAAGATTTGATTGCCCTTTTTTCCTCTCCCACACATGTGGTTTTGCCACTCTCAAAATCTCTCCTAGAAACCAGAGCTGGGCAAGTAAACGTGAAGGTGCCCAGCAATCTCAATTAAAATAGCAGAACCCTTGCCCTACAAATAGACTTTGCAAAGGACACTGATGTTCAAGCACAACATTGAAGATAGAGAGTGCAGCCACAGGCCTTTGTTTTGGGCTGTCACACCAGGAATTGCAGCCTGCGAAGAATGATGGAAAGCCTGAACACTCAACAAATTACACAAAAAAACCCCAAATTTAAACAGCAATTCAAGGCCTTGTTTTTAAATTAAAAATCAAAGATTTTAGTTACTTTTGAATTACACTGTTTTCCACAAAATCAGATTCTGTTTTCTTGAAGTGTATGTGATAGCTGAAATTTTCCCGCAGGATAAAACGAAAACAGAATTGGCCAAAGAAATATGAATGCAAATTATGGAGGAGCAAGTGAATTATTGAGGGGAAAAAAGCCCATACCTTCCAAATATCCAACTAGTGATACAGTAATACATCTTACTCAGAACCAGAGAGGAGAAAAACTACCCCTTCCTGACACGGAACAATAAAAGAAATGGATAGCTATGCAGCCTGTAGTAATCGGAGGATGCAATTCTGCATGAGCCCCTCAGTCATTGTGTTCTCCAATTTCTGACAGCTATGTCCAAGCAAAATTAATCCCCGTGACTCTCGCGCAGCCAACATAAAGAGAAAATTTTTCAAATAGCAGTGGAAAATGTGAAAGTTGTGATGATTTTTTTTTAAGATGTATGAGAGGCAAGAAAGTGCAGGAAGATAATTATAACAGAGCCATTCGTTCCAGTTACTCGTACGCAGCAGGAACACGGAAAGGCAGAAGGTTAATTATGCTCTGTAAATAATGTTTTCAAGAGAACAGCTTTGGTGAGCGTAGCAGGTTCTTTGAAATTGCACCCATTTATTGCAACCACCTGCCCAGAAACACAGCTTAGCTGTACTATCTATGGAGGAAGTGATCCATATGGTGCTTTAAACAAAACTCCTAGGTAAAGCTAACGATCCCCATGTGCAGTTTTATCTATATTTCTAAGTTTCTCTGCCTTCAGTTGCGTGCTTCAACATTATTATTCATCTTCCCAGCCTGAAACAGTTGAGCTGCATTACAGCATTTCAGAAAGCCTCCACGACAGCCACAATGAGTACCCTTGCACGGCTCAGTAAACCAGTTTGTCTTCTGCAGTAACAGCATCATTCCCATGCCGTTGACGAAGGGTTCGTAACATCAACAGAAGAGCGTTATAAGCAATATAACCACTTCAGCACTGCCAGCGTGATGCTTACCTTTTATCATTAACTGATATCTTTGTCTCTGAGAAGGAGAGACAGAGTTACTGATATCAGATAAACTTGGAAACACCAAAATAAAAGCACTCTTGATAACCCAGTCTGGAAGAAATGACTCTTATCTGTACAGGGAAGTGGAAATGATAAATTCAAGGGAATTGAAATGATGTGGGGCTATGCAAGTGCAGAGTTTCTTTGACTGAAGCTGCTAATGCCAGGCACCTCCTCATTTTGTAGAGGAAAGGGGGAAAAGATGCAAATAACAGAAAAAAATGCATATTTGGATGGTGAAATCACATGAGCCATGTCCCCAGCCAGATTTCTATATGTAAGCATGCATACCCTTTTATCAAGTAATCAATGGAACACAGTCTCTCCAGTTGTGTTTTGCTGCATATAGAGTAAAAGACTGCAAGGGATAGTTTTGATTCATCTCCCTTAACACTGGAGCAAAAACTAAGAGCTTTGCATATTTAAGAGGATTCATTACAGTTATTAAAACTTCTGAATAACCTCAGACCAAGTTATTATATTAAAATGATAGAGTATCTGTAGAAAAACTATTAAAACAGCATTATATATGTTTTCAAGAAGCTTTTCAGTAATTGAAGTATGAAACAGTTAAGTAGTTGATTTAAATATATGCCGAATGAAGATAAATTGAAGTGATTCAAGCTTGCATTTTCTCATCTATGTACAATAAGATGTAAAATGAGCTGAAAGAAGTGAAAAAAACCAGAGAGGCCAATCCCTGTAAGTCATGCAGCTACTACAAAAGTCATAGAAAGCACTTTATCCATTAACCTATGGAACAAAACCAGATTACTTTCATGAAAATACTATGCTGAATATAACAAAATCTGCACAGAGGAAAGGAGTGAAGGCTAAAGAAAGAAGGGGTAAAAGTCCCAGAAAATGCCTAACTAACAAAAAATCAATGCTGGGGGGGTTTCCACTAGTAGTAAAATCACATCTTGTAGAGTGCATGCTAATAACCTCAATACTTTTACTCGTTTCAGAAACATAAATATCGATAAATACCATCATGGGAGCAGCCCTCCAAACCAGGTTGCTCCTGTGAAGTCTTACACAGGAAATCTAAAGTTTTACATGCTTTTCCCTCTTCAAAAATAACTTCACAAAAGGTACTTACAGATGAGCAGGTTGCAATTAGAGAAATGTTTTAAAAATGTATTTTACTTGTTGGTCTGAGTGTGTGTGTAATAGAAAATACATTGTCCTTTATCATAAAATCATTAGGGATGGGAAGGGACCTTGAAAGAGAAGATAGCATGAGTGCTGCCATCAATGGATACTGTCTTTACAGGAGGGATAGGCAGGGAAGGATAGGTGCTAGGACGGTGCTCTATGTTAGGGAGGGATATGGATGTTTACAGTGTAATGATTGTGATGATAGGGTTGAAGGTTTATGGCTAAGAATTCAATGGTGGACTTTGTAGGGTTAGGAGAATGGTTGGACTCAATGATCTTAAAAGTCTTTTCCAAACTAACACTATAGCACTGCTGAATCATTTAGAAATAGAAAGAGTTAGTTATTCATCTCATCTCCAGACATTCAGTCCTGGTGCAGAACAGGCGGCATTTAAATTCAGACATGCCCCGTGGACAGGGTAATTACAGCTCCCAAGTATTCCAAAGAATTCTGTACCAAGAATGATCAAGGAAGCTTTCTGCATGAGGAAACATTGGGAAAACTACATTTGTTCAGCCCTGAGAAGGCTTAGGGGAGACCTTATCACCATGTGCCAGGATGTAAAGGGTGGCTTCACACACTGGAGAAAGAAGACGGAGACTTCCTTTTTACAAAGAGTCACAGGAAAAAGACCTGGAGTAATGGGCACAAGTTACCCCAGGGGAGATTCTGACTGGACACAAGAGGAAAATTTTTCACAGGGACAATCAGTCAGTGGAACAATCTCTGCAGGGAAGTGGCGGATCACCCAACCCTGGACACTTTTGAGATTCAGGTGAGTAAGGGGGCCATCTTTTCTAGTCCCTGATTTTGACAAGAAAGTTGGATCAGGTGATCCCTGAAGTCCTTTCACAGAATCATTAGGGATCAGAAAGGACCTCAAAAGATATCTAGTCCAATCCCCCTGCCACAGCAACCTAGTACTCTACGTTTCTAGAGTTCTATGACATCTTTTCTTTTATATAGTGAGACTAAAAGGCCACACATGATGCCTTAAAGTGTATTCAAACTCCACCGAAGGATTCATCCCACTTTTTAACATTTCAATTTGCAATAAATATTTGTAATTAAAATGACTGTAAAATAGGCAGAATGACATTCCTCAACAGAAGTCAAAGTATGATTCATCACATAATACTGTTTTCCATAGCAACCACTGAAAAAAACTCTTATACCCATGCACACTCACATATTTTTATATATATATATATATGTACATTCATAAAAGGAAAGTTCATCTTCTATTGTTTCCTAATGATGCAGCCAAAAATCTCTGCAGGGATAATTGAATTTAAAAAGATCTGCTGTGGAATGTATAATTAACCATCCCTTTTTCTTCAGGGGGAGGGAGGTGGGGTGGACTGTTGCTTGTGTTTTTTCTTTTAAAGAAAATAAGCAAAAGCATTATTCAGAACCTGCTAACTGTTGGCACAGTTCACGTTCAGCCATCGAGTACTTCCACTCATATAATGGGGTTTGGATTTGGGAGCGAGTTCAGGCTGAATTCTGTTGAAGAATACTGGAAATTTTCAACATTTTAATGAAGTTTAACTTTGATGCATGCGTAATCTAGGATGCTTCAGCATCAGCAACAATAGTGCTGTGGTGGGTGAGCGTAAGAGTTTTATAGAAACTCGGAAGTGCCACAGAGAACAGTAAAAAAGAGTGAGTGCGCGACAAGTGGGACATCAAATGAAGACAGCAGAGGGAAGGCATGAACGGAACCAAATTCAGTGGTCAAGATCCTGTCACTGGGTACTGTAGACGAAACAAGGCATGCCTAGGCTACAAAATTGATTTGGCTAGTTGTCAGGCAAAATTCTGAACCAAATTAAATCAGAATATACTGCCTCTGCCTGCAGAAGCCCCTAAGCAGCCTGTCTCTGCAAAGTGAGTTTTCTGGAACATGTTTCCCTACCTGTCTGCCCTGTTCTAGCTGTCCAGAAAGACCTGTTTTTGAGTGGTGGTGAACAGAGCTATTGTAACTGCCTGCATACAGTACCACAGTATCACAGTAGTGATGAGGCTGGGAAAGACCTTAAAGATCATCCAGTCCAACCCAAATCCAGCTAAACCATAAACAATCCCAAAGAACAAAATGCCCAACGTACCATCTAGGAAACAAAGTGAGCACAGCTCTGGTGAAGTAGAAGTCATCAACGTGCTGTAAGTCATGATCCTGGGATATCATGTGACAGCAGGAAGGCAACGAGCACCTCCAGCTGCCTTTCCTTCCTCCTCTCACCACAAATCTTGTCCAGAAAGCACACCGAGCACACATGAGGAACAGTCATGCTCCCACAGTGTGCCACCGATCACCGTTCTTCAGCTGATCATGTGCCAAGACATTTGAAACGTTCTCCCTCAACTCATTGACAAGATGTGTTTGCTTCAGGTTATCAAATGGCAGTGTGGCTTTTAGTGATGCACAGTCAGCTCAAGAGAAACAATGAAATATAAACAAACTCGTGCCAAAGCAGACAAGTAACAATGCAGGAGGTGCACATCACCAGGCACGCACACTGTGGGCAAGCATGCTGAACCAAAACTTGCCATATAGCCTGGAAGGATCCTACCAGCCTGAAATGATCTTTGGAGGAAGGTCTGCCTATAGAGAGCTTTGCAGCTCTTGCTGAATGGTCGGCTGCAGATGTTTTTCTCTTGGAAAACAGGATGATGAACAAAAAACCACCCACAAAACTGTACAATGATGACAAAACCTGATCCAAGTACTGTATAATGAGGTGCTTAAAATATGGTATTATTAAGTTGAGCAGGTTTTATTTGAGTTAATGTTCCTTTAAACCACTTACTGCATGCTAGTAGAAATTTAGATGACTAATATAGCTTGATATTAATATTCAAAGCACTAAATATGCTCTACAACAATTTGGTTTAAAGAGATGTACAAGTTCCAGAAGGTGAGGATGCAAACTGTGGAACACATCCTAAAATAAAATAAACAGTAGAGAGAAGAAGAAATGCCTTCTAACAAAATCAGTCTATTTTTAAACCAGCCCTATTTTTTGGTGTTTTACATACATATTTCATTTTTCTTATTTCATAGAATCATAGAATCATTAGGGATCAGAAAGAACCTCGAAAGTTCATCTAGTCCAATCCCCCTGCCACAGTAGGATCACCTAGACCAAATCACACAGGAACACAGCCAGGTGGGTCTTGAATGTCTCCAGAGAAGGAGACTCCACAACCCCCCTGGTATCCTGGTCCAGTGCTCCATTACCCTCACTGGGAAGAAGTTCCTACTGATATTGATATGGAAGCTCCTCTGTTCCAGCTTGCACCCATTGCCCCTTGTCCTATCCCCAGATGACCTTGAGAAGACCCTGGCTCCATCCTCTTGACACCCACCCCACACATATTTATAGATATGAATGAGGTCACCCCTCAGCCTCCTCCAAGCTCAAGAGACCCAGCTCCCTCAGCCTTTCCTCATAAGGGAGCTGTTCTATTTCCTTCACCATCTTTGTTGCTCTACGCTGGACACCTTCCAGCAGCTCTGGAACTGAGGGGCCCAGAACTGGACAGTATACTCCAGATGCCGTCTCACCAGTGCAGAGACTGGTTTTTGAACTAGATGATCTTTCGAGGTCCCTTCTGATCCCTGATGATTCTGTGATTTGTGTAGAAGCTGTGAGCATGCTCCAGTGCCTCATAACCTTGCAGTGAAACCCTGGAGGTGGCTCTGATGCCACAGTGCCTCACATATCAAGTGTGCCTAGCCAGGTAGTCTGGCAGCGTTCAGCACTAGAGCTCCTTTTGGCAGGAGTGGTGACCAGTGGTGAAGGCAATGACCTGAAACCTTTTTCTTAAAGCAAGGGTGTTTAACTCCAGGAATAAACCATGCCAATGAGAAATACTAAAGCAGAAATAGATCTACATGAGTGTCTACTGAAGGATGCCAACAGTGTGATTGGTGGCATGACTGTAATAGACACAGATTTATTCAGGCCAATCCTGTTTGGGTTCATCCTGACACCCACAGCAGTGATGTGGGAGAAATGGATTTCAGTGCTGCTGCACAGACTCTATCAATACCAGTTAGAAACAAACAAACAAACAAAAATCAACCCCATGCCCCGTTGCTATCAATGACCCAAAGGAGAAAGTCACTGCAAAACTATCAGCTTTTCCCTCGCTCAATATAACCATCGCATCACGAGCGCTGCCAAACTACCTCATTCCCAGTTAGTGATGCAGGGATTTGAAAAGAGAGCACAAACTTAATTTTATTTACATTTATTAACAAGGAAAGGAATTCTCCATTCTCCTCTCAAAGAAAAGACTCGGTGATGTTTGAACATGCCTCAGCTTTGCAGCTCACAGATACTGGGGAAATCTAGCAATTTATTGCAAAACTTACACAAAACAACACAGAAAGGGGAGTCAGATGCTGATAATTTTTCTCTGAAGCACTTTCCTATGAGCAACATAGGAAATTAAAACAATCTACTGCAAATACATAAATATTCTAATAATGGACACAGGTAAGGAGGAGAATTCTCAGTTTCTTTTCTCTATCCCGTTTCACATTAATCCCGTGGTAACCTCCAATAATTATACACAAGATTGTATTAGAATTCAGAATTTTAAATGGTATTTACCACTAACATTTTCATTACCCCACTCCCAAGATATTTAGACTCCCTGAAGCACATTTTACGGAGTGTCACACATTTTAAATATTTCAAAATATTGAAGCAAATCCCTATTCCCCTCACATCCTGGCCCAGCTTTTGCTTGAACAACATAATCTGCCACATGAACTTCACTATCTATTCAACTCTGGTACTGGCTGCAATGTGCTTTCAGATAGCTTGCCTAGGCACTCATACATCAAATGCAGCTTTCTGGCTTGTTATATGCTGTACGACACTGTTCGGCAAGGCCATGGCAGCAACTGAGTAAGATCAGAATGTCCTCTAGTAAAATGTAGTGTTTTGAATGAAATCACAAACTGCTTCACTAAAGAAGCAGTAATACAGTCCTGGAGACTGCCAGTCTCTGGCTTCTTCATCTAACAGTCCTTGGGAAACAAGCTCTTGGGAAACAACTGCCTGTAATCCAGTATGAGCTTTACATGGTCAGGTTGGTAGTGCAGGACAACAGTGCGGTCAGCATGACAGGGAAAAAAAACCAGGGCATAGCAGAAATAAAGGAGGTAGAGCTCCTGGCAGGACTTTACCCCCCTAGACCAGTGAAGAAGGATGAACAGAGTAAGCAGAGGCTTGCTCTGACAAAGGCTGCCTTATGTTGAGGTCTGCGAGCAGATTTAGTCCTGAACAGCCGGATCAGAGAAACTGGCAGCATCCCACAGGAGCCAGAGTCATCTGTTCACCCTGTCTCTCTCAACTGCTGTCTCCAAGAGAAGGTACAGCCAATGCATTTTCTTCTGCTGCTTTCCACATGCACGTGAAGCACCCCTTAGCCCTCTCCTCTTGCCAGCAGTTTATTACAGAGTTTTGCTGGCCCCCTAAGACTTATACTCATCATTCCTCTGCCTTTAATAAGAAGCAGATAATTCTTGCTTGTCCCTAGCGACCATCACCTTAAAAAGAAAGCTGAAGACAACAGCAGTTTAGCATCCACACATGCTACAGCCCAGAATAAAATAGCTTACGAATTTTTGGCAATTTGCTGCTCCAGGATTAGCTGAGAGCCCTCCCAGTTAGGAAAAAAACCCCACTCCTTGGTATCTTTGCTTTTCAGATAGCAAATTTACAATGTGAACTTCAGAGGACATGAAGGAGATGCTATCACAGTCAGATATTCGATCCTTGTTTTTCATAAGTACCTAGCAGCACTTTAAAAAGTAGTCAGTGATTGCAGAATGCAAACAGCACTCGGTTTTCCTTAGATCACCCACACGTGCCTGATAAAATTAACACATCAGTAACCCTTGAGTGGAGTACAAAGAGGGACAAAAGGTTAAAAGATGCACTGCGAGATTTCCAGGGGAGGAGCAAAAATTGAGATGAAACCATCCCTGTTCTAAATGGAGATGCTGGTTTTGGTTGGTATCACGGTGTGACAGTCAGCATGGTTTGGATGCTGCCATACAGCCATGGCTGCATCATTCCATTCCATCTACTGTACTTAAAAAGTCCCGGAGAAGTACAACGCTGTGAAAGAGGTGAGCTGTGGATGACTCTGAAGGCCACCACACTCAAATTCATGGATATCCTCTTTTATATAGGTTCTCATAGCCTGCTTCCAGAAACCAGGGACAAATATGATAGGGAGCTCATTACAGGTCACAGTAAGAACTTCTCACATCAGACAGTGAAAAAATAACGGTGCTACTCGCTCTGCCGGCACGTGTGTTACATAAAGATGGAGGAGTTGTGGTGAATGGTGAGATTAGTTCCATCCTAACATCACACAGACAGGTTTGAGCTCATACTGAATGCACTGGGAAGCTACTAATATTGGAATATCAGGAGAACATTCTCCAAAGTACTTCTGAGCAGTGAACTAATCTGATGCAGGCATCAGGCATCAGGATTTCATTCTTCATCATTCTCTCATCATTAACGTTCTGTACTGTTTGTATAAATCCCCTTAAGAATCGTTTCCTACGTTGGAAATTAACGATGAGTCTGACAATTATAGAATCATAGAATCATTAGGGATTTCATTTGCCTTGTTCAGCTGTTCTGCAGTGAAAATAAGTTAGTCTGTGTCAGAAAGCCTTAATGGTCAGCAGATACTATTTTCTGCTTCCCGAGTGCTTGAAGCTCTGTACTCTTCTCATTTCTGAACAATAACACATTTGGTTCTTATGTCAGATGGGTTGTGCCCAGAGAATTTTGTCTCTAGGTTTTGGCATGAATAATCTTTTGAAAAAACCTCTGATGATCTCATGCAGTGGGGAGAGGGAAGTAGTAGTGCTTTTGTTGCCCTTAATGTAAGAAAAGCATTCAGGGCAAGGGGCAGGACAAGGGAGAGCAGGCCAGCAAGCCTTGGTATGCTGCATTTTCAGAATGGATAGAGGTGCACAAATGAAATAGTTGTGAAAACTTAATTCTAAAGAGAACCAAGCACTGAGGGAGAAAACAAAAGCATCTCATAAAGGTACTGGCAGTTTTATAAATGATGAGCAATCCTTTTAATGCTTCTGTGATGTAATTTAAAGAGTTCTTATTACTTTACAGGAAATCCAGGGAACAATGTTCCTGTCTCCAAAAACGTAATTAGTAAACTGAGCTATATATCCAATTCCAAAGGCATCCCTGAGCAGTCTTCTTCTGCCTCAAAAACGTGTGTGAGAATAAGATGCTAGAAGATCTTTTCATCTACAAGGTTTCACGAAACAGAGAAGTTGACTGGAGCCTCAGTGGAGCCGCTAATGCTGAGCGTAGGTTTTTGGTAACGCATTAATGGGGGTGATGGGCTAGAGTTCTGCAAAAACAGCTGAGTTTACTTAGCTCACACAAACAGAGTTCCACTGGTATCTGAATGTTATGGGAAAGCTCCGAATACCAGTGCCTTCATACCTGGAGATTATTACGGGGAGGGAGAAAGGTGTTTAAAGCACATTTACATAAACAAAATTCAAGAATAGCAGCCCCGCTTCTATCATCACTCATTACAGGCTGCTGAAAATGAGTCTGTTACCACAGTAACCAAGCTAATATTGGCTTTCCAGCTCGCAGGCATTAAATCCCTTAAATGCAGGTGCAAAGGATGAATTCACAGTTTTGGAGCAGGTGAAATTTCTCTGCCAAAAATGTCAGAAGTGGTAGAAAGAAAAGACTATATTTTTTTTTTATGGGGAAGATGTAGTAAATAAGTTACCCAAGAAAAGAGAAGGAAGGGCTTCTGATAGGAATGAAATTTGGACTGAAGGAAGCACAAGCTGTAAGTACAAGGTCCCATTGTTTTTCCTAGGAAAAGCCCCACCTTGTTTGGAATGATATTCTGGTGGATTTCAGGTGAGCTGGAGTTCATTTACGTTGAGAATCACAGGCAAAATATAGATTCCTTTTGGTCAAGTGAGCAAGCGGGGTCCTGAATACAAATAAGCACCAGAGCTGTTGAGACAGACCATCTTTTCCATGATTGTTTTTTGAAGGAAAAGGTTTGTGAATCCCTATTGTACTCTGAGGGAACTGCACTGTGCTAGACTCTCCTATCAAACAGGTCATACAAACAGGTTATATCTAGATACAGGTGGTAAGCATCCAGTTTTTCCTAACTTAATGATTAGTTCTGAATTCCACACTGACATGATTTTCAAGACACTCATTTTAACGGCTTTTGTCAAGTTTCTGTGCAAATATATTGCTCTTTTTTCTTGTGCATTCATTGCAGCCTAAAAACATCGTACAAAGAATCTCCATATTGCAGAAAAATTCAGCATTTCAAAATGGAATTGCACCCTGGAATCACATTATTGCATCACACTTTAAAAATAGACAAGTATATGCATGTTCATGCAGCTTCTGAGTCTACCACCTGTAATGGATCTAGGATCATCTCACGAGAAGACTTTGCGAGTCTAAGAACATGAATGTTTGGGCAATAGAAACTAAATGATGCTTGTCTCAGCCTCAGGGGCTGTGGATGACACCAGGATGCCCTAACCTCTCAAAGGGACTGCGCTCAAGCTGAAGTTCATGAGTCATTTCTTCTCTCACTCTCTGACCGACTCAGACATGACAGTGGAAGGCAGCCAGTCGGGAAAAACTGCCCTCAGAGCAGCTGGGGCAGGCTGGGTCAGTCAGCCTGGGAGAATTCCCTGCCTCTTTCAGTGCACAGGCAAACTCCAGAAGTTCCAGCTGGTAAGGCCCACGCTTCAGGGTAGCCAGGATGATATTTCTCAACACATCTGTTATTTTTTCAAAACGAATCCAAATAAATTTGTTAACCACTTAAATTAAATAAGAAAAGATAATATTAAATACAAAAAATAATGTATGAGGAAGAAAATACCAGAGCTTGCATTCCAGGAATGTAACGAGAGCTTCTGCTTATTGATTCACCAAAACAATTGTAATAAACTTTTCCTCTCTGAAGTTTGGTTGTCAGAGAGACATTGTAAGAAATCTCTGAGGCACACTAGACAGAGCAGTTGAAACTCCTGGGATTTTTTTCACGTGATCAAAGCATAAATGTGACAGCTTCTTACTACACAAATGTTGGTGCAATGTTGTCATTCATAATAACAAATAATAATCATAGAATCACAGAATCATTAGGGATTGGAAGGGACCTCGAAAGATCATCCAGTCCAATC
>VZRI01014087.1:0-13208 GCA_013397515.1 Upupa epops | reverse complement strand
CTCAGAAGGGAGATGCTCTACTTCCTTCGTCATCTTTGTTGCTGGTGGTAGGATAAGGGGCCATGGGTGCCAGCTGGAACAGAGGAGCTTCCATGTCAATATCAGAAGGAACTTCTTCCCAGTGAAGGTTCAGGAGCACTGGCCCAGGCTGCCCAGGGGGGTTGTGGAGTCTCCTTCTCTGCAGACAATCCAGACCCACCTGGATGTGCTCCTGTGCGACTTGGTCTAGGTGATCCTGCTGTGGCAGGGGGATTGGACTGGATGCTCTTTTGAGATCCCTTCCCATCCCTAATGATTCTATGATCTATGATATCAAATAAAACCCAGGAGCTTCAGACCTTCGGAAATGTGGATTACTTACAGGATAACTCCAGGATTTTGTATGTTCAGATTCTCTGCCCCATGTGCATCATTTGTAAACTGTTATAAACTGTTACAAGGGCACCGAGTGGATGCAGTAAGGAACTGGTAAAACGCAGCCACCACACACAAATGATTCTGTATCAAGTGCCTGACTGAAATTCAGAAAGGCGCAGAGATTACAGAAAGTCAGGGGGCAGAGTTGTCATCTCTGCATGACACATTATCACTGACGCTTCTGTGGCAGGCCCCAGTCTTCATAAAATTACACTGAGTGACTCAAGTAAATGTTCATCCTCTGATCTCTTACTGACTGTGTTTCCTCTGGTGTTTTCAAGCTCTGAGGATGAGCTAACCGGGTTGCAGTGTTCTCTATCAGTCTGCAGGTACCTTTACAGCAAACAACAAATACTGGCCCACTGCAGTTTCTAGAGCTTGTATATGCACTGTTAGCATTGTATTTGTTGCATTTCATCACCAAGACCTTAGTGGTCAAATCTTCTGAATATCTTTAGTGTAAACTTCAGTGTAGACTGTAGTATAGTCTAGCTACAGATAGAATAGAATATATATATATAGATATATATATATATATAGACTATAGATAGAATAATGCTCTTTTTGTTAGCTCATGCTTAACTTACCCTCTGGCTTCCAATTAATACGGAAATGTGGCACTAGTGCTCTGACACCATCCCAGCTTTATTTCTGTCTCCATCGTTCCTGATAACCTCACAGCTCAAAATGATACCAGTGCAGAAATTGTGACACATCAGACCTTGGCTGCTGGCTGAACTGCTTGCTATGTACATAATCTTTACTACAGTGCCAGTGTTCTAACTGCTTCAGTCACTTACTCTTTCCTTCCTAAATTGTTTTACTCTCACAACTCAATATTGCCTAAGAATCTAGGTATTTGTCAGTCACCTCAGCTATCATTTGTGTGTAGAATCTATTAAATTAATGGAATGTATACGCAAAACTGCATATAAATAAGCACATTACATTTAAAAACTTCGGCAGAAAAATAAAACAGCCTTTCAGCACTTCAGTGTAGTTAGGGTTCTTAAAAATCTAAACCTTAAACATTCAGGAAGATGTGACTGGTATAGGTTGGTTTAACACTTGGAAAGAAATAAATAATCTGAACCAGGCACTGATTTCTGACTCTGTCAGTTCTCTCCTGTGGGAAACACTCACAGAATATCAATGCAGAACAAAAAGCTCAGTTTTGCAATTTTGCATCTGTCATGCAAGACAGGGAAGGGTCTCAACACTGCTTCATATGAAGATGTAGTAAGATAACTGGTGGTCACCCTAACACAGGGCTAGTTTGATTTCTCTTTTCCTTCATTCACCTCCAAAAGCCCTACCCATCCTCAAATTGCCCTGCAGCATTTCTCCATGATGATTATTACCTTTAGCTTCACCAGTCATGCAATGTTATACACAACAGCATATAAGCACCCACTCCAAAACCAAACACGTTCTTCTTATTGCCTTCACATTAGGTTTAGTTTCAATCATAGAATCATAGAATTATCAGGGATCAGAAGGGATGTCGAAAGATCATCCAGTCCAATCCCCCTGCCACAGCAGGATCACCTAGACCAAGTCCAGGCAGGTTACAAACATCTCCAGAGAAGGAGACTCCACAAAACCCCAGGGCAGCCCTCTCCAGTGGCCGTCACCCTCAATGGGAAGAAGGTAGAGAATCGGTCAGGGTTGGAAGGGACCACAGGATCCTCCAGTTCCAACCCCCCTGCCCTGGGCGGGGACACCCCACCCTAGAGCAGGCTGGCCAGAGCCTCATCCAGCCCAGCCTTAAACACCTCCAGGGATGGGGCCCCAACCACCTCCCTGGGCAACCCATTCCTCGCAAGCAAGAATGTCTACTTTTTCGCTGAGAGAATAAATATACAATGCGAAAGGAAATCATTAAAATGCAAGAACAAGCAAAATGGAAAATTGAACAAAATAAAAGTATTATCCATTTATAAAAGTAAGAAGTTTCCTTCCCTCAAGGGACTGTCACTGAACCCAGCTAAAAACAGACAAGAGGGTAGCGTTACACAACCCACAAGCGCTTCGCCCTCCGAAGCTTGTGTCATATTTTCCTCATCTCCTCCTTTCCATTGAAAAATGTGTGCCAGCCATCATTCATGCATATTCAGATCCAGTTGAAGTTAGCAGTTCCCCGATTTCAAGAAGTGAGGTAAAAGAAGTGAGAAAACCCACAGACTGCTGCTCTGCGTAGCCATAATCTGCAATTGGCTCGAGACTTAACTGCAGTCCAGAGGAGAGCGATGCTGCATAAACAAGCTGATCGGGCAGGCAAAACCTTCCTCTGTAAGCCATCAAAATGTTCGGGTTTCTTTACCTCCACATCTATTACTTCTGTTTATTGTCCTTTAAAAGAAGAGTAAGGCTGGTTTACTTTGGAAGGGTGGCTTTATTAGGTATCTAAACGCTTTGGCGTAAGCTAGGCAGAAACATATGGAAATTTTTAGCAGAAGATAGCTGTAGTCAGCACTTCAAGCTTTGAAAGTAACTGAACTCTTCAACTAAGTTCTACTATTTCAATATTATGGCCGAACTGCAGCACTTCACAGACTTTCATTATCATTTTAATACACTGAGAATTTTCTTTCCATAAAAAAAGCATTTGTAGAACATTCAAAAAAATGGTGTCTGCAGAAAACCACAATGAATATTTAAACCCAGTTCCTCAGCAAGACCTCAAAAATAATAATAATAATATCAGAGACAACTACTGCAGGAAAATTCTGCTGTCATTGGAAAGAGCACAGGATTCATCTGAATACTTCCCATTTCACTATGTAGCTCTGGGCTGAAGAGCCTGAGTGGTTTCCTCAACACATCATACTAGGCATGTCTGTCATTCTATGCCCTGCCAATAAAGTATTCTCCAGACATATAAGAATTAAACAATAGGGATTTTTTATTGCTTAAGAAAGAAAAAAAAGTATACAAAAGTCAGTTTTCTAAACTACCAAATAGCAGGAATAAAGAAGGTAGGTATGCTAGAGGTATTCTGCTCCCTCCAAGTCAGGAGGAGTTTGTCTCTAATAAGAAAAGCCAACACAGCTGCAGAAAGCTTTGCCCAGGTAGTACCAGCTGACTCCTTACTGTAGCCTTCCACACAGCATGCTTGATATTTGCTCGTGCTCTCAGCATCCCTGACACACCAATGTGTGCATTGTAAGGTATCCTCTGGTAGCTTGTGCAAGGCAAACCTATTCTGTTGGTAGAGGTCAATTGCCAAAGACCTAGTTGGGTATTTTCAATGTGCAACCAACCAATAATTAATACTGGCATCTTACTGGCATCTTTCTAGTAAATTCAATAACTGTGTTGACTGCACCGATCAGGATCCATGGCAAAGAGAAATAAAGGCCCTCCAAGACTCTGACCTCTGACGTGGTAAATTTTTAGCTGTGCTCCAATCTGTTCAGTAAAAATCTCTTCTCTCCCTGGTGGACTTTGTCAGTGAAAGAGACCTTGGAGGAAAACCAGCAGCAATGCTCCACTGAAAACAGTATTCACTGCTTTAGATCTAGCACCAGAACATAGTGGTTTGTTAATTTAGACTTCTGCAGTTCTCCTAACTTAGTCAAACTGATTCATCAAGCCCAGAAGCATCTCTAGAAATACTTATACCACTCCTTTTTAGAGAATGAAATCATCTGAAGGAGACAGGCAGATCTGGATGGAAAAACAAATCTCACAAAAAGTGTTTTCAGAGTAGTTTTCCCCCGAGAGAGCTTTGGCATCTCATGGAAAAGGAACAACAACCACCACCTCTCCACCAAAGAAACGTGATGCAAAAACACTCTACACCAGTATACAGACCCAACACAGACACTCGTGCCTACAACTCTCATGTTACAGATAACTAACCCTAGAAACCCTGGCAAGATTAACCTTTTGAGGCTTGCTTCATGTTTTTACTCAGAGGGAAGTGAAAAACTGAAGGCCAAGAGCTAATTAAAAATAATTCTTAACATTTGATCCAACTGCAAGCACCAGCACAGATTTCTGAGGTTTAAACAGTAAGAATGTGGCACAGCTTGGCTGCTTGTAAATACAACTGCAATTCCAAAGCAAACTAAGCTCAAGCAAACTGGCTTCTCTCGGTCCCTGAGAAGGACAGCTGAGAATCTCTGCTAATTTTTTGTGGGGAAAAAAAAAAAGAAGTGTGAAAAGCAAATAAAATGAAGCCCAGAAGGTGCTGGTGTCCACCCTCTGAGGTTTGTGGCAATATTCCTTGTGATTGTAATTCACCTCCCACTGAAGGCTCCCAACATCAACCAGGAGACTTGTCTGAAGTACTGCTGACATAGGGAATTATTTCAGCAAGGAAATCTGCCCAACACGGTGTTTGCAAAAGCAGAAGGGAGTTATTTTTCTGCAGCTCTCTTGCATGTCTAACAAATCAAAAAGTGAATGTGTTGTAGGTGATACCAGTACAGGGGGCCAGCAATAGGAGGGGTAGAGCTGAATCATAGAATCATTAGGGATCAGAAAGGATCTCAAAAGATCATGTAGTCCAATCCCCCTGCCACAGCAGGATCAATCCTACTCCCACAATGTGGGGTTTTATAAGTGGGGGGAGAAATCAATTGCTATTTCTCTGAGTGAATGTGGAGTTTATGATTGTTAACTAGTTTCAGTTCACTGACTAATATCCTTGGAGTTTTCTGCTACCATCCTATAATTTAGAAGTTTAAAGGTAAGGAAGCACAAGGTGTGGTCTAGTGATACAGACCCTACTGATGCCAGGAAACCTCGTGTGAGAGGTACTGATTTGTATCAACGCCACCAACACTGTTCCTCCTGTCTGATCTCCTCTTTGATTTCCTCCGCCTTGCCTTGCCTGTAAAGCAGTTGCTGAAACAGATCGCAGCTCAGTGGTTGATGCCCAGGGGAGGAGCAGCAACTGGAGTGCAATCTTTGCTGCCAGGTTGGTAGCAGCCAGGGCTAGCTGATGCGAGTTTTGGGATGGAAGCACAAGGAAGAAGCCGTTATGCATTGTTAAGCCACCCTTTAATGTGTGCAGTCAAGCAAGAGACTCTATCAGCCACCCACTTAGTGGGATGCAGTTCGGTGCTCAGCGTGGTACCTTTGTCATGATTAGCAGTGCTTTTTTTCCCTAGAAAGCAATAACTCATGTAGGCAGTAGAGCACCGTGTTACGTACAGTCCTGCATCCTCCCCTAAGAGAGATGGTACAGACACACTGAAAGTCACAATATAGCACGAGAGAAAAAATCTGGTCCTGAGTTTCAGATTCAGCATTTCCCTGTGCAGCCTGGCATCTGCCATCAGTGTGATATCTGTCTTTCCAGCTCCAAGCATATGCCTCTTCGTGCATGAGACAAGATTGGACAACGAATGACATCATCTATATCTTTTTAACCCAATTTTAGAAAACTGGAGTCCCTTGAAAGTTGAATTTAGAAAAATAACTCGTTTTTCTATGTGCTAACCCAATATATTCTCCTGTGTTTTGTTTCTTCTGGCATATTGTTTAGCGCTTATGCAAATATTATATCTGAGCTGTTGGTGACATTAAGCATGGAATTCCGCAGGCAGCATGCATGACCGAGTTGCACAACCGTATGAGAATGAGATGGCTTCCAAAAATAGTTACACGAAGCTTAGATTTGCAGAATAAATAATTCAATCCTCATGCTCCACATTTAAATATTTATACAGATACACCGCTCGTCACAATTAGGTTGATTAAACTGTTAAGAAAAAGGAACTGTGGAAGAAATGAGACTTCATACAGCGGGAGAAGCTATTTCTGTTGAGGTTAATGATGAGAAATTATAGAAGGAGCAGCAGGTCAGGAAGTGGTCGTCCAAACCCACACAAAGATCTGACTCTCAGCTTATTCAGAGAAGATAAACTTCTTTTTTAATGCAGAAAACAAGACTCTGAGCTTATTTTCCTTTAATGGGAACATGAGAGATTTTTCCTTTCTCTCCCATGAAAAGTCTTATTTATAGACTGAAAACTCAGTGTAGTCTACAGACTACGTTCTGCTTTCTCTTCTTTCTCAACACGCTCAGGATAAATCATTGGCTTTCGCAGCACACTCACCGCAACAACTTGGAACAGAAAGAGAAATATTAATGGAAAACTTTTCCCTTTAATCTCAGGGGCATTTTTGGGGAAACTTCAAAAATCCTAAATAGCCTGTGAGTACAGCATGGATTTGTGATCCTGTTTTGAGACCAGAACAGGGATTATTTCTGATCTGCGCGAGTCCTGGTGCTACAACGTTTAGGGGGACAGAATGACAGCTTGCCTCTAGGAGAAAGAAAGCAGCTTACTCTGTCTCACTGGCACTGGTTTTAATGTGACTAAGGCTACCCAGAGCTTCACACGTGATATTTTATAGTCCTACGAGGAAGAGTCCTTCAGCCTCTGACTGCATGTGACAACATTGGAGCGCCCTTGTAACGAGAGTTATGAATAGGCAAGTGGGTCACCTTCATCTGTGTTTTTCAGTAATCAAGGGAATAAAAGGGTGACAGGGGTCTACTCCATCACCGACCAAGTTCAAGCTGAACAGTGTTGTGTAAAAGCATTTACTGCACCAAACAATGAGCCAGTAGCAAGGATTCTGCAGGACAAGCCAGGCTGCCAAACCAGTCTACTACTGAAGCTTGCAAGAAATACGCCCTTGCATCAAAGGGCACTGAAGAGAGACTTTGTCCAGAGGACAAAGGAAGGATTCCTCTCATTTGTACCTAGTTCTTCTAGCAGCCCTTTTGGAACAAGCCTGTGACAGGCAAGCTAGGAATGCTTCAAAAAGTTGTATTTTTTTTTGTACCTTTCAGTGGTGGTTGGTGGTGCAAGAGTACAGAGTGGGAAGTAAAGAGTGGGATACTGCCTATAACTGTCATGGACCTGCCAAAATCCTGCCAAAGAGATTTCTATTATTGTATGAGTCAATGAGACCACAGAATTTAGTTGTTGTATCTATGAGGCAAGCTAGATTCCTGAACGTAGGTGGAATTTGCTTTTGTATCAAATATTTGGTTGACATATTTCCTCATATTCCACAATCTCTTACTTTTCCCTCCTGGATAAAAATTTTCTCCTTTTTTTCTGTCTCTCCAAGCATGAATACAAAATTATGTGCAAGTGAAAGCAAGGCTAAGAATACAGTCAAAGGGGTGGGGGTTTAGTTTTCCAGCAGCAAAAGACAGCTTTGGGAAAGCTCTCCCATCACCTGCATTTATGTTTAGAAGAGCTCTAGCAAGCTTGAACCTCATCCCTCTTACTTCTCAGAGAAGTTGAAACACAATCACATGAACACAAATGAAACTGTAAGTGCAGAACTGAAACACTTTTGGAATAAAAGATGACATTCACTATTTTTCCAGAGGTTGTCAAGCAAGGAGAAAAGCAGGCGGACAGTTAAAGTGAACCCCTTCTCTCCTATGTAGGTAAAAAATATGCAGCCATGGTCCCCAAGACATAAAAAAGTCAAGTACATTCATACAAGGAATGGATGTAGAGTAATAATAACAATAAAATCTGTCACCATATCAGTCCCATCAGTCCCCTACAAGGAACAAAATCAAAAACCAAGAGCATTGTGTGTTTCACTCTTGAGGACAAGTTTAAGGGAGGCGTAAATGAGCATGGTATGTGCGTTTATCAGCTTGACCTTTCCAGGAGATTGATTACTGGAACTCTTTGCTTTCTCCTTTCCTAGATCTCTGTCACCAAAGCAAAGCAAAGAGTAGCATTTGTCGGCTGCCATCAGGAGCTTTATTACTACCTACAGAAACTTCCTTCCCAACAGTGCTCACTGCTGCCAACCTCCTGAAAGAGCTAAAAAGTGGAGTATGTGAGCTGGTTGCTCTCTCTGCTAACCCCTGACATTTTCCCAGGGGCTGAGGAAAGGCTTCATTTTCACGTTGATCATGGAGCAAATCAGTAAAGGCAGTTCCAGACAGGATCTTTGTAAAAAGGTTGCTACAAGTCAGAACTTATCATAGAACCTGTGGATCAACATCACTACTGCAGGGATTTTTCTTGACTTATTTAATATTACTAGTACTTGTAGTAATTTACAACGGTTTAACCTGTACCTTCCACTGAAACAAACAATCAAGCCAGGATGGTTTTAATCTGAAGAAACTTGCCAGCATTGTTTACTGCTTAAACATTTATGTCTAGCTCAGATATAAGAGCAAGGGGCAGGAAACCTTGTTTTCAACCTGGCGCTGGACTTTCCTTTCAGGATTAGAGCTGACATTAAGCATTCAGGAAGCTGCGACCAAAGACTGGGCTGTAGAAGAGGTTTTACAACTGTTTTGCAATTATTTTCCATTGCTTCCGATGTTGACTGGTTCAGGATACAACAAAATTATTAACGCAAATAGAATCATAGAATCATCAGGAATTAGAAGGGACCTGGAAAGATCATCCAGTCCAATCTCCCTGCCACAGCAGGATCACCCAGACCAAGTTCAGGCAGGTTTCAAACATCTCCAGAGAAGGAGACTTCACAAAACCCCAGGGCAGCCCCCCCACACACCCCCAGTGCCCTGTCACCCTCAATGGGAAGAAGTGATAGAATCAGTCAGGGCTGGAAGGGACCACAGGATCATCCAGTTCCAACCCCCCTGCCATGAGCAGGGACACCTCACCCTAGAGCAGGCTGGCCAGAGCCTCATCCAGCCTGGCTTTAAACACCTCCATGGATGGGGCCCCAACCACCTCCCTGGGCAACCCATTCCAGGCTCTCCCTGCTCTCACGGTATCTCATAAGATTTCAAGTTACAAAACCAATGCAGATTAGCAAGGGGCATTATTTGAAGTACTGACACTGAAACATTATTCTACAAAGGATGTGCATTACTGGCACTTGAGAGCCTGTCCTTCCCTTGTCTTTCAGCTGCCCCATGCTTTTTCCTTTTATTTTTTCTTACTGAACCATGATGGTGTCACTCCCAACAAACACGCAGTCAAGGCAGTGTTTGTGTCGTTAGTAAGGCAAGAAATCATTTGGAAAAAAATAATGATTTAGAAGAAATATTCTCTGTCAGCTGAACCTGACGTAGGGAAAATACGGCCTTGAGAGCTTGTAGAAAAGATTGAACATCTAACCACACTATCAATTTCTCTGGTTTTATGATGTGCTATTCTGTAATCATCGTCCCTTGAATATAAGGTTTCAGAGAAAACAAGTTAAAAGCAAATCCATTTGCTAACAGGAGAGAAGAGTACTGGCAATGCTAACCAAGATTCCCTTTCTGTGAAGCAAAGAGGGGAAAGTAGCTGCAGTGACAAAACACTCTTGGTTCTTGTTCTGAGTACATCTACCATCCAAATAGCTCGATCGTATAACTGTATTATAAGGAATACAGCACCTGCTGTATCTATGTTCAGCATGACATATACAGATGTGCTAAGCATCAAAAGTATTAGCTTCCTTGTACCTAGCCTACATAGATTAAACCACATTAACAGCAGTGAAAGCAAAGCCAGTGTCTGCTCCTTTCTGGAGCTGAACAAAGGTGGAATGGAAAGCTGAGAGTGTTTTAAAACTCAGGTGTCTGTTATGTCCGTTAGAAACCAGCCCCTATTAGAGGATGCATGTCTCTTTCCTTTCCATGTCATTAGGAATGGAAATCAGTACAATTTTTGGAACTAAGTCAGTGTATCCCAGAATAATGCAGAATCCTGACCTGTTAAAGCCAGCCCTTCCTGTAAGCCACAGATTGTTTTGGCGCAGGCTGTAGGCAGCCTTATAACTACGTAAAAGGTGCTTATGGTCAGGCGGGGGTCGGTCTTTTCTCCCTGGACACTGGAGACAGGACAGGCGGTCAGAGTCTTAAGCTCCATCGTGGCAGGTTTAGACTTGACATTAGGAAAAGGTTTTTCACTGAAAGAGTTTTGTAATAGCTCTCAGACAGTGACTAGGAAAAAGAGCAGCACTGCAAACCATCAGCTTCAGTAAAGAGTAAGGACATTCCTAATGAGTGTTCTGTAACTGGTTAAAGTCTGTCTTGAGTAGTCATATCTTTGCTGAAACTACCTTTTAGATGGACAAAGTATCCAGTTAAGGCAAATTAAAGTCCTACAATGCAAAACACAGACAGCTAATTCAGGTAAAAGTGAGAAAGCAGTCTCTTCTTATCAGAGGTCATTCAGCTGTAGGCACTTCTCTGAGTGAAATCCATGTGGGTTTCTAATCTTGGAAAAAAGCTGTAATGTGCAGTGCACTGCAAAGAACACTCTGTCCAAGACTGTAGTCAACAGGATCCTTCCCATCTTCCAGTGGCTGCCTATTGCTCTTGAAAAGGGAGGCCTGATGACTCTGTACTGATAGTCGACACAAAACCCATGTTCTTCAGTCTTGACAAAGTCCCTCATTTCTAACACTCAACTTATCAATGCTTTAGACCTGAGCAAATAAAAACCTATTATATGAAAGAAGTGAACAGATATGGTTCTTTCTGACATCCTTACAGAGAATGCTTGCTATAAGTATCAGCAGGAACTTCATCACAGTGAGGATAACAGAGCACTGGAACAGGCTGCCCAGGGGGGTTGTGGAGTCTCCCTCTCTGGAGAGGTTCCAGACTTGCCTGGATGTGTTCCTGTGCGACTTGGTCTGGGTGATCCTGCTGTGGCAGGGGGATTAGACTAGATGATCTTTCAAGGTCCCTTCTGATCCCTAATGATTCTATGGTAACAGAAGAACACCTCACCTTCACACCTCAGAGAGAACAGTTTCAGTACCCACATGGTTAAGTTGCTTAGATTCCTGCACAGATAAAACTTCTGCTTTGAATCCTGAAGAAAATTGATCTCCAACCCATCGAACAAGATGCAACTCTTCTTTTTTCCACAGTGCAGTGATGACATTTAATTACTTTGTGATATAGTTAAATAAGCCTAAATATTCATCGAGACCTTTTTCCTTGATCATTCCATCAGGCCTGGATAACTTGAATGGATCCAAGCTGATTTTTTCAGGAGGAAAGAATACATTTCATACACATGCTTCCCATTATTTTAAAGATACTGGATGGGAGAAATAAGGTCTGAAGGAAAAAGCCTATTGATTAGGAAACTATGTCAGTTGCTACAAAATCTAGCTTTTTTTACTGGCTTCAGAGTGTTAGCATCAAAGACACATTTGTGACAGGACTCTCGTTAATATTCACAGAAGCAGGAGGTTACTCCTGGGTCACAGCATTAGCATAAATTATACATAGATTTGTGCTGTTTTATCAAACCTTCTTAGAAAGCTCAGGCATGACTACCCATGTAAATTTTGGATAATTTTGCACATGAATGACTATGCACTTTAATTGTGGCTAATGGTCCTGGAATGAATAGTGATAGGACAAGGGGAATGGGTGCCAGCTGGAACAGAGGAGGTCCTATATCAATATCAGAAGGAACTTCTTCCCAGGGAGGGTACCAGAGCACTGGAACAGGCTGCCCAGGGGGGTTATGGAGTCTCCTTCTCTGGAGACATTCAAGATCCACTTGGATGTGTTCCTATGCCACTTGGTCTGGGTGATCCTGCTGTGGCAGAGGGATTGGACTAGATGATCTTTTGAGATTCTATGATTAACAGTAAATATTGTGCACTTGGCAAACAGCTTAAGATATGGCTTTTAAATCACATACAATTTTTAACCCCTGTGTTCTTTACATTTACTAGATTCATAGAAATGTTCAGGTTGGAAGGGATTTTAAAGATCATCTAGTGTCAACTCACCTGCCATCATCAGGGGGACACCCCCCTCTCCCTGACCAGGGTGCTCAAGGGCCCAGCCAATCTGGCCTTGAACATTTCCAGGGAAGTGGCACCCCCAGCCTCCCTGGGCAACCTGGTCCAGTGTTTCAGCACCCTCCAGATGTCACTTTTCAGCTGGGATACTCTGACTGGCAGACACCTGAAGAGTCAGCCAGTGAAGCTGCTTTTTCTGTTGCATAATGTTTGCACTGTACTGTTCAGAAAGTCTGTGTTATGTGGTTAAAATGTCAGAAGAGAAATGCACTTGAAATATTCAGGAAGTATAAAGAGCACACTGCAGTTTCTGAAGTATCTCCAGGTACTTCAGCAAACGGGCTGTACAGATCATGTGTTCCTGTGTGACTTGCTCTAGTTGATCCTGCTGTCGCAGGGGGATTGGACTGGATGATCTTTCCAGGTCCCTTCTGATCCCTGATGATTCTATGATTGTCTTGCACATTGCAGAAGGTATCGTACTAGAACTGAACCTTGTCTCTCAATGCATTTTACTTTTTGTTGCATAATAATTGTTATGCAAAATAGGTACTATCAGATTATTTAATTGGTAGTAAAATGAGAACCAAAACAACCAGATGCAACCTCATTAAATACTAAAGGCGACAAGTCTAGGTGATCCTGCTGTGGCAGGGGGATTGAACTAGATGATCTTTTGAGGTCCCTTCTGATCCCTAATGATTCTGTGATTCTATGAAATTAGAAGTTCAGATTTGTATCACCAGTACCCAGAATAGGAGCCAAGAAGGGCAAACGGAAGAGTGTAGCTCTCAAACACAACATGGGAAGGTTGGATGGTCGTTCCTCAAGGAACTCAATGACATTTTTTGCAGATACCTAAAGAAGCTCAAATCAAGGCCATGTAGATTCTAAATGAGTTTTCAAAATCTCCCCCATGGTCCCTATGTGTAAATGACGATATATCCATTGTTCCTGCTTGGGAAACAATGTCAGGCATTTTCAAGAGAAAAAGACTTAAGAAAAGATAAAGGTACTCCCAGTGGAAAACAATGGTTTCTGGAGGATGTTTT
>VZRI01014086.1:0-25221 GCA_013397515.1 Upupa epops | reverse complement strand
ACTTTATGAGGAGAATAATATAACTCTTTCTTAGGCTTCCCAACTTTCATTGGTCTACAAGTATGGAAAGGGCATGCACTGAAATTTGAGCTTGCTTCAGGAATGGACACAATCAAGAGTTTGAGAATAATACAGGTAAATGGACTACCCCATCTTACATCTGACACACAAAACACTGTATGAGAGGGCGTTCATTATTCAGGCCAGAAACCTGTCACATTGCAGAACTACTGATTAATTTTCCCTTAAAATATTGGATACTGGCCATGTTCAGAAATATACATTAGTAGATGTAGCTCCTTGACTTTGAAGTTCCTATGTTCACTTCCAAATGTGGATCAGATGTGCTGGTTTTTCATAGCATATCCCTTTCTGCATCAGCAACAGCTATATTAGCATTCCAGCTGGTCTGCACCTCCCAAGGCTGTGAACATTCACTGAGAAGCATCAATGGCTAAGCCAAATCATTTATGAAACCTACAGTGAAGTCATCTATCTCAAACCATGTTTCCATAGCTGTTTTGTTTTATGGGAATGCTAAAGCAATATAGGGAAGTGAAATAAATCACTGTATAAAATGTGATGATTTCCTCCTTCAGTTTTGAAAGGTAGTCGTAGTCTGATAACATGCACACCAATATCACACTATGGTTTGGGAAGGAGAATAAAAGAAACAATATCCCAGTGGGAACAAATATATAGCTTGCAGTTTCCATATTCTCCAAGGACACTACATACCAGAACTATTGTGACTGCCTTTCTAAACAGCTGCAATGCTGTTTGATTCCTAGGTTGAATAGTACTGAATCTTCTGAGGCTGTAACTGCTGTATTCACTAAAACCTGCAAGGAACTGCAACTGCACAAAGATGGTATGCTTCAAACTATATCTGTATTTAAGGTGTGTTTCTTTAAAATAAATACTCTACATGTTCAAAAGCCTCATTCAAATCTCAAATACTTCNGTATTTAAGGTGTGTTTCTTTAAAATAAATACTCTACATGTTCAAAAGCCTCATTCAAATCTCAAATACTTCCTACTGTTCTTTGAGTACATAAAGCAGCTCCATAATACCCAAGGCTTGTCTGTAAGAAAGGAATAAAACAGCCACTACTTACAGCATTAAAATTCAGTACATTAGCACACTTCTATCCTTTGATTCTTGTAAATGTAATCAGACAAGTGATATTGTACACATTGGATTATAAAGAGTTTAGAACAAAATTACTTTGTAATTAATATTAGTTTAGCAAAAAAATTCCCACAAAATACCCACCCTATAAATTAAGGAATAGAACTGTATCTTTGCTACTAAACTGTTGAGGAACTAGTCTTGAAGAAACTTTTTGTTTATTGTGAAAAATTAGTCTGCTGAAATGTTGTGTGAGAGAAATACAGGTTATAGATATGTTCCTTTGCAAGCCCAGGTGAAAAGTGGAAGAGTTTAATTTTGTGGCACAGATGATGTCATGTATAATATTCCTTTGTCCTCTGAGCACTTCTGTAACTGCTAGTCTTCCAAAATATTATTAGAGTAACTACTGGCTTGCAGTTAGAAATTTCAAATTCCAAATTGGACTAGGCTGCATAGTCCTGTAAATGTCCACCTTAACAGTGCCTCCTCTGTTATACAGTTCTCTCCCATCTTTCTTGTGTTTTGTCAGCTCAGCTGCAATGTAACCTTAATATAGTTATAAGGCTTCCAGGTGAAATCTGGTTCATATCTATCCAGCTGAGAACATAATTAGGCTTGCTTAAATTTGACTTTACCCTGCAACGTATTCATAAAGAATATTGTAACAAAAATGAAGCTAAGAAATGTGAACTGTTGCTCCCATGTCTGTAAGAGAATTTTGTGGGGTTTTTATATATAACATTCAAATTTGAAATTAATACAGAACATTGCAGTACACAAAAATTGGGGAAGTATTAAGCTTAGTCCAAGAAAGCCAAAAGGCAAAGATGTGTGAAAAAGCCATGTCAAAACAGTAGCAAAAGCTATCACTACCTAACTTACATCAAGAGTTCAGCATCACCTGCTTACTCCATCATTTGGATATCTTCTCCTATAAAAAATTGTGGCATTGGAGAAAGGACAATAAAAGGAACTTAAAATTTCTTCTTAAAACTAAGACAGCGTCTGCATTTTATACAACAGCAGAGTCAGAATTTCCCTGGCAATTTTTGAACACTTAGTGTCAAAACATTAAAAAATGTTAAACCATGGTTACAAAATAATATAAAATCAATTTCAATAGGCACACTGTAATATAGATATATAGAGATATATATAGATATAGAGATACTGAGTGAGATATGCTGCTGTAGAATTGCACTATTGCTAGGGAAATAAATCCTAGGAAAGAACATTATATCTGTATTCTATGACCTATTAAGGTCCAATTCTCCTTTCACAGTGATTTTTAGATCTCATCTGATTCTGAAGCCATAAACATATGTTTTAGCCAAGAAATGATACTCTAGAAAGCTTTTCATCTACAAGCAAAAAATCATGAGAAGCTCTTGAGAAGGTAGAACTGATAGATACTTTTTTCTCTGTTCATACTGGAGTGTTATAAAGAAGTCAAGAGTTCAGATTAATTTGATCACTTCTAGGAGACTGATGAGGGTCTGCAATACTTAAGGTTTTGTTTTATTGTTTGTTAATTTTTCACAGGCAACCACAAAAATAGACATCACACTGGAAGTCTCTACAATAACATTAATGTGTATCACATCCTTTCCACTTTTGAAGAGGAGTTCATGTTTAAGTAGCACTTGTGAAAACTGGATTGTTTACAATTGTCATAGTGTAACACTTAAACATGACTTGGAACACAGGAAGAACATTTGCTACATAAATCACTGAAATGGCTCTCTGCTTTTTTAAAATATTTCACTTGGATGCTCAAACTGATAGTTTACAGAATAAAAGGTAATAGTCCACAATTGTATGAATAATAATCTTACAATCTGGAAAAAGACTGCAGGATTCAATCAACCCTTTTGCTGATTTCAACAAGATTTGCCCTATCTTATGGTGGAGTCTGGTCTGCAGACCCGAAGAATAAGAAATTCCTAACTGGTTTTCAGTCTAACTACAAATGATGCAATCACTAAGCAAGAAGAACCTCAGTTAAGGCAGTTTCACAACAAACCTTAAAAATAGTTGACACAAACATCCTCATATAACTGAAGTGATAACACAGAAACCCTACCCTCATTAGACATATGTTTATTAATGAACTACTACTTAACATTTTTAATACAATATAGGATCCATTATAAATTTTTTCCTCACCTCTCACCCTACGTCATCTCATTCCTTTCCTTCAGTAATTTCATCATCTTTCCTCATTTTTGGGTGACTTTTACAGTGTATGCTAAATGAGAAATTCCTTGAATAAGAAATATGTACACATCTCCCATCAGTCTTGTGATTTTTCTCTATGCAGAAGCTACTCTGTGACTACAGGACAATAATTATTACTGCACTCAAAACTCCTCCATCAGTTTGAATCTGTTCAATTTGTTTTTTGTCAATTTTGTTGTCAGTATGGCAGGATTTATTAAAATAACTCAGAAAGTTCCAGTCTGCACTTAATTCCATTTTATTTATTAGATACTGATTTCTTCAGCCACATTTTATGTTACATGGATTTCTTTTGTAAGCTTATGTTACTACATATTCTAAATGAGTCCTCACAGCAAAAAAACCTTTAAATTATTTCCAAATACATAAATAATTGTCACAGTTAAGGGGGTGATTAGAATAGCATAGAAAAATTGGCACACACAGTTGAATTAATTTAACTTCGTGACATGTTCTTAAAAATTCTAGAAATCTCCTTCTTTATATGCTACACATATGAACCTTTGTCCCTGTTGAATTGTTCCATATGCTAACATGAGTGAAATTATGGTCATAATAGAGCACATAAGGTGTGTGTCAGGAACAGAAGGGAGATGACAAAAGGTATGCTCAAACCTGACACAGGATTTTACATAGAATGGATCCATTTTAAATTGTTTCTGGTTATGTTACCATGCTATAACTCAGACAAAATTAGACAGAACACAGTGAGACTTCATCTTGGTTTAAGTTAAAGGACAGAAAGTAATAGAGTAACATATATGTAATTCAGTCACTAAAAACTCCTCTTATGGAACAATTCAAAAGTGCATTGCTTGAGAAACCATTCTCACTTTTCTTACCACCTCTGCCCTTTTGACTGTTGTTATGACAAATACCTTTAATGAAGAAATAAACCTTCTACTTTATTTGACCTATTGAAACATCAAACTCTTTCTCTTTTATTATATTTTTTTAACTTATATATGCCATTTAGCCTATGGTTTAACATTACAACCCACAAAACTTTGCACCACTTCTGGTGCTACTCTGACTCTCTGACAAAGTGAGACAGGGAGTCAAACAATCCAAAGATCAATTTTACATGAAAGAAATAAAAAGTGCACTCTGCACTCGTTCTCAACCTCATGTCATTCTGGGGCCAGCTCTGGTGAAATTGAAATGGCAGAAAAACCAAGTCAAAACTGGGCCTTGTCAATGGCAACCAACCATGAGATCATTTTAGCTTTAACTGCAAAATGTCAAGGTTGGGCTTGTCTTCATAAAGCTTATGGTGTAAAGGATATCTCAACATTGGAATGAGAATAAAGGTGGCTTGTGGTCATGAAAGCAAATACAACAGAAAAGCCTCAACATACAAAAAGGCATTTTTAAAAATATTCTTGATGAATTCTAGGCATTAGTATGATAGCAGCAGCAGAGCTATCCTTGCACATTTCATGTGTCTGCATTTTGGTTAGTATGAAAGACACATAAAAATCAGTAATTTAGCTTCTGATAGAAGCTTTTTTAGAAAATTCTATTTTTAAACTGATAAATTGTGTACTTGCACCTTTCTAATCATAAAGTTTCCATTAAAAGTGTTGTATAGGTCTGAAGGCAACACAATTTGTCAAAATGTTCTATCACAGAAAAACGATCACAGATTCACCTAGAACATCCATCAGCTTAAAAAATGTCTAAAATTTCATCTTTTTATTTTTAACCTGAGATTTTTGTACTAATGAAATAAAAATAGATGCTACTTCCTGAGCACTGTGACATTCAATTATTTTTCTCTTCCTGTTATTCTGGTAGTATCAAGTCAAAACAGATCTAACTATGAATTGCTCCAGAAATTACGACATAAAGCAGTCTGATAAAACTGCAGAAAATACGCATATTCTAATAATCATTCTCAATACAAGCATAGTATAAATGATGCTTGAATGCTACTGTCTTCTGGTTACACAGATATTTCACTCAAATTCAGATGTATTTTCCTTTTTAACTTTCATTTTGTTATCTACATCTTATAATATTCCCTCGTTTCTCATCGTTAGAATCATGACTGAAACATATCTTAGCACATGTAATATGGATAAGATTATGCATTCCTCTATTTTTCATATAGTGTTTACCTCTCATTCTAATGCATATTAAACTTAGTTCACATTTATATTCAGATAGATTATGGGATGGCCAAATTTGCCAACTGAATTTGATGATTTAATTTGCATTTATCTGCAAATTCTAGACAGATTGACCTAATTTTCAATTGTCTAAACGTGAAGAATTGACCTAATGCTTCCAACAAGTTATTTTAAAGTTAGCCTACTTTTCATCGATGACTTTTATCTTCAGTAGTATTCTTTTTCTTTGCTCGATGTTCTAACACTTTATTCTACTATTTTAGGACAATGCATGCTTCCATTAAACAATATAACCTTCATATCTTCTGAGAAGTTGTCTAAACTGGAAATTATCCTTCTTTTAGTGCTTTGTGTTGGAATTAAAATTAATGTTTTGCACATTTATGAATCAGTTTTAATTTTATGAATAATAGTCTTCATTTAAGATTATAAATACAATTAGATACCATGTTGTGGTTTCCACTAACTGTAAGTGCCCAAAAATGAAAACTTTAATAGGGGAAACATGCCACATGCAGTATTTTTGTTAAAATTAATAGCTGTACTCATGTGCACGGTATATGAATGCTTGCCGCCACATGAGAAGTGAGTCACTCAGCTGGGAATAACTTTTTCATCTGTGTGTTATGACTCATAGTCTCAGAACTGTCCTCTTTCAACTGCACTCACAGTAAAGTAGGTCTAATGTCTTTGTTTTGGAAGTGCACAGGAGGAGATGGGCATCACAAATAGCGTAAATCCCAAGAGTCAGCAAAAAATTATCTATGACCAGTAAAAGTGCAGGTCATAAAATCTTACCTCTGTGTCATTTCTTTCCCTATGTGATCCTCTTGGGGAAATCCAAGGTCTTCTCCAATGCCCTGGCAACTGTCCCAGATTGTAGTTTTATAGCAATGAGAAAGAAAAACAAATTTCTTAGCAGTGCCAGATACAAATATACAGGCTGTTAAGAAAATTGAGAATCAATAGGCTGTCTAGAACCAGGAAATACACTGAGAAATGTGGCCTTCTATTTTGACCTCCTATTGCCCTTCTGTTTTGGGATTATCTTCCTAACATCTGTTCAAAAGCTACCAGATATCCTTGATTATTAATATTAGTTTTCTCACATATATATGTGTTTGTGTGTGTTTATATATATATGTATTATTTAAGCATTTCATTAATCTACTGTATTATTTAAACATCACTATGGAACGGGTTTATCTGAAAGACAGAGTAGAATACCCTTGAGAGACTGTCAGTTTGCTACTGATAAAGAAATAAAATGTAAAACTGAATCCTACTTGGAGAACCAGTTACAAATGTGTGAGATGGTACTTAGGATATGTTTTTATTTATTACATTAAATGCAACATAAGGAAACTGATTTCTGAAACACATGACTTCCTACAGATTTGTTTAAATACTTGTCAAATGTTGCATAATAGTGATATACCGACATTTTCTTGTCAATGTAATTCATTCAACTTTGTTTGTGGGAATAAAAAGCTAAGCAGTGTTGCTAACAGAGTTGCTTCATCACAGGAGATGACTTTACCTTTCAGGAAGCAAGCCAAGATTGTTGACAGTGTTAGCACCCAGAACTGCATTTCTGCATATTCCTAAGCGTGATACCGATTAGAAATCTTAATATTCCTCACCATGACCTTTAGCTGTACTTTGCATCACTGACGATATCAGCTGTTGTTCCTTTTTCCCTTCAGTATGTGTAATTTGTTCTAAAGAATGTACAAGAAAAAGCACATTGCAGAAGAGTGAAAATGTTTCCACAAGAGGTTACTCTCAAATGACTTGTCTCTCTAGCTTGTATCAGATACGAACCTACTCTGAGGTGCAAGAACTTTTTTCCTCATTTAAGAATCAATAAAGTGGGCAGTAGCTGAAATGTCACTACTAGAGTTTGCATCTGCTCGGACTATGCTGTAGGACAGTCAAAAAGTTGTAAGGTAACGACCAATTTTGTGTGTGCACAAAAAAGAAAGTCGTAAGCATCAACAACATTTCTGATTTTTACCTAAAGTGTAGTAACCCAATTTTCCAATAAATTAAACTCCAGTCTGCCCCATTTACATCTGCTAAGGTCTGACATACCTGAAATTTCTGAGTATGTAGTTGCAACAAAGGTCTGAAAGAACTAGAAAAGATTTTTTTTCTTATTATTAAAAAGAAAAACAAACTAGAAAATATTTTTTTAAAAAACCTTTGTGCAATAATCCAAACATATGATTGCACTTCAAGCAGACATACTTAACTAGTCTCAAACAAGCTGATGTAGATGTTAATAATTAGTAAGGCTGACTCCTGTAAAGTTCTATATGGTAACATATCCATCCTGCTCTGCTTCCTCCACTTGCAAAAGAGAATGTGAGAAAATAATATTGAATAAGTTCAAGAACATCCTGTTCTTTAGTGAGGTACTAAATGAGAATGATCTCTGGTATTCCTGAATAGTGTAGTTTCAGGAAAGTTTCTTGGGCATCAGATAATTCTATCTAGAATTACATCGCTGTGAGATGCTTTACAAAGCACTTACCTGACAGCTGTTGAAAAACACTTGCCAGACAAAGTGGATGTTGGCACTGTCTGACCTAAGCAATGTTTTCATGACTGCAGGGTGACCCAAGTAAAGGCCCAGCATGAGCTCATTACTGGCCCCCATCATGAGGCTGGGGATCTTTCCCCTGTTAGGTGCTGAGAGAACTAATGAGCTCAAAATGGAAGATCAGTAATGCAAAATTTAATTGAGACACCTGCTGAAAGAAATACAGCAGAAATACAGCACTAAGCAAGCCTGGGGTTCATCTGCTGGCTACAATGTGAGAACATTCAGAGATATTTGTATCACACTGATGTGCTCTTATCAGTATTACAGTACTTACTAGTTTGGGTGGCCCCTCACTGCAGAGTCTTGTAAAGTTAGCACATATGAAAAGATGAGAAACAGGCTGTGTTACACTGTCCCTAGTGACTGGTGAACTTACTCAGAAGGCAAGCTCAGGTTAACAGTGCCTTCCTGCTAAAGAAAGCCTCTTGGGTGGTGTGGTGTGTTTCTCATAAAGCAGCCAAGAGAGAGTCAATTACTTTTCCAGCTTGGAGGGACAAAGTCTGCATCTTCCAGGAACCTGCATTTCCACTGGGTAGTGCTGTCTTTCCCTTTGAAAGTGAAGTGTCACCCTTCAGAAAACAACTCAAACTTCCTTAGGTTCAGCTAACAAAAGTAATACCCTTGATTTCATATTATGTTGAAAGGACTATTCTGTTTCTAATATCTAATCTAACATAAAATTAATGTAGCACATTTATGAGCCACTTTTCAGGTTTAGGCATTGTTGTGCCCAGGAAGGATGAAAGCTTTGTGACTGAAGTCCAATATTGAATTAGTCATAAAGTGCAGGGCTTTAAGAATCTGTAACCTTTGACACACTTACTCCTTCAATTTTGAATGTGAGAAAATAATATTGACGTTTCTGGTATACCAGAAACCAGGTATACCATATTTACCTATTACTTACTTAAAGACAAACTTTTTCTCACCAAATACCTCTCTTTGCAAGTTCCAAAAATTTGTTTCCCATAAAGTTTTGGAAGATATTTTTTCCAGTGTTGACAACTATTAGTAGTCATATCCAATAATCCAATATTCATTTTCTGTATCATCTCTTATTATATTCTTATTTCTACATATGGGAAATTTTGCTTAAATTAAGAAACACAAAGTCAGGTCCCCAAATCTCTTCATTACTATTAAAGAACCTTTTGGGATTGCATACAGTGGGGCTCTGCATATATCATGGATGCAAACCAACTATGAATAAAATCATAAGAGAGGGCCCTATCTAGTCATCGGTTTAAAATAAATTCACATAATATGACTGAATTAAGTCTATTTTTTCCATGTAGTAAATACTTAACAACAGTATGACACACTGAGTTACTCCTGAAGGAGCTAGATTTTAAGTTCTGCTCTTATAAAAAAGGATTTTATAAGAAAAAAGGAAAGGATGAGAAAGATACAATCTCAAATGCCTTCATTTGATTGATGCTCTTGCTAGTCTTCAGTAAATGCCTGTGCCTTCTGCTACATATGTGTGGACCAGTGTGGGTCAGGAAGACTGTAGATGTTTTAGTGAGCAAGAACAACTTATGAAACAAAATTTCTAATTCATAAATGCTGGAGCCAACAGAGGCTTCAATAATGACCTAAAGTTGAAAAGTGGTACCCAGACACTGCTGTAGACTGTAGGTACATCCCTGGGTTAAGAGTAAAATGCATATCAATGCATATCAAAGGAATAAGGAACAGGCTTTACTTTTTATCTTGGTTCTTCCCATGCAAAAAAAAAAAAAAGAGAAGGAGGAGGACAACCAAGTACATTTCTCAAGATTGTTGGAGATGCCAGTCAGCAAGTTTTCCTGATTTCTTTATTTTCCTGATTTCTTTATTTTCTATTGAAAAAAAGTTGCTACTGCTTTATGCACAAAAGCATCAGATCCGGCTCTCCAGACACTATATGTTTAGTTCTGTTTATATGCTTCTCATTTTGTTCCCTGGAAAAGACCAAAGGAAAACTAAGACGAAGTAAGTGCCATGACAAACAAACAGCCCCTTGCAATTGTCTTTTTGTTTCTACTGAGAACAGTTTTAATCTGGAGACATTTTAGGATAGGAATCATCATTATATTGAGCTTCTGAGAATTTCTTATTTCTTTTGATGAAGAGTAATCATAAGTGTTGCTAAAAAAAGATCCTTGGCATAAGTGTTCTCAGGAAAAGTCAATAATAGCTGTCACAATTATCAGAGAAATCTATTTGTTGCATTTATTTGTAATAACATCCATTGTTGAATTATTTCTTATGTGTTTGTCTAATTGGCAATATATTGTCTAGCAACGGCTACAGCTCTGAGCAAATTATTGTCTCGTAAAGAATGAAACTGAAACGAGTTGCTCGAAGACTTCCCATGATACAAACTCATGCCTCATACTCATAGTTAATTGCTGTAATTTCTGTAGGTATTTTCATAACCTGGCCTTATGAATTACCAACGTTTTCAGCATTTTCTTAGGTATTTTTCTCTTGATTCTTCCTTCCATCTTCATTAATCCTCACCCCCCCAAAAAAAAAAGACAGGAAAAAAAAACAAACAGAAAAACAGGAATATATCGAATGTAAGATACATCTTCTGTCTTTTTATTGTCTTCTAGATAACTCTGAATATCATTGTGCCAAGATAAAATTTGTATTCCTATAAAGAAGAAAAAGTTAATTATTGCTATTTTACTTCCACTAAATATAACAAATTTATTGTGGAGTTATTAGAAATGATTTTATGGGTACTAATGCTTTTAAACGTGCTCTCCACGTGCAAATTTTTGTCTTGAAAAGACGATTCCTGATGAAGCACATTTATAATTGCAGAATATTCCTAGACTTTGTTTTTCTCAAGTATTCTATTGAAGTTCTGAGAACTGAGGTTGGCACATGGATGATTCCTTCCTGTGAAAAACTGAATATCCAGGTTCTCATGGGGGAGTGTGGAGAAAAAATACTCACCAGAATACTTCCCAGAAGCAAGCAACCTTCAGAGAAAGTCTGGATCGGGTGATGCCAGGTGTCTGCTTCAGGGGGGGAAGTTGTTGAATCAGCACCACACTATAAAAGTGGCAGAAGCCCCCTGGGTAAAAAGAGCCTGTGTTATCTTTCTCTCTCTGTGTCTCTCCTCTGCAAACAGGCTGCTGCAGTGGAATGGACCTATCTTGATTAATGCTCTGGACTGTAAGTTTAATGAATATTTTCTACAATAGACTTGGATGGATTTTTCTTTTATTATGGACTTTCTGGCTACCTTTGGGTTTCTGTCAGGATAGTTTTGGTCAGAGGTGTTCTACTTTATTTTGAAGGTGATGGGTCATGCCACCTTATTCTTATAGCATGTAAAAACTAACAATAAATTCTGCTTTTTGCTGATGCCTGTTCTCCTTGGACTGCGTTACAGAAATGTCAAAACATCTATAAATCAGATGTGACTGTAGCTGAGCAAGTAGAAAAGCATGTAAAAGGAATCCAGGTATTAGGAAATCCCTGGAGTCTTTGGTGCTTGGAGATAGTGAAATTTTTCAACAGATTAATTTTCAGAAAGTTCTTAAGGACACCTATTTACTACACCTTCCACTTAAACATCTGTGAGCATTATGTTTGTGTTACTGAAGATTTTTAATAATATATATTTTAATCATATATCAAATATACTGTTTAATGGATAACTGGTTGCAGAAATTGTTATCTAAATCACTGTTAATGGAACAAATGTGAGTGTGTGCCCATAGCAGGGTTTTACAGAGCTGGCCTTTATAGCAATCTATTAGTAGCACCCACCTTCTGCTCTGTCTCTAAAACTTAGAAAAAGACACTAGGTGCTTTCTGATTAAGAGGTGTAATTTCAGCTTCAATTTCTGAGCTCACTGTGGCCCAAAAGGCTGGTTTCATTCCACCTTTGTGCCCAGACTTGCCCTCCTCTTCTTTGTTCCCACCCTAGCATGCACCTGATTTTCATAAAGAGATGATCTGATTCCCATTGTTTGCCTTGAAGTAAATTATTAGCTTTTTCCTCTGGCTTATCCGCTTTATTTTGATGTTATATGTACAGCACAATTGATGCAAGAGAAGTGGTGAAAGCATTCATTCCATCAAGGATTGCAAAACAAAGAAGGATAGAAGAGCTGAGTAAGGTGACTTGCATCCTGCTGTTCTGGCTGTGAGAAGGCAGTAGATTAGTTCAGCTATAGTGCCTAATTACATCATGAGATAGTGGCTGTGCAGCGTCCTGCAATGGTTCACTGCAGATATAACTGTACTGCAGGAAATGCATGAAGCTAACATCATGCTGAAATAATAGTCTTATAAGGCAGAGATACAGAGAAATAGGATGACTTTTTTCACCTCATCTACTATGTCTGCAGTCTTAAATAGACCAATTCTATGTTTATATGCCTCTAAAACACAGCATTTGTTTCACATCATATGCTATTCAGGCTGGGTTAATTTCTTACTGAGGAATCCTCCACAAAGAATTTATCTGGGAAATGAATCTATCACTGTGTTTGTATTGTTACAGTTAATTTGACAACACTTTCCAAATTTCTGTCAGAACTCTCCTGTAGTTACTGACAGGGACTACTGTACATCCCATTTNCCCCCCACCCCCGCGGGTGTGGAAATGTGACCAGAGGAGATGAAGGTCCCCATCCTGCTGTGGGAAGGAGAGTTAGGGTAGGAGGGGGCAGAGTGCACTCTTTGGCTTAAAAGGGATGGTTTCTTAATGAAAACTTTGGAAGCTTCTCCCACCAAGGATTGTCAAGAGATTAGAAGACCTGGGGACATCCGGGACCCTATCATGGTAGCTACTATTTAGTAGCTTGTCCTTTTCTCCATCACTCTTTCTATCTCATATTGTTAAACAAAGCCATGTTGACACATAACCCCTGGGAGTGTTTGTCTTATATTTCCNTTTTCATAAAGAGATGATCTGATTCCCATTGTTTGCCTTGAAGTAAATTATTAGCTTTTTCCTCTGGCTTATCCGCTTTATTTTGATGTTATATGTACAGCACAATTGATGCAAGAGAAGTGGTGAAAGCATTCATTCCATCAAGGATTGCAAAACAAAGAAGGATAGAAGAGCTGAGTAAGGTGACTTGCATCCTGCTGTTCTGGCTGTGAGAAGGCAGTAGATTAGTTCAGCTATAGTGCCTAATTACATCATGAGATAGTGGCTGTGCAGCGTCCTGCAACGGTTCACTGCAGATATAACTGTACTGCAGGAAATGCATGAAGCTAACATCATGCTGAAATAATAGTCTTATAAGGCAGAGATACAGAGAAATAGGATGACTTTTTTCACCTCATCTACTATGTCTGCAGTCTTAAATAGACCAATTCTATGTTTATATGCCTCTAAAACACAGCATTTGTTTCACATCATATGCTATTCAGGCTGGGTTAATTTCTTACTGAGGAATCCTCCACAAAGAATTTATCTGGGAAATGAATCTATCACTGTGTTTGTATTGTTACAGTTAATTTGACAACACTTTCCAAATTTCTGTCAGAACTCTCCTGTAGTTACTGACAGGGACTACTGTACATCCCATTTCCAACACTGGATCCACAGATCTTGATGTCCTGCATTGCTTTCACTTTCAAGTTGTTATTGGCTGTTGATCAGGTTCAAGAAGAGCTCAAGCAAACAATTCAGTTAACATGCAATGTTTAAAAAAACTATTTATAAAATCACAGGGAAGACTAGCTCCATTTCAGAAAAAGCAAGACACACTTAATTTACACAACATAAAATCCCCATCATAAAGAGTGCACTCTTTCGTAACTGGGCTGATCTGCTAAATCCATCTACTCAGGGGAAAGGAACCAGTTCTTTTCCTTCTGAAAATGAGATGCCTAATTTTCAGTCTGAGCAGCTCTTCGCAGTGCCAATGGTCCAGTTAAGGTTTGATTCTCTGCTCCATGCATTTCTAAGTCAGACCTTTATTCCAGCACACCAGTTCCCATGGGCCACAGATGGGGGGGGTCTCTGTCCATTTCATGTGTGTCCCTTCTTTGAACCAAGTCTGGACAAGACTAACTCCCAATACACAGGAAACAGGAAGATTCAAACTAGTTTCCATTTCAAAAGAAATACTTNTCTAAAACTTAGAAAAAGACACTAGGTGCTTTCTGATTAAGAGGTGTAATTTCAGCTGCAATTTCTGAGCTCACTGTGGCCCAAAAGGCTGGTTTCATTCCACCTTTGTGCCCAGACTTGCCCTCCTCTTCTTTGTTCCCACCCTAGCATGCACCTGATTTTCATAAAGAGATGATCTGATTCCCATTGTTTGCCTTGAAGTAAATTATTAGCTTTTTCCTCTGGCTTATCCGCTTTATTTTGATGTTATATGTACAGCACAATTGATGCAAGAGAAGTGGTGAAAGCATTCATTCCATCAAGGATTGCAAAACAAAGAAGGATAGAAGAGCTGAGTAAGGTGACTTGCATCCTGCTCTTCTGGCTGTGAGAAGGCAGTAGATTAGTTCAGCTATAGTGCCTAATTACATCATGAGATAGTGGCTGTGCAGCGTCCTGCAACGGTTCACTGCAGATATAACTGTACTGCAGGAAATGCATGAAGCTAACATCATGCTGAAATAATAGTCTTATAAGGCAGAGATACAGAGAAATAGGATGACTTTTTTCACCTCATCTACTATGTCTGCAGTCTTAAATAGACCAATTCTATGTTTATATGCCTCTAAAACACAGCATTTGTTTCACATCATATGCTATTCAGGCTGGGTTAATTTCTTACTGAGGAATCCTCCACAAAGAATTTATCTGGGAAATGAATCTATCACTGTGTTTGTATTGTTACAGTTAATTTGACAACACTTTCCACATTTCTGTCAGAACTCTCCTGGTCAGTCTCAGGATGAGGTGAACACATGCAGCTCAGCCCTCAAAACCAGATACCACACTATCTCAGAATCCAGATAGTTGATTCAAGGAAAATTGATTACACCAACCCCCTTAACATCAATCACGAGATTGCAATCTGTAGACAAACTTTGCTCATTATAAGGTCATTGCAATACCAGTACACACCTCCTGGCCAGAAGATACCTATGTTATCAGACACTCCTCACCCACCACCCACCCCCGCGGGTGTGGAAATGTGACCAGAGGAGATGAAGGTCCCCATCCTGCTGTGGGAAGGAGAGTTAGGGTAGGAGGGGGCAGAGTGCACTCTTTGGCTTAAAAGGGATGGTTTCTTAATGAAAACTTTGGAAGCTTCTCCCACCAAGGATTGTCAAGAGATTAGAAGACCTGGGGACATCCGGGACCCTATCATGGTAGCTACTATTTAGTAGCTTGTCCTTTTCTCCATCACTCTTTCTATCTCATATTGTTAAACAAAGCCATGTTGACACATAACCCCTGGGAGTGTTTGTCTTATATTTCCCACTTCAAGATCAAATAAAAGAACATACACAGGCCCACCTAAGCATGGACTGTGACACCGATATGGTGAGATGTGGACTGGGAGAGTCAGTGACAGTTTGGGTAGAAAACTGTCTAGATTGTCAGGCTTAGATACAGTCTGATTAAGTGACTGGGTATCAGGAAGGTACTGCATATTGCTAATGATCTGAATAATGGCATCAACTGTGCTCTTAGCAAGCTTGTGACTCATAAAATTTGGGGAAACACTCAATAGGCTAAAAAGCAGAAGAACCATGACAGTCTACCAACATAGTTTGGGAGCTAAAGAATATGAGATTTCAGGAGAGAGAGCTGAGGTTTGTAAAACTGTGGAACATAAAACTAGAGGGAGGTCATATTTTTCTTTGTGTAACTAATGTAGGGAGGGTGCAAAGATGATAGCGATGCACTGGTGCAGAACCCACACAAGTGACAATGCAGGAAATTATCGCTTGATGTAAGAACTTTTTAATAGCTTTATGTTTTTTTACCTGAGGGTTTGTTAGCACTGGAAAAGGTTGTCTGGAGAGGAAGTTACGGGTTCTCTATCCATGGAGATGTTAAAAATGTTATTGGATACATCCCTGAGGAAACATCCCTGAGGAATATTCTTTGTCTGATCTCCTATAGAATGAGGGATTGAAGTATTAACCTCCAGAGATTCCCCTTCCAGACTGCAGGTTTCTGTGATTCTTAAAGAGAGTACTTGTGAAGTACTGCTCTTGATCAGCAAATCTGTCAACTGTAAGTAGTTGGAGTGTAATTTTAAATTCACTTCTATTAATGATGTTTGTGCTACAGTAACGATCTGCCGTATTTTCATATCAGTGTCTAAGAATGTGGAANCACACTTAATTTACACAACATAAAATCCCCATCATAAAGAGTGCACTCTTTCGTAACTGGGCTGATCTGCTAAATCCATCTACTCAGGGGAAAGGAACCAGTTCTTTTCCTTCTGAAAATGAGATGCCTAATTTTCAGTCTGAGCAGCTCTTCGCAGTGCCAATGGTCCAGTTAAGGTTTGATTCTCTGCTCCATGCATTTCTAAGTCAGACCTTTATTCCAGCACACCAGTTCCCATGGGCCACAGATGGGGGGGGTCTCTGTCCATTTCATGTGTGTCCCTTCTTTGAACCAAGTCTGGACAAGACTAACTCCCAATACACAGGAAACAGGAAGATTCAAACTAGTTTCCATTTCAAAAGAAATACTTGTTTGCAGGTGTGCTGATTGACCAGGCTGGAGCTAAGGGAGAGCTTTGAATTCCAACTGCTTATCAACAGTCGCCATAGCAACTCCAAATTCCTGAAGTGGAGACTCACCAAATTCAAACTACAACACAAGTGAACACTGCCTTACTTTAGAAAAAGTCTGTGATTTTTGAGAATCTCCTAGATTCCTCTGATGGAAGGGATGGATGTACCTTTCCAAACATGCACTCTCTTTCCTTTAAGCTGATGCCACCTCAGTTCTTTCATTGCCCCTTTCTGCTGTAGAAGTCTCTGCACTTTCACTGCATAATTGCATACATGGGCATTTCTGGAAAGAAAATCTGTGTGAGATAGTGAATTTTTCAGTGGTATTTGGAGTGATTTGAAAACAGACCAGTTACAACTCTTTTTAGAATGTTAAAGTAAATCCCAAAGTTGTTTTCTGTAGGCGGCTGATTTAAGGTTAATGTTTTCATAGGTCTCTGGGTGTCTTGATTTCTGTCATGCTGGTTAATAACATATTGGGATCAGCACGCATCTTTGCATAGATTTGAGACTCTGCATCATATTACAGATGCAGAGATACTACAGAAAGCCTCTCGATTGTTTTATCATTTCCTTCCCAAATGAACCAGAAAATAACAGAACTATCAAGAGGTATTTTGTTCTTTTTTGCTTATCCATTCCAGTTCTAAACCAAAGTTCAGATTAATTCCTGAGCCTCTTAACATTTAAAATAGCAGGGATTGTTAATCCACAGCCATTTGACATCCCTGCCAGGGATAATGTCATCTCTGTTCTCAGGGATTTCTTTTTTGTCATCTCATATCGTCTAGCCAATTGTAAGACTTTCATGGAATTTTGTCTCAACATAGTCAGTCTCAGGATGAGGTGAACACATGCAGCTCAGCCCTCAAAACCAGATACCACACTATCTCAGAATCCAGATAGTTGATTCAAGGAAAATTGATTACACCAACCCCCTTAACATCAATCACGAGATTGCAATCTGTAGACAAACTTTGCTCATTATAAGGTCATTGCAATACCAGTACACACCTCCTGGCCAGAAGATACCTATGTTATCAGACACTCCTCACCCACCACCCACCCCCGCGGGTGTGGAAATGTGACCAGAGGAGATGAAGGTCCCCATCCTGCTGTGGGAAGGAGAGTTAGGGTAGGAGGGGGCAGAGTGCACTCTTTGGCTTAAAAGGGATGGTTTCTTAATGAAAACTTTGGAAGCTTCTCCCACCAAGGATTGTCAAGAGATTAGAAGACCTGGGGACATCCGGGACCCTATCATGGTAGCTACTATTTAGTAGCTTGTCCTTTTCTCCATCACTCTTTCTATCTCATATTGTTAAACAAAGCCATGTTGACACATAACCCCTGGGAGTGTTTGTCTTATATTTCCCACTTCAAGATCAAATAAAAGAACATACACAGGCCCACCTAAGCATGGACTGTGACACCGATATGGTGAGATGTGGACTGGGAGAGTCAGTGACAGTTTGGGTAGAAAACTGTCTAGATTGTCAGGCTTAGATACAGTCTGATTAAGTGACTGGGTATCAGGAAGGTACTGCATATTGCTAATGATCTGAATAATGGCATCAACTGTGCTCTTAGCAAGCTTGTGACTCATAAAATTTGGGGAAACACTCAATAGGCTAAAAAGCAGAAGAACCATGACAGTCTACCAACATAGTTTGGGAGCTAAAGAATATGAGATTTCAGGAGAGAGAGCTGAGGTTTGTAAAACTGTGGAACATAAAACTAGAGGGAGGTCATATTTTTCTTTGTGTAACTAATGTAGGGAGGGTGCAAAGATGATAGCGATGCACTGGTGCAGAACCCACACAAGTGACAATGCAGGAAATTATCGCTTGATGTAAGAACTTTTTAATAGCTTTGGGTTTTTTTACCTGAGGGTTTGTCAGCACTGGAAAAGGTTGTCTGGAGAGGAAGTTACGGGTTCTCTATCCATGGAGATGTTAAAAATGTTATTGGATACATCCCTGAGGAAACATCCCTGAGGAATATTCTTTGTCTGATCTCCTATAGAATGAGGGATTGAAGTATTAACCTCCAGAGATTCCCCTTCCAGACTGCAGGTTTCTGTGATTCTTAAAGAGAGTACTTGTGAAGTACTGCTCTTGATCAGCAAATCTGTCAACTGTAAGTAGTTGGAGTGTAATTTTAAATTCACTTCTATTAATGATGTTTGTGCTACAGTAACGATCTGCCGTATTTTCATATCAGTGTCTAAGAATGTGGAATGTGGAGTCTCCTTCTCTAAAGACATTCAAGACCAGCCTGAATGTGTTCCTATTCGACTTGGTCTAGGTGATCCTGCTGTGGCAGGGGGATTGGACTAGATGATCTTTCAAGATCCCTTCCAATCCTTAATGATTTTATGATTCTATGTTTTCTCTGATGCATTGGCTAATTCTTTCTCTTAACCCTGAGCTGGAATGAATTTGTTACTTTGAAAGTAAAGGTTTGTAGAAGATACACAAATTACTGTGTACACCTTGCACCTGAATTCAGCTTTCCACGATCTTCCTGATGGCCATGAGTTTCTCAGTGGAAGTATTACTCCTCCTCTGTCCCATATGGACATATCAGTGGCTAGATTTGAGCATCTGGACTGGATTTTACTCTGCAGAAAGGAGATATGGATATTTGACAAAGGACAGGAAGGTCTGATGTCTATGTTTTGAGGACATTTATCTGCATAAGCATAAAGAAACAGCTCCATAAAAAAAAGTAATATCACTACCATTTTACTAGAGGACAGAAAAGGGTGTGCTCTCTGAGTAGTTCGTGGTCATTCAAGAGAAATGCGACAGACTGAGTAGCTAAATGTTTCAATCTTTTTTCTAAATTAGGAAATTTTTATAACTCCAGTAAGTGATAACTAGGAAGAAAGTGAAGTCATAACCAACTCAAAACTTTAATATTATTACAGAAAAGTGATTGGCATTCCTTTTGGGTTTTTACAATTCTCATGTGAAAGATTTAATAGCAGTACATTTCACAGCAGAATGGCCCAAAATAGCTTTACTGCCAAGAGAACACTTGTGAGCAATGAAGCCAAAAGATTTTACCACCACAGTCTCTAATGGTTTATTAGGATTAAATGTTCAGTCACTTGCTTGAAGGTGATTATGAGATGAACTCAGGTAGGCTATGATGCATGCAGGGAGTTTTATTTCATCTAATGTCAGCAGTAGTTGCACGAAAATCATACTAAAAAGAATATTTGGCATTTTACTCACTACATTTTGTACCTACAATTTCATTTTCATAAGAATTGAGGTTTGAGGTAGAACCAGGATGTTGGCCAGAGGTTCTGCTCACTTGATCTCAGAGAACTAAAGAAAATCCAATTTATTTCAAAAGAAACAATCTCATATAGGAATACTGCACCAAGTGCAATTATTTATGTGCTCACTTTGAAAGGGTTAGCTTTCTTCTGGTGACATAAATAAAATATTTTCAAACCACCGTTGTTAACTAAAAGCATTTGATGAGGAGAAAGAGTTTGGCTGAGGTACCTCTGAGCTAGAGATTCTTCTGGAGTTCAATTTGAGTCTTTTATAAATTAGTGTAATAGTATCACACTCTAAAATCTTAGTGTACGTGGCTCTATAGGCTTCGTTATATTTGAGCACATCTGTATCCTTCAAAAAAGATAGTGTGCTTGCAATGCAGTACGGTACGTGTTCATCACTCACATTATTAGCCCAGCTGTAGGATGTCAAGTCAAATTCCTCCAAACTGATCTGTATCCCTGCATTTCATGCTGGGTTAACAAACCCTGACTTGTAAATAAATTCAAGTCTCCAAATTGATGTTTGGCATATTCTTGTATCCTTTCCATTTCAAAACTCATATTCTCACAGCTATTATTGTAATTGTTTCTGTCACTTTTATTTTCCATAATTATTCATTACAATGTAAGAACATCCCCAAAAAAACAACCCACTAGGATTTTTTTTTTTTAGTCCCCTAGAAGATTGGTACTACCACAAACTTTTTTGTTTGGTGCTGGCTGTAGTTATCGTTAGTTATTGTTTAATTGCTACAAGAATAGAATTCTGGGTAGAAAACTGGAAAAAATGTGAGGCATAACATAGCATGGATCTGAGCATACCAAATGGTGCTCAAAGTAAATCAGTTTCGCAAAAATTGAGGTGAGCTTTTGTATCATTGACTACCATGTCAACATCATTTGGTCAATGCTTGTGAAACCAAATGTGCAATTTCAGAGTCTTTCAGCTGCCATCAAACAACGGGCTCTACCTGTGTAATCTTCGTAGCATTTCTATAGGCCCTTACTTTTTAGACATATTCACTAGATGTATTTTAAACCCAAACAAACCATTCAACTTTGAGAATGCTGAAGATTATGAAAATTCCCTTAGATTATAAAAGCTGTTTTCAAACTTACTAGTACCAACAAGTATTTACGAAGAGATATGCAACATTCACCAGATCAACTGCCTTCTGATTAGAAGAGAGATTTTGGGGAGCTGTGTGTACTTGAGAGATCCCAATTTAAAAATGTCTACTTGTACATAGTTGGAGGCCTGTATCTAGTGAGGTCCCCCAAGGATCAGTACTGGGACCAGTCCTCTTCACTNTGGGGTGCATCAGAAAGGGGGTGGTTAGCAAATCAAGGGAGGTTCTTCTCCCCCTCCACTCTGCGCTAGTGAGATCACATCTGGAGTATTGTGTCCAGTTCTGGGCTCCTCAGTTCAAGAAGGACACAGACCTGCTGAATGGTGCCCGGTGTAGAGCAACAAAGATGATGAAGGAAGTAGAGCATCTCCCTTATGAGGAAGGGCTGAGGGAGTTTGGTCTCTTTAGCCTGGAAGAGGCTGAGGGGTGACCTCATTCATGTCTATAAATATGTGACAGGTGGGTGTCAGGAGGATGGAGCCAGGCTCTTCTCAAGGTCATCTAGTGATAGGACAAGGGGCAATGAGTGCACGCTACAACATGGGAGGTTCCATCTAAATATCAGATGAAACTTCTTCACAGGAAGGGTAATGGAGCATTGGAACAGACTGCCCAGGGTGGATGTGGAGTCTCTTTCTCTGCAGATATTCAAGATCCATTTGGATGTGTTCCTGTGTGTCTTGGTCTAGGGGATCCTGCTGTGGCAAGAGGATTGTACTAGATGATCTTTCAAGGTCCTTTCCGATCCTTAATGATTCTATGATTGCAGTGGGTCGCAGTGTAGAAATTTGTTTCTGAAATGACTTTTCAGTCCTTCTCCCCTGGACAGAATAATTGTAAATTTGCTTAGCTAAACCTCCACACTGTAGGTGTACTTGTATGGATAATTGTCCTATGCATGTTACTCAGTGTTGATTAAGCATCCACAAGACTCCACTGTTCATTTCCTTCAAATCTTTGTCACTAAATGTGCTTGTTGAATCCTGTGATTGAGGAAAAGCTGTAATAATTTGAAGGATCTATTTTTTTATGTGAGAACAGGAAGAGATACAAAAGTGCTTTTGATCTCTGAAAAAAAGCCATAATAAAAGAAGACCTGAAACTGATGGACTTGGTAGATTGTAATGGAACATTTAAAATATGGTTTACATCTTATCCATTGTTTCTTTGCAGAACAGTTGTAGTTCTTTTTCATTTTAGGTGGCTCATTTCTTTGTTTATCCAAAAAAAGGTTTACAGTTCAACTGATCTGTTTGCTGGCACCAAAGGAGTTCCCTTTCCAAACTCATCTCAAATCTTAGGCTGGTATTATCCCTATATGAGCTGGTACAGAAGAAAATGATGTTTTGTTTTTCTTTTTTATTTTTCCCATTCGATAAATTATTTTCTCACAATTAATGAGCTAGGGAGCTAGGGGACAAAAATTCCATCTGGGCTTGCATAGGAAGAGTGCATAATGGTTCTCTGTAATGATACAAAAGTGACTGACTTTCTTCATTATTAAATATTCCAACAGACTGAAACTGACTCTAAAGGAAAATAAACAACAAAAATCAAACCCAACAACCTATAAAACAATTTGGAGCACTTCATTTATATTCTGAAGTGCTTTGTCCCTGATCTGTATGATACCTAATGAGAAATCTAATTTTGACCCTTCACAGACTTCTTTTTTATCATCTGGGAGTATGTGGTGTGTTGCAGCAGTTTGGGCACTAAGAAAGACATGAGAGCATTAAGGAAAATGTAGTTACAGATTTTATGCTGCAGTAATAAAAGAGTCAATTTGTTCAAACTAGAAACCCCCTTGTCCAACAGCTCTAGCAAACAGGAATAGTGCAAAGCAGCATATTTCAGCCTGTAAACCCAAAATGTGTCAGTCCACATGAGACCACACTCAATAATGGTAAACCATGATTATGAATAACAAATTTGAACTGCGTCTACAGAAAAGGCAGCTGCATTTAGGGTAAGACTTTGTTATTTTCCAAAGAAGTGTAAAAATGATGCAAGTAAAGGTGAGCAGTGATTTATTAAGAGAACTCTTCTTTTAGAACATGGACTAGCATACTTGGAAGGGTGTATATATGTGTGATAGAGGATAACAGTGCACAGTGAGGGAGTAATAAATGTCTTGCAGGTTTATTTGGTCACACTGTTCATAATGTCACTGAATAGGACACAAAACTCTCCTACCAAGTTTACAGAGGAAGCACACTGTGTTGAACTATGTTTCCACTGAACCTTTCTGATAGAGGTGACAGTGGCTCTGGGAAGAAAACATGGTCATGCTCATGCTGTGAGTAAACCAACTTTTCTTACAAGGGAGAAATGGAAGACCCAGAGGTCTTAAGATGGCTCCAGGGAAGCAGTCAGTGAGAATTCTCCACAGCACCCCCTCTGTTATAAAGGCTCCTTAAGCGCTGAAGTTTACTAGCCCTGGCCCATCTGAAATAGCTAAACAGATCAGGAAGTACCACACCTACAAAATGGTTTATAGTCAGCCCAGTACCCATCATAGCCTTTTCAAGAGCTGTTTGTTTTGATACTGGGAGGAAACGGCAAAGTAACCAGGTCTGAGGTTATTTAAGACCTCACAAAAAAGTGTATATGCTAAGAAAAGCAAGTAGTTGTATCGAGGCTTAAATATCTAGAACATCCTACCTGTTGCTAATGTTAACCTTAATGTTAACCTTTTATTATTATATATGGTGATCTCAATGACAATTTTCTGAGGCACCAAACATAGCAATGTCTTGCACAAAGCTGACATCCTTCTGAGAATCGAAATAGGGGCATCCATTTGGAAATGTGTTAAGTGTGCTACTGTGTATCTTCAGGCAGTAAATTCACAACCCTCTTGATATGTCAGGAAACTTAAATCTGTTTTACTGAGATACACGAATGTGTTTTATTTAGTTTGTCTCTAATATCGTGCATTTTGTACACAAGGTGCTGCAGTGAACATTACATGATCTGTTCGTTTTCCTCTGGGAGACCAATTACCGAGGTGTACACCAATATGATGAACAGCAAATGGAGTTTATTACCACATGGCGTACACTTGTATACCCCATGCCCTTCGTGTACACCCCTTTTTTACTGATGTAGCAGAATAGAGGACCTATCGCATCACATCCTGCAAGCCCGCATGCACATAATACAACAAGGTCCCTACCTCTTCATACATGAGCAACATATTGCTAACTAGAAGTCCTTTCCAACCATGATTATTCTGTGAGCAGAATACATTGGCACGCTGCTGAGAAAGTGGGGATACTGATGAGTTGAGGTGGTAAAAGGTAGAAGATTTATCTTGAATAGACTTACTTCTTTTTAATCATCAATATGTTAAAATATAAATGGTGTAGTATGTTGGACTCCAAAACACCCAGAATGCCTTTAGGTGCTACTGGCAAAAAGAAATGTGTAAAAAAAAATTGTTCAAAAGTGTAAGAATTTTTTAATATTTATTATTTCACTTTAAATAGGCAAAATTTGCATATTGTTGTTCTTTCAGACATTAAAAAAAAAAATCTGTATAATAGGAAGAGATGCCCATATTTGTGACTCAAGAAAGTGACATCTTTTTGAACTTCTAGTGTAGTAGCATCTTCTTTCACACAAAATACCAGTTCCCCTGACATGCTACTCTTGTTTGCTGGCTCTGTCTTCACTTGTATTCAAACAAAGAACAGGACAACTCCATCCAGTGTATGTTAACTAATAACTGTTCTTTGAATAATACAGTTTTGTGTTTCATAGGGCAGAAATCTCCCTGACAATCTCCTCCATTTTCCTTTCTCTATCCGTTACAAACCCAAGCTAGAACTCAAACCTGCACTCCTGAACTCAGATCATCCCGTTGATCCTCACACATGCATAATTTAGTTCAAGCTGTGCTTTGAAGTTATTCAATAACTACGTACCACAGACAAGCAGTTGCCAGATGTTACATGGTATTCTGATTGCAGCAGCAAAATCTTTGCATCTATTTT
>VZRI01014083.1:0-14893 GCA_013397515.1 Upupa epops | reverse complement strand
GACAATCTTTCAAGATCCTTTCCTAACCCTAACAATTCTGTAATTCTCTGAAAATTGAATGAATAAATGAATCTCAGTAATGGTAGAACAAAATATATGGCTTAGGTTTCATATGGACACAGTGTCTATTAATAACTTGTGGCTGACTATATATATTTGTACTTTTAGTGTAGTCTAATTTTCAGGTATGTTTTATTGAACATTATTAAACAGAAGGAAGTAAAGATGGCCACTTATGAGCAAAGGGAGTTTTGTGTTGAGAGTCAAATAAGGACTGTCTGGTTGCAAGGTAGTTGTTTTCTGGCATTTACTGTCATTATGGAACACCAAGGTGGTTTTCTTGTATGTAGGGATTGGAGAAACTTTTTCATGTGCGAATGCCTTTTAATGTCAGTTGTGTTACGTGACATTTACTGATGTAGATAGGATCTGTGAGACCAGATATTTGTTTTTCAGTCTGTAGTAATGTGTTGCAACTTGACAAAATGCTGCTGAATCCCCTGGAAAACTAACAGGTTTGATTGAAGTAAGGCAAGATATACTTAGTTTACAAAATTGTAACAGGACTTGAATGTTAAAATTTGGCTAGCTGTTTCCTCTTCAAAGTAATGGAAAGGTACTGGGTTGATATTACAGAAATCTTTTTTAATCTTTCTGAGGGTACAGAGGGATCTGGCTTGTATACAGCATGCACAAAGTGTGGGACATAATCTTTTAAAAGACTGCTTGAGACTCCCCTAAGATATTTCTTGAAGATGGAGTATAGTCATTGTTTTGTCTCTAAACTAGTTCTAACCTTAGTATTATTATTTTATTTTTGTAACCATTCCCACACAATACGAAATTTCAGCTCTTTCTGCAGGTGAGTAAGAAAGGACAGATTTACTATAGTTCTGCCTTTTCACAAAGGCCTGCTTAAGAACAACATGGTAGGCATCAGTGGTGGGTATGTTCTCCAATTACCGAGTCCTGCTAACAGTAGCATGTAACAAAGAGGGATATGGGCCATTACGTCACTATATTCCATGTAGGACTATGGAGGATTTTCTTTTAGCATGACTTATTAGTGAGTGTTGTAACCATATGCTACGTTTATATCAGATCAGTTGAAGGATGCTCTGAAATGACAGGTATGCTAACAAACATTATTGTGCAGTGACATATAGCAAAGACTAGCATAGCATCTTAATTTCCACATGATGTGTCAGCTTGGTGCTTTGTAATCAGTACTGTAGCAGCTTCCAACTTGGGTTTTCTAGTTCTGAGAGTGACAGAGTTTTTTTCAAACTAAACTTATATCCACTTCTGTGTTCTTAGATTTTTGTAAGTTCCATGCCTATAGTGTGAAAGGAGATCCTGCTTGGAGATAGAGCCTTTATTGCAAGCAGCCGTTGCATCCTGAGAGCTGTTGGTTGGTAGATTTTTTTCCAAGCTCTTTAACACTAAGCACAGCAGTTCTGTGAAGCTGAGATTTGAGAGCTTCAAATTACTTTGGCAGTCTTTGAAACTGTCTTCTGTGACTGAAACTGGGGCTGCATCTTGTGCCTTCAAGATGTTGTGTTCCTAAATATTTGAGCAGAGCTCTAGTGCTGCAGTACGGAGGGCAGCTTCACTAAATAGCTACTATCAGAAACTTGCTCATGATTTGGCCTCTTCTGCTACCACAAAACTTTCTTAAGTCAGTGAAATGTTGTTTTTTGATAACCATGGTATTCAGTCAGAAGTTTCTAGCAGCTGTGAGAAGTGTGGTGCAGTGGGAAAAGTTTCTGAATATTGCGTCTTAGATTAGACAAAGAGGTGTTAACATCCAAATCAATTTTGGAGATCACTGTAAAACTTCAAAGTAGTACTTGTTCACCTGCAGACTTTGTTTTTCTTTTTAACTTAACACCGAGATTCTCTGTGTTTTTCATGGGAGTTGTAGAGATGTTAGGTTGATTTTGGGCAACTTTAATATATGGATGCATAAAAGCAAGACTGAAGAGCTGGATTTCAATTTGCTACCTTTGTACATTTGCTGTTACATTCATGCTATTGATGCTATTAGTGTCAATGCTCCGTTGAATGAAGTTGGATTGAGATGGCTTGTATGTGTCTTCTAAGCATACAAATTAGTGCTCATAAGCATGTGTCTTAAAGTAGCTGATGCTCTGCAAGCTTATCTCCTGTTTTACCCTGTAGTAATTTGCCTCTTTGCTTGTGGAAATAGACATCAGTAAAATTATTTCTTGAAATCTAAAATTGCTGCCACTTGGAAGCGAGGTGAACACCTCCTTTTTGGCAGAGTTCAGATAGTCTACCTTGTGTGTACTTCTTGTGGTAGACTCTCTAGTTTACTTGAGTAACTAAATATTTTTTATTAAACATTTTCCATACTCTTTTCTATATCCAAAACATCTTCCCTTATTATAGCACCAAACTCTATTTTGTCCCAGATATCTCAGGATACGCAGTTTTCAGTTACTGAGCTACCATTCTCCTCTCTCACTTTTCTCTTTTGGTAATAGAAATGGTAAGTGCTAGCATTTGGCATCAAAGTATGAATTGGAATTTGCATGAAATCCTGGGTTTAGAATGGAAATAGTTAACTTTCATGATTGGTTACTTGTCTGATGTAATAGTGATATTTTATGCTTTTTTTTCTGTAGGAAATCTGACTTACATTTCCATAGTGAATGACATAGAACTAACTAGAGTGATACAGCTGGTTACCATTTACTTCTATTAGACAAATTAAGTACTTCTCATATATATAAAACTACAGCAGTAGTAACTATAGTAGTGACTTAACCCTTATAAACATTTTCCAACATCTTAGTTCTTAAGAATGTAATAAAACTTCCTAAACACTTGATAAATGTAGTAGACTCCTCGTCGTTGACTCTATACTTAATCCATATCTTATGAAGCACAGAGACACCCTTAAGAACAAATGTTTTTCCAGTATTTTACTGTTAAATAAAAATGCTTTGTGGAAAACCAGATGATAAAAATACTACGCATCTTTTAGAAGTATCACTATTGAGCTTTTTGCTTCATTTTAATTAACTAGAAGTGTTTAGCAATTTTGGTTTTTTTGTGCGTGAGACAATTCATTGTACCTTGGAAGTATAAGTAAAATCTGGCATTCAGTTATCTTTTCCTATGGATTTTGAATAATCTATTGTTGAAGCTGTGGAACAGTGATACAACTTTTGTAGCAACACTTCAAATGTACCAATGTAGACAGTATTTTAAACTTAGCAGTTGTACTTCCATCATTAATGTATGTATATAAATGCACTACAAATGGTGAGCCAGCTTTGGTTTAATTTATTTGATGGTTGGTAGTGGCTACAGATGTTTTTAGAGAAGTTTATTTCACATTAACAATCAGATGTTATGCACAGATTGTCTGAATACTCTGAAATCAGCAGTGCAGCTCAGAGGCCTTTGAAACCTTTAGTCCTTTGTTGTATTGTTTTGGTGTGGTAAGCACAGTTTGTTCAGCTACCCATAGCTTTTATACTTTGACTATGCATGCTATCAGGGGAGTTCTGTGACCGATTCTGTGTGAAGAATCTTATCAAATACCTTGTCAAGATGACAGAAGAAAGGAAAAAAAGTCTGGTTTACAGACACATATTTTAATTATTAATTTAAACATTTCTGTTGCTTTCATTAGATTGTGGATTGGAACAATAGTCTGCAAAAGTGCTCAATGTCTGCAAGATTGCATTATTAGTCAATTCCTATAAAATAGTAAAATATCCTGCCCCTGTCCTGGTTTTTATTCTTTACATCCTTCCTGGTCTGGTAATATTGCCTTTTGTATCTAAAGATTTGGAAACTTGATATTGGTAGGCTTGTTTTATAATCAGCCCCTAGAAATTTTCACAGTTTTCTTCACCACCAAAAGTTTTGGTATCTTTATAGCATTGGGGAGAAAAGGGTATGTTCAGACTTCACCTTGTGGGTCTCTTGATAATATGAGAAAAACAGATCTTTAGACCACAAAATGGGCTCCGCAGTTTTAGTACCCAATATAGTACAAATTTTCTTGTACAAATCTAATGATCTAGTGACCTTTTAGAGCTCTTTTTAGAGTTCTTTTTAGAGCTCATAAATTCTGTAGTTTTTTCCCTGCTGATACTAATTTAGTTTCATTATAGTCTGTTTGAGATTTATCTACACTGTTTTTAGTGTATGGTTTAGAAATCTGGTGGACTTCAGTCCTGTATGTAGTTGTTGCAAGGTCTTAACTTGGTCTCCTTTTACACATTTCACCTTACACAGTGGTTCTGAGTTCCTAGAAATGTTCCCTTGTGTGGACTATGAACCTCTGGAATGTTCAGTAATGAGTAGAAAAATTTTCATAATGAAACTTCTTCCCTCAATAGTAATAAGCACACAAAATGGACATTTTTCATTTTATTGTGCAAAGGGTCTGCTTTCTTCTGTGGGTTAATTTGTTGAACCTTTCCCTTTTCTCATAAATGTTTTGGGGGAAGGAAAGTGAGTACAGAAGGGCTGAAATTGGAGTGGGGCATCTTTGAATGAAATCTTTCTTCTGTTAGTAGTTACTTTGTGTTACCTTTATTACTGGGGAGATGGCATGCTCTACATGGAAGAAAACTCCATAGCACTGATGTGGATCATGTGAAGTCACCTAATTTTGTCTGTGTAGAGTTGAGCTTTATTTAGAGTGGTTAGTGCTGATCATCAGCTAACAAAGCTGCTGACTCCCTGCTAGCAACATGCAGTTACTGTGGTCACTGATGTGTGGTGCTGAGGCACTGCAGCTGACTACTAATGCAGCATCATGCCAGCATTGGCCCTGCTGAGCCAGCTCCAATGTTTTCCCATTTGTAGTATGCTTATTTTCCACTCTGAAATATCTGTTAACAACTGAAAGACAAAAGTAGTAATCTAATTTTCCACATGAAATTTCCCTTTTTATGAATGTGAATCATTTATAATTTTGTGTTCTAGGAGATTTCACAGAATGCTCTTTACAGTAACCTACAGATGCAGAAATATTTTTCTGCTTGTTTTCTGATTGCTCACAGCAAAGTTTAGACATTTACTTTTTCTCAGGTGATTGCATATAAATTGCAAAAAACAATACTAAAATGCTAGCAAATTGCCTTTTCTTGATTTGGTTAAGGTCAAATTTGGTAAGACTTTTAAGTTTTGTAAATAGTAAGTGGAGTTTTTGGAAATAAATGTCCATATTTGTTTCTTCTTGCCCCCATGCTTCCATAAAATCCATTGACATCTGTAATTTGATCCACATTGAATAACATTTCTCTGAGAGAATCTCTCTGAATTCTGATGATGAGCACATCATCAGAAAAGAAGTCATTCTTGGTATGATTCCTCTAACAGCTCTACTGTTGGTGGAGGAAAGATGGTGTTTATGGAAAAGGTAGATTTCGTTCAAGTCTCCATTTCTCTGCAATTAAACTTATTGTGTCTTCATTGTTGACACATTGTGGAACAAGTATTTTGAGTAAGCTGTGAAAGTCATGTCGATTCACAAGGTACATCTTGGCTTTTGTTTATTATCAAATTAGAAAAGTTTCTAAACTTTTAAACAAAACCCGCAAAAATTGGAAACCATAATACGTATATGTAAGTTCTAAGTTATTAGACAATCAACTTTGAATGGGTTTAATGGGCCTTCCTTGATGACAAAAGGTTTTGAACTTTTAAGAGCTGATTTAATTAACTGCCTAAGATATAGATAAGTTCAACTGACTAAGATATAGATAAGTTTTGAGGCTGGTGTCATGACAGACTTTGAGACATTTATCTGGTTAATCTTCATATTTCAATAACTTTGTCTATGAGGTTGTGCTAAAATACATCCTACTCATTAAAGATCTCTTTTGTCTTCAAAGTTACCTAAGCATTTCATAATTCATTCTGAATATGGATAGCTAATTATTTATGAGCACTTATTCTGTTTATCTGTCTCTTCTAAAATTTAACTGATAGTATTAATCTAAGAATTGCTGCATTACAGTGAAAAGCATGTAATTATAAGCATTATTCAGTTTATGTCGAAGCATGATTCAACTTAGAAATTGCCTGCTTTTTACAGGTAGTTCCACAACTGCTGAAGCAATTGTTAAACAATGTTACTGTCCTATATGCAACTTTTTTCTGTAAGAGTCTTAGTCTCCTGATCTTAATGCAAACAAGTAGCAGTAAAACTACTTCTTGAGTTTAATGGGTAAACAGTAAATAACACCAAACAGCTTTAGAAATGGACTGTTGACAATTAAACGAGAAAATTATTCTCATCAGTACTGTTGTCATTATCAATATGGAATGTTGGGAAAAGAGTCCAATTTATTATTGGTATTGTAGAAGGTACTGTGCAACAGAACCAAAGAAGTTGCTAGAAATTATAAAATCTTCAGAAGAAATTTGATTTCTAAAATCTTGTTTTATACTGTCATAACATGAATTTTCATTTTTGTTTCACGAGGACTATACAGATGTCAATTTTTTAAAAAACTGAATAGAGTAGCATCTTGTAACATAACTTTTTTTCTGAAATAAACTGAGTTTTACCGGAGGGGGAAGGTAATAAGTGTACTCATGACTGGAGGCTATTAAATGCACTGTTGTCTTGTTCTTGATTACAGAGCATTCACATTGTATTAGGAAAAGTGTGTATTTACCCCTTCTGTCAGATTACCTGTATTTGAACTCTTACGTGTATGAGTTTGTATGTCCCGATCAACTAATGAACTGAATAGTCTAATAATGGAAAACTAAGCTCTCAAAGCAATACTGATCAACCTTAGCTAATGTTGGCTAGAGTTGTGGTTGTAATCATGTATTAGTTGAAAAGTAGTGAAAGTGGGGAGTACCTTCAGCCCTCAAAAAGTGGAAATGTAACAGCTAAATGTGACAGCAAAACTTCTATATTTTTTTTCCTGACATGCTTTAGTATCCATCTTTGTCAGCTGGTTTTTTGTTCTAGATATTCATTTAAGAGTTAAACACTGTTAAAGGTAAATGGAGAAATAATTCAAGTAAACTGTTGACTCTAACAAAACTCCTTGGTTACTTCTATATGTTTAGAAGTAACCTAAAATTTGGGTTACTGCAAGAATATTTGCTTTCAAAATACGTTTTAACTTGCTTTCTGAAGCCCCTCTCTTTTTTAAACCCCCATGTTTTTCTTAGGTTATCAAAGCTAATTCTTGAGACTATTAAGCTCCAAATACAGAATAGCTACAATGGAATTTCAGATGAAACATCTGTGTGTTCCTGCATGCTTTATTTATTATATTATATTATTTATATTTATTATATTATTTATATTTCTCAGTTTAGGGTCACATGTGTTGGATTTCAGCTAGTTAAATTTTAGCAGTGTTTAAGTATGCAATATAATACACAAAGTTCTTGCAGCTAGGCTTCCTTATTGTATGTAGGCATAATAGCTGAAGTGGAAAATATTATTTTTCCTAACAAACTTTCAGATAGAAAACTTGAGTTAGTAAACTTTCTCTTGGATGTAGACTTCATTCAAGATAAAATTTATCACTGATATATATTCTTCTTAAGCCAAATAGCTTTAGGCAGACAGTATAAAATATGCTGTAAAACTCTTATCCTTATATTAAGAGCCCTTCAAACAGTTAGCATGTGAAGGGGTGGAGTTTGCATAGCCTGTCAAATTTGGGTCTTTGAAACTCACAGCAATAACCTCCCAGATAAGATTCTGAACTTGCAGCCATTGTAACAACCAAGACTAATTTCTAGTAAATTGCTTCCTTCAGTGTGCATTTGGAGGCACTGATGTATAAATATAGCTGTAACTTTTTGTGTAACTTAATTTTGGAAGAACGTACTTCTGAGAGTTAAATGTACAGAGGCAGAAGGATTGCATCTGTAACTACATTTATTTATAAAATATATTTTTGTAAGGGCATGGATACACTTCTAAGAACAAGAAAAAGTTATCACATGTATTTTTGTGCTTTTATTGTGATTGCAATAAAAGTAAAGAACAGATTTCTGGATTAACATAACAGTAATTAACCTTAGCTAATTTATTATCTGAGATGCTGACCAAGTGGATTCCCATGGTAGTTTTAAAAATACTTACAGCAATTAGAAATTTGAGAGTGAAATGCAGAAATACTTCCCTCTTCTTTTAAGCCTTTTTTTCTTACTCTTGAAGTACTGAGTCATTGGAGTCCAAATTTTTGTAACAGCTTTATACTTCTAAGAACATTATTAAAGAAAACTACAATTTCTTGGTCACCGAACATAAAAAATATATTACTTTGGTAAAATATTTGAAAGCTCATTTTTCTGGAAATACCTGTCAGTTACAAGAAATAGCTGTATCTAAATTCTTCTAGCATTTTTCCCTAACTAGAAATTAATTATAAAGTATGTTATGAAATCTTTGCTTCTGCATGGCACATGCAGTTTAAACTTTTTGTAGGCCAGCTAGCTAATATTAAACAGGCTTTAAAGTAGAAATTATCAATAATCTAATATGGATTTGTAGCGATGTAGTATGTGGTAATATAGTAGTGTCGTGTGAGTTCTTAATCCCTGTGTGTCCCACCTGGGTCACCATTTATGTTGTGAGTCAGAGACCCCGACTACATTTTGACCAAGAACTTTTATCTAGAGGGTCAGATACAAAGATAACAAACACTCTGGTGAACCTGCCGGCACTGAAACAACTGATTCAGTTTGTGGAAGAAAGGAATCAAGACATTTTAATTCAGTCCCCCCCCCACACACACGTCGTAGAAAAACCCCACATAAGATACAGACACAGATACATGGAGTTTTGTCACATGGCTCCTACACTGAACTGAGAAAATGTAGAACATCCTCATTGTAGACAGTTCCCGCTTCTCTCTGAAATTGCAGTGGTCACCTGACTTAAGTCTTGATCCTCCAAAATCTTCAAGGTTCAGAGTTCTCACAGTCTCTCCAGGTCCAGATGAATCTTCCCACTCACCATAATTTTCTTCAACTTGAGGACTGGTAATATTCTCTCTCAGCGGCAGTGGTGCAGCTGCCAATAGTCCATGATGGTGAAACAAAGGAGATGGAAGTCATTGAGGGGGGAGAAGACACTTTTCAACTTTTTAAACCCAAAATTTCTGCAGAAAATGAGCAAATTAAACATTCTTTTAAAGCAGAACAGTTTGGGATGTATTTTTGTTAGCACAAAAAATCGATTTTCAATGTTTTCTTGCAGCACACACATAGCAAAAATAAATATTTGTATTATATAGTATTAAGCTATGAAGCAAAATATGACGTGCCTATTTTAGATGAAGTTTGATGGGTTTAGTTTGTCATTACTGTCTTGTTCTGAAACAACACATTAAAGTATCCTCTTTTTTAATACAAGTTATTTAAATAGTATCTACAAAGAATTAAAAATATGAAATGCATATTTCATATGCTTGTATAAGCTGTAGATGTGGCTCTTAAGCATAGATTATAGGTGAGACTAAGAGTCTAAGAGTTCAACCTAATACTAGAAAACAAAAACTCCTGCTGGCTTAGTTCACATACTGATAACCTGTGGTGGTTTGAAATTTTACTGGTGTTTGTTTTGAAAGCTACAAGCCAAACTCTAAGCTTAAATTATGTGTTTCTGCAAACGAGAGGGGTTTGGGCAAACAGAAAAGGTCTGGAATTTCAGTTTCAGATTTTTGATCTCTCTCCTTTGTTTCTCTCAATTCTGATCACTTCTCATCAGTGTTTTTAGAGGGGACAAGTACTGAACACAGCATCTATCTTGCCCAGGAAATATGGTGAATAGAAAGATGGCTTGGAAACTCAGGGATCAGCAGAAGGAAGGTTTCATCAGCATTCTGTGGTTTACTGAAATGGAGAGAGTTCTCCCATTGCTCTTTGCCATAAAATTGACATTTTAGAAATGGAGTACTGACATGGAAGCACATGGAACAGAGAAGTGGATTTGAAAATGCCTGCTGAAGCTGAGGGACATGTGCGTAAACACGATGGGCACTGTGTAAGGTAAATTAAAGGTCTTGTATTTTTTTCAAAATTGCTTTTTGTTTTTCAACCTGCACTTCGTAAGTGGGTTGTTGGGTTGTTTTTTTTTCATACACTCCCTATGTTGTTTTTACTTCATCTGATAAAACATTAACAAATATAATTGGTTAAATTTTATCATGAGTTAAAAACCCCAATGACATCATGGCATAACTGAGGTTGGAAAAGACTTTCAAGATGGTCAAGTCCAAACATCCAACCTATGACTTCTAACCACTAAACCATCTCCTGAAGCACCATGTCTGAACGTCTGTTCAGTCTCACTACTGCACAAGGGAGAAGAACCTCTCTCAATCTGCTAACAATCTCCCTTCTGATCCACCCCAGGATGCTGTTGGCCCTCTTGGCCACAAGAGCACATTGCTGGCTCAGATTCNAGTTTGGCCGTGAGGACGCTACGTGAGACTTGCAAATGCCTTACTGAAGTCAAGATAGATTGAAGAGGACTGATCCTTGAGAGAGTCTGCACCATCTCTTTGTGGGACTCTGTTTTTCCCCTCTCTGCCTGCAGACAGAATGGTTTAAACTTGCATTGTAAGTTTAATAGACATTTTGTGTGGCAGGTTTGAGTGGATTTTTCTGGCATCATGGACTTTGTAATTATATTTGAGTTTTCTCTTGAGGTACTTTTGGTCAGAGGGCTTCTCTTTTTTTTGATGGTGGCGGGTTATGCAATCTTCTTCTTACATTATTTAATGAGAGACAACAAACTGCTTCCTGGTGATGGCATGCTCCTTCAACTGGGTTACAGAACTGTCAAAACTCAGGGAAACTAAGTGAACCCAACAGTCATATAGAGAATGTATACTGAGAGCAAGCGTTCATGCTTTTGCAATTTCTTTCATCTTTCATTCATTATTTCTCCAACAATATTTAAACTTCGGATCTGTTGTTTGCTGTTATGTCAGTAGTGCCAGGTAGAGTGCAATAATGTTAGTTGTAATGCTGGTGGTTTGAAAGCAGTGGAGGATCTATTTAGTGCCCACCTGTTTGACTAGATGCATTTAGTGTTTTCTTTTGTATTGTCACATACCTCGGATGGCACAATGCCTCCTTTGCATTTATTATATTTTCCCGCTTCACAGTCTCCTGTGCGCAAAAAAAACACATCAGTTGAATTTTTCAGGATCTCATGTGGTGTTAATGGTTCAACTCCACAGTTTTACTGCACAGCTCACAGTGTTGTTCAGCCTTCTCTTGTTCGCAAAAGAACTGTGTGCCTTCAGAAATATCTCCTTTAGAAAATATCTCAACCCTCAGACTTCTAAATCAAGAAAAACCATGAGTACATGGACTAATGAAGTTTGTTTTCTGTGAATCTGTATCTTGATTGATGTTACTGCCAAGGAAAATGAGAATGCCGTTCCTGTTGTTGAACTCTGTACAGGTGCTCTGTGCTGTAGCTAGCTTTCTGTATAATGAAGTGTATTTGTGGTGTTGTCTTTTTGTCAGTTAGAGCACTTACACAGGCTTGGTCCTTGTTCTTGCAGTGGAAACAAAAGCAATTTAATAGTTTTGAGATCTCTAGAAAACTACAAAATCTGGGTTTTTTGTTCGGTTGAAGATTTGCATGGGTGGACAGACACATAGATTGTGTAAAACTTGGCATACTTGGGAAAAAAAAGCCATAGCATGCAGTTGTTTGAAAGAGAGCAAAAAAATTAGGAATTTGGGATCTCACTACTTTTGGGGTTTTTTTAGTCAGTTTTGAAGATGCCAGTGGCAGGTTGGTTTGGTGTTTTTTGTTTCATAAAGATACTTGAACTGTATTTCTCCCTGGACTAGTTCTGACCTTAACTGAGAAAATTCATAGCAGGACTCCAATATTTTGAAGTAATTTCATTTGCCTTGGATTAGACTGTGACCCATATGCTTAACTTCAAATTTTATTTTATTTTAAAAATCTTGTGCCTGTAAGGTGGCATACCTGCTGGCCTGGTTTGGTGGTTTTTGGTTGGTTTTTCTTTTAACACTCTGTGTCCGTTTTTAAGCCAATTAATTAATTCTAGAATAATATAAGGGAGTATATTTACTTAATTTCAGTGTCTCACAAGTGAATAAATGAAAGTGGTAAAAGTTCTTTCTAGACATAAAAATGTTATGAATTTTCATATAATTTATTATCTTATTCTCCTATCATAAAAATGTTTTGTGTAGACAGAGTCACAGAACATTGGGGATTGGAAGGGACCTTGAAAGATCATCCAGTCCAATCCCCTTGCCACAGACGGATCCCCTGTATCTTGTTGCACAGGAACATGCCCAGGTGGGTTTTAAATATCTGCAGAGAAGGAGTCTCCACTACTTTCCTGGGCAGTGTTTTCCAGTGCAGAGAAGCTACTTTTAAAGAGGGAAGACAGTATAAAAAAATACGCTATTGATACTTCCACTACTTGACGTTTTCATGATAATTCCATAGAATCTAAACGACCTTAGATGCAAACAATGAAAGTGCCACCCTGCTAACAATTACAGTTTAAGTTGCCAACCTATACTGGGAGTAAAATGAGATGATGCTGCAGTAAAAATTCTTAGCGCTGATCTTCACAGATCTGCTGCTATTTCTTAGATCCTGACCCATCTTCAGCATGAATATTCTGACTGCATTTTGGTTTTAAAAGGCATCTTTGCTAAGTATGGCTGCTGTTGAAAAGCACAGTAAGTTGGCTTAACTTCTCTCATTGAAATGTAATATCTAGCCTCCTTACCTAGACAAGTATCGAACAATTTTAATAGCTTTCCCCAACAAGATAAAGGAAATGAAATGGTACTAAAAATAAACTGATCAGAAAAGCTGAAAGAAACAATAAGGTATTTCTCATTATGATTTATATATTGGCTCATACCTAGTGGTATTCTTTGGTTGGTGTAAAGTAGATATTTTCCTTTTGTTGAGGGAGAGAGAAAGTGATCTTAGTGTATTTGATAGTTACTTTATTATGTGTCGAAGTAAGAATGCGCCTGAGGATAGGTGGAGCAAAGCAGTTGATGCGTGGTAAATTACTGTGCAGGGTTAGCATAGCTATTTACCAGAGCTCTGTTTTTAAAAGCTATCGTGCTGTTTAAAATTTGCCTTGTCATGTTTGCTGGTTTTTCAAATAGACTCCAAGCAACCATGATTTAGTTCTCAATTAAACAGATTATTTCTTCAGGGGTTTTGTTGGTTAGAGGTATTTTGCTGATTCACTGACCCCCTCAAAAAAAAAAATTAAAAATACTTATATTTATTTATTATTCTCACTGGCTGTTTCATTCCTTTTGCATATTCAAAACTCATAGAATGATACTGGCAGTTTGAAAGCAATTAAAATGTGCTCATGGTTAACTAAGTTTCAGGGAGTCAAGGTCTGAATGGTCTAACAAAGGTTGCGCCTTTTTGTTAGGTTTATTGATATCATTCCTGATAGGTTGGGACACTGAGTGAAATTGCTAAAGGAAAACAGTAAATATTTATTTCTGGAAAGAAGTTTACATTGTGCTTCCAATTTGATACAATTCTTGGTATTAGCCTTTGAAATGTTAATTCCAGTTCTTTGTTACAGCTTCCAGTTAGTTTCCAGTAACTGAAACTGATGTCACTGACATATAAATCTTTCATGTGGTATATAAATGTTTTGTTCTTCTTACAAGGGATTAGAAAGCAAGCCCTGACTGCTCTGTTTTGCAGGACCTCTGCATACACCACTCTAAAGAATGGGTAGTCCACATAGTAATAAAACATAACCTGGAACCCAGGGCTCAAATTGATGTAGTTCACAGCATATATGTACTTTCTATATGAAATAGCATGATACTGCCACTTTTTTTTACTTTGTCTATCAAATTCTGACATTTTGATTCCTGTATTGTCTGGATGGCATCCGATCTCGGTGCACACTGTGAGATAGTGCTTGGCTGTGATGTAAACTCATTCTGTAGGTGTAGTAGAAGGAATTACCAAAAGCGTCATTAAACATACACAAAAGACAGTTGCAGGCAGCTTTTTGGTAGCACTAGGTGCACCACAGTGCTGAGACTGATTAATTTTTACATCCTAATGAGAAAAAAATAAATTTATTCATCCTGACTAATCATCACAATGCATTAGCCACTCTTCTTATTTCTGTTAGGTTTCATCACAATTAGAAAAATGGATATATTCTTCAGGTTACTTGTATTCAGCCAGCTCTTGTTTCGATGAATAATATAGTGTGTCACAATGTGAATCTTTTTGGAGAACACTCCTTTTGTACTGGGTAATTTCTTCAGCAGTGTAGATACAAAGACAGTTTTTTGTTATTTAATTTCTCCTAAGATGAGTGTGTACCAGAACACATGAAAAAATTATCTGTCTAAATACCAAACAGCTGAAGTCATCTTTACATATATGAAAGTTAGGTGAAGCAAAGCAGTTGATGCATGGTCAAGATAGACCACATCCACATCTGCCATCATCTATCCATCCACCTGCTTATGCCCTCATACAACACTATTAGGTTGGTGAAGCATGACTTCCCCTTGGTGAAGCCATACTGACTGTCCCTAACAACCCTCTTGTCCCTGATGTGTCTTCAGAGAGTGCCCGGTGCATCACCTTTCCTGGGGTGGAGCCAAGGCTGACTGGTCTATAGTTACCTGGATCCTCCTTCTTATCCCTTTGAAGACCGGAGCGACATTTGCTAACCTTCAGTCCCCAAGGCACCTCTCCTAATCCCCTGACTAAGAAAAGATGAGAGTGGCTTAGCAATGACTTCCACTGTCTCCCTTAGCACACACAGATGCATCCCATCAAGACCTAAGGATTTATATACATTCAGTTCGCTCAACACATGCCTCATTTGCCTCGACTTCCTCT